>CM031235.1:285567663-286039099 GCA_018340775.1 Taxus wallichiana var. yunnanensis
TTTGTAAATCAGCGACTGCAGGCCTGAGATTTTACGCCCGCTTTTCTGTGACTAGACTTTCTTTTGTGAAAGACGTCAAAATTTTAAAAAGATTTTTGTCTTATATTGTACTTTCCCATACTTCATTCCCATACTCCATTTTGAATATATTTCTTAAGAGGGAGACACTAAAAACATTATGAATATGTACATTACTACATCGTATATACATATAATAAATTTAAAATCTGGAATTTCATGGTTTTAAATGATAGTTATTGAACTTAACTCCCCATCTTAGATTTTTCGTGTGACTGGCATGGTAGGCCATTAATGAATTTAACTCCCCATCTTAGATTTAAATCCCATCCTTGGGTGACGGGTATTAGTAATCACACTGCGAGTTGCACATTGATTTGACGTTAATTGGTTTTAATTGGTTTTAAACAGCACGTGTATTTCTGTTAAATTCATTTATTTTAATTAAAATATATATTGTTTTTTTGACTTGTATTTATAAATTTGGGTTAAGTTTCAGGATATAAACATATTTTCAGTAAATTATGTTATTTAAATATTTAAGGAATGCTGTACTTATATTTACCTTAAATGTGTTCATAGTAATAATGATGGTTTTGTCAAATTGTTTTGAGTTAAAGAGGGACGTGTTGACTTATTTATATAGTGTAAAATACAATTAAAACTGACAAAAATATTCGAGACGTGCATCAAATCTCAATGCTAGAACAATGTGCTAACTTGTGTGCAGTCATCGACTCATACTCCCGTTTTACAAACGATGACCTTTGAACAAATAGGGGAGAGGGGTCAATTCTTGAACATGGTCCAATACTTGATATGAGTCTTGATCACACAATATCCAATACTTATTATAGTATCACTTCTTCGTTGTTATAGTACCATCCAATTGTTTTTTTTTTTTTTTTTTTGACATAATAATTATGTAGAGTAGCTAATCACATCATGATATGTAAGATCACTTGATCACCACCCATGTACAAGTATTAACAATTCAATGTTCAAGCATTATCACCCATGTTAAGTATTGCTTTCCACCATGGTTGTAGTGTAACTTAAATTTATGATTTTGAATCTCTTCAAAATATGGATTTCTCCCCAATTAAATATTCCAAAGAAAAATATAAACTAAGAAAAATTTGAACTACATATTAGTACTAGACCCTCTCCTCTAAGACCACGTCTTCTCTTCTGCAACTTACGCAATACATCACTCTATCGGTCATAAATTTCTTTGTAAAAATCATCTTAGTAGTATTTTCGGTGATTCTCATGCAAACTTCAATGCAACCATTGTGGTATCATCATGCAACTTACGTAAGTCTTTTCATTCTTAACTTTGGTAGCGGAAGGGTTTGTTGTCACCCTCATAATTTGAATTGAAATTGGAATGCAATCCATCGACATTCCATGTTTGGTCTTACCCTTGTTAGGTTGTTTAGTTCAAGGTCAAGGTTGAAATTCAAATGTCAAATCAAAATTTGTTGATGATTGCATTTTTTAAGTTTTTATAAATTCCATTTTTTTCTAAACATATTTTTATTTATTCTTCACATAAATACGAATTATTTTATTTTTAGCATAGTATATTGTATATGTATAGAGAGAGAGAGAGAGAGAGAAGGGACTATTTAAAATATTATAGAGTTTTCTAAATTTTTAACTTGTCATTGTCTATGGTTATCTATATTTTTTATCGGTAATTTGGGAAAACAATCACAAAAACACTCTAGCATGTCATTGTCTACGGCTATCTATATTATTTACTAGTAATATATGTATTATATTACAAAAAATGACCCACATCTTACATGTGATGTCATATTAACCCATTGGTCATCAATGCCAATGTATTGGCAAGATACATTGAAGAGCTTTTCATCATTTTCTTAAGAATGTATCTGTAGCTCATGGTATCGATGGAGGGTAAGCACGGTGTAGACTTTAACAATAATTAAATACAATCGATGGAATGTGTAGGATGATTGTATTTAGTACTCAAAACCTCAATGCACATTCTCCTCCAATCAAAAATCAATACCAAAAGTGTTAAATCTAACAAATATATATATATCTATATATATGATAGTACAGTGAAAGGTGGAAGGTCAATGCCTTTTATCAATTTTTTATTATGGAAATATAAATAATTAAATCTACATCTAAGAAGAAATATTAGGATACCATTATAAACCCCATGAATCCACATAAGCATGAGTAAGAGGGGCATTTCGATTCCCTTTGGAAAGTCAACTAAACCGCTTACATATACCCTCTATTTCTGTCCTTTCTGTGATGATTCATCGTACTAATCTTGCCTCGGATATTTTGTGCAGGCTTTCGCTCAAGCCCGGTCTATATTGGGTATTATGTAGTTCCCCCCAGGCTTTTGCTGAAATGGAGGATGGTATGAAAGCACTAAGAGAAGACCTTGTAACGTTATTCATCTATCCAACAAGTTAGTTTATATTATCATGTGATAAGCCACAGGAGTCTGAGTGTCAGAAATATCTAGATACATATCCTCCATCGTTTATTCCATATATGAAGATTATGATCATTCTCAAGTTTTAAAATTGAAGAGCCTATATATCATACATATTAATGAATAATATAATTAAAATACAATTATATTTGAACGTTTGAACCCTAAATATGGGCTGAACGTAAAAAACCCATGCGTTCGATTGTCTGTGGTTTAACAGTCAACCACACCAAAAGTAGTAAACAACTGAAATTTTACGCACTAGACCGTTGAAAACAATTGAAAATAGTGTGAACCGGTTAGATAGGGGCTTCCATTGTTGGAGTTAAAATACAGCCATTTAAATTTTTTGAATCATTTTAAATATACAATTAAAATACATAATGCCATGTATTTTAAAATTTAACCGCACATGACCACCATGGTTGACATTTGGTAAATATATATAAAGTTAATAAATTAAATATTAAATCAACACTATACATTATAAATTTGTGAGATTTATGAGAAATATAACATATAAAAATAATACAATTATTTTATTATATTATTAATGAATATAAATATATGCATATCTTATTGATAAAATATAAACATTTATTCATTTTGATTTTTAATTAGATTTGTTTGATTTCTTATTCACGTATTTTTATTGATTTTGTTTCATAAATTTTTTAATTTGTTTAATTTATTACAAATAAAGATTGGATAGTAGACTAGATGTATTGGATTTGAGATTTTGTAAGAAAGGTGAATTTAGAAGATTAGCCTTACAAGCTTGGAAGTTGGAAATGGAACTTATTTTCGACATAATTACAAATTTGAATTAAGTGAGTCATTTCTATCATTTTCTTAAATTTGTTATTAAATGGTATTTTGAAATTATGTTTTAATATTCTCATAAACTTCAATGATGTTTATGGATCTTCAAATTGATTAATGAAACCTATGAAAATGATTAGTCCATTCAATTTCCATAATTAAAAAAATTCAGATAACTATTAGATAATATTAGAAAAAACACCAACAATCATATAAAATTTAACTCAATTTATGTATTATGTAATAGTTATTATAAAACAAATTTGACATACATATTAAATTCTAAACCTCAAATGACAACCCCTAAACAATTTTACTATGACATGTAACATTGAATGCCAAAATATAGCACTGGGGGCTTCCCTAAAGAGGTGGCTTGCATAGCACATGGCCTACCACATACCCAACCATGCCCAACACGTGCGAGTTTACTACTCCACATTTATTAGTACCTGCTACTCTGTCGGGTAGGATACTATTGTTTTTTTGCTTGCAATTACTTTTCCTAGGGTTGTAATTGTAATGTTTGAAATAAATGTTTCAAAAAATATGTCATTTAGAGATATGGTTGATTGGAAACATTATTTTCAAATGGATTTGATTGGTTCTCACTAATGCCTTCAATAATAGAATCCTTATTGACATTGATAACACATGTTTATTTGTTTATTTGGACTTCTTAAGAGCAGCGACGTGATTTGTTCTGCTTTACTCGGTGGAGGGTGATGCATATGGCTGAGACAGGTTCCTTCTTACATGAGACTTGCGTGGAGGGCGATGCATGTGGAGGATACCAAATAGAACTATAGTGGTGATTTGATTCTTGTATTGGCCATGGCATCACTGATTGCAACAACTACCACATTTTCATATTAGTTAGCAGCCTCTGCAACATGAGCAATCTCCTCCCTACTCCATTCTCTTATGAAGAGAGAGACTCCATAGGTCAATAACCCCAACTATTTTTCATTCATGCTTCATAAATTTCTTATCTAAAATTAATTATTTCATGCTTTGGTCTTAGTTGAGGCCAAGGTCCATTTTAATATGCTCTTAATGTACATACATAACCTATAAATCGACATAAAAGTGGCCAAAAAATTAATCATATGGAAATGTTGTGTACATATTTATCTGAACGGAATTAGGCATTTGAAATTTGAACTAAACAAGTACCATATGCATATATGCAATTTTTATCACAAACAAGAGTTAAATTATTTTCATTTTTCATGTGTTCGTTAAGTGTGTTGTTTCAACATTGTTGCAGATACCATGGCATAGATTGGTAGGCTTACTCTGGATCATACTAGATGTGCCAGTTATTTAAAGGATGGAAGCAGTTAGTAAGAGACCTTATAGGAAGGGCAATGCCTTTTCTTGGGAGACTGTTTGTGTTCCATTTGTTGGCCTTTCTATTGTAATTTGATCGTCGGTGGTTGTGTTCACTATCTTGGTGGCAATTCTATCAAGCTTTTTCCTTGGTAATTGTCTTCAATAATTTTTACTGAAAATCAAGCTGCATAGTTGAATTCCTAGTCGAGAGAATCTCAATCCAGAATCAGTTAACATGCAATTTACTTTGTAAGAGAATAGAAATAACGTTGCACTTTGATGTGCATAAATCAAAGAACTTTGAGAAATGTTGAAAGATAGAAGGTGAATACAAGGTAGAGATTGATGATTTCGTAGTGTCGACTATTGAAGACCTATTTTCACTATTGATTTCAGATGAAGATGAACCTTATGAGTTAACAACCTTTGAAAACTTATTGAAATTTTGTGGGAAGAAAAGGCCCATGTGACTATTAGAAGTGTTCTCCAAATTTTCGTTCGTTCACTTTTCTCCAACATTCTAGTAAAAATTTACTTTTACTCTATATTTATTAGTATTTGTAGGTCATTTTCTAGATGTACTTACATTTTGAACAAGGTGCAGATATAAGAATCTTTCCATAGGAGAATCTCTATTGGAATCCAAATGGTTTTACATAGTGTTGATTAATGACAAGAAAAATGTAGTCAGACACAACTATTATCATTCATATGTAAAATTTAAGAGAAGCGGTATGTGACAAATTAGAGGCAAGTCACAAGGATCTCTACAAACACAATACTATATTCACATTCCTCTAAAGAAATAGGTTAAGTTATATTTTATTTTTTTCATTTATGATCATATAACATCTGAATCAATTAAGTATTGGTGATGTTTCATTAGTTCTATTCAATGTTTTTGGTGACTTTTGTAAACACTCTTATAATGCTTTAGTAACAGTTTCTATTATCAAGAAACTCTTATGGATAATGAGTAAGTTGTTAAAATTTTAAGAAACTCAATTCTCTAAATAATAGATTGGGAAATGCTAAAGGATGACATGATTGTATTTTTATGTGCTTGAAGCTATCTACAACTTTCTAGAACAACATGTCAATAGTGTTTGTATTCTCAGTGACATTCTAGCTTCCATTTGGGAGTAAGAAATTGTAAGGGACCTGGTATTTTCTCAATTAGACAGGAATGATTCCTCCTATGTAAATGCCCTTGCATTATTCAGCTCTTTTCAGAAAGTCAAGATGAAAATCAAGTAGAGCTACATCCAGTTTGTTGTTGTGTTGTTGGCAGGAAGATCTTTTTTTTTTTATGCTTCTTTGTCTCTGTTTTGCTCCTTTTTATAGTTATCGGTTAAACTATAGTTGGTCCTCATGTTCTTCATGGATTTTGATCCATTTTTGTTGTTTGTACTATTGTATTTGGCTTTTGAGCCTTATTGTAAAGGGATTTAGTCCCTTTTATCTTTTGAATTTTTTACTGTTATCTCTGGCTTTTGAGCCTTTTTGTAAATAGGGTATAGTCCCTTAAAACTATTTATCCTTAATAAAAACACTTTCTATTATAAAGGTCTTAACGACATATTAACCTCCCAATTGGGATTGGTGTAAACTGAGGAGAGACCCAACAAATCATCGAGAATATATTTGTCAATGCTAACTTCCATGGAAAAAAAGTGGGGGAAGCATCAGGGGCATCCATGACTAAGGGAACATTGTTGATAGCACCCATGATGATTTCTGAGGAGACATGAAATGATTCCAATAAAGCGTTGCTAAGAGGTTGAGAGGAGGGAGATGTTGGGTCAAAATCAGCTAAGTGACAATGGAAAAGTTATTTTGAGGGTATGAAGTGTTAAAGCTACCCAGAGAGAAAAGAAAAGATGAGAAGAAGCAGGGGAGACCACTAGACAACTTTGCCTTATGATCATGATATCCAATCAGATTCGAAGGAAGAAAAAGGTGGTGATGAAGACAATGGGAAGAGACATAGAAATGGGGAAGGAGGGCATTGGTTGAGAAGGAATAGGGATAATACGATGTTGTTTTCCAAGCTTAGGGAAAGTGTGAGATGTCATTTTAGAATGCCATCATTTTAAAAATTAAATACAAAACACTTTGGTGGAGCATAGGCCCTTCCTCTTCTCTAGCCAATCGAAGGGATTGTTCATGTGATTGTAATATAAAATCCACAAATTTTACCTTCATATCATGTTGAAGATGTATAATATGAAAAAATTGAGGTCCATATATCATTTTATATTGACCCTCTAGAGTAAAATAATGCTTTAACTATTCAACAACATTATCCCATGGCTATGGAAGTGTGTCCCTTTTAAGTCTTGATTGCTACTTTCTCTATTTTTTTTCATGACATGGGAAATCATCTATCTCATCCCGAAGCAAGCAATTAAAATAAATGTCTCCCTCCCTAGGGAGCCTAGTCACATCCACAATGGACTTAGTTGAAATAAAAATTTCATCTTGCCCACTTTTACTCTAGCTTGTCACCCGAAAGAATGACTAGATAGTCTTTCCATTAAATACGTAACACCACCAACCTATAAAATATTCCATACATCCAGGTCAGCCTTGACCTCTTCATAGGAAGAAGGATCATTTCGTTTGATAGCACCACCCATAGTGAACTGGGAAATAGTGATAGTTATTTCTAAAGAACCTATGTACACGTTGATTAAATTGTGATAGCATGCACCTTCAATCCAAGCTTCCACACGTGTCTCCAAGATTTCAAATTGAAATTTTCCTGTATTAATAATATAGTCTTGTGTGTGTTTAATGACTAATCAACCTTGTCCATCACACAAATGAAATCTATTAATGTCATAAATGCCAATAAAAGTCACGCATGTTGTATCCTTACTCTAAATGCCAAAAGCAAAGTGGATCCCATCTTAGTAACGTTGTATCTAAGTGAAGCCACATCAAATAGGTTGGAGAGATTAAAATCAAAAAATAAAAGAAATTATTTTTGGGGTGAAGATAATTGGAAAGAAGGGTAAGAAGATCCTCGAAATCTCCCAACTAATTATTTTCCACCTCCGAGCCAAAATAATTCTTAGCTAAGAGTTTAACAACCTTGTTTCCCTCCCAATATATATGCTAAAAATGAATCATTTGGAAATGAGATTGAAGGGATATTATATCTTCAACTATGTTGCATATAGTTCACTTAGGGTGCTCATTTGAGTTGAGGATTCTTACCATGTTAAGATAATCAATTTCAACAATTAGTTGACCAGATCGAATACTGAGCTCTAGTTCTATACCTTTAAGAATATCAAGGGCTTTAGCCGTATGGTTTGTACCAATCCCAAAGAAAACAGATAAGGCATATAGGGGGTTATAATAGTCACCTCCACCGGAGGCACTCGAGTTCTCATTAGCTGCAACATCAGTGTTAAGCTTCAACCAACCTAAAAGAGGGGGATATTAGGAGGTATTACCATGAGCCAAAATCATAGGAGGAGTGACAAGGAGGATTATGACAAGGTTAAGTAAGACTTAAAACCTCTTTTTGTTTATGCTTCCCCCAAATACATAAATTTATATTTTCCTACAATCCACAGACCACCATGTTGAATATCTTCCACAAACATTGAGCTTTATTCTTTAATATACCTCTAATTCACTCTTTTCATATTCCCCATAGTACATGGGGTAGAAGTAGGTTCCAGGAAATGGTAGCAATTTTGTGTAAAAATGGGGACATTCATTGGGAAAACATCTCCGAGAGTGAAGAAGGAAAAACCCATGTAGTTCCAAATATTTTTAAAGGAGACACCAAAGAGAATGAGAGAAGGGGTAATGGAGAAAAAGGTGAGCACAGCTTTCCAAAGCATTAAGATGGAGAATGCAGTGACTATGGAGGGAGAAGCCCCTTTTCTTGAGACTTTCCCCCAAAAGGATGGCATCCCTAGAGGCAAGCTAGGAGAAGAAACCAATGTTTAGGAGAACTTGAGAGATCCAAATCTGATGGAGAGGTGGGCCACAAGGGGGTGAGGTCATCAAAGATATACAAATTTGAAGGAGAAGAAACAAGAGGGGGAGCCCGACCAGATGTGCACATCTAATGATGGAGAGCATTGAATATATTCAAAGGAAATAAAATCCTTTAAGGTTTCAATTCATTCTAGTTAGATCAAGCTACAACCTTCCCAAGAAGGGATGAGCTAGCAAGGCTTGCCTCCTTTGTTGTCAATGTAGTCATTGATCATCCTACCACATAAAGCCAAGAGGGAGGGGTAGATTAGATCCCAAAAATAATCATCCAATAATGGCTTTTCACTAATCAACCAATCATTACAAAAATCAATGGTTGACACATTACCAAAATGTCATTTAGTACTAACCTTTAGGAGTTATTGACTGTGTATGATAGAATTTTAGATGGCGAGCCCCATTGGATATATGAAGATAAAATTCTCCCAAAGGGGGATATATTTAGAGACAAGCAATTGCACCCAAGGGTTATGTCCCTTCATGGAAAGCACGCAACCCAAAATTTCCAACATAGTCTCATTCATCTTCACCACTTTTATCAAACCAAAGACCCCACAATGTTAGATGTGTGTAGGCTACATTCTAAGAAACTACATGTATTCTTTTACGATCTTCATAACTAGACCATAGAATTTTATTTTGAATTTTATCTATTCAGGAAGCAACCATCCAAGGCATCTTTAGAAGTCACATGAAATAAAGTGGAAGACTTTTAAGGGTAGTTTTAATAAGATGAATTTTACCATCTTGGCTCAAAAGAGAACCCTTACTTCACACCACCTTATTTTGGAATATTTCAATAGCCGAAGCCCATAGATTTAGTTGTATTCATTTAAAAAGAGGGAGGAATAAGTAGGAGGACAGGAGATAAGAGATACTGCACCTAAATATAGCCACAATATTTATTTTCCTACTAGGGGTAATGTTTATGAAACTAATCCTTCTTTTAGTCAAGGTAATGAGTTCTTGTGAAGATGATTGGTAATAGTTGACAGTCTTCTCAATTTTTCTATCTTAAACAAAAAGATGCTACATCCAAGAGGAGAGTGTCATTCACAAATTGACTATGAGTCATCATTAGAGCCTTGAAGATGATTTTCAAACCCAAAATGGTCAGAACATTTTTAATAGCCTCCAGGACCATATTTAATGTCTCAGCCATTAAAATTAAGAGAAAGGGTGAGAGAGGTTCATCTTGTCGAATACCTCTTTTTCTAGCTAAGTAACTAGATAGTATACCATTCACCAAAATGGATAAGTGTGGAGATGAGATACATCTATGGATCCAATTGCAACATTTCCCACGAGAAGCAAAAAATTTAAGAACTTTGTTAAGGAAGGACCAACTAACCTTATCAAAGGATTTCCGCATAAACAATTTAATAATCGTCCCAACTGATTTAGAAATTTGAGCCATGTGAATTGCTTCATGAACTATGATTACTCCACCTTGGATGAGGTTACCCCCAATAAACCCATTTTGTTGATCAGAAATCATGTGATTCATATAAGGCTTCAAACTGGTATCTTGCATTTTAGTACTAATTTGGAGGAAGTGTTACAAAGGCTAGTGACATACTTAGACCCATGTGGTTTGGGGGCCAAAGATAAAAAATTATTTTATCATTTGTTTAAAAGAGATTCATTTCATTGGAACTCATTTACCACCTCCAAAGGTCTAATTTTATAATATTCTATAAGGAATCATAGAAATTTTGCCTTAAAATGATCAGGACCTGGTAATTTGTCACCTTTCATGGAACAAATAGCTTTATGAATTTCTTCAAGTGAGAAAGGACTAGTAATATTCTCATTAATTTCATCTGTAATCAACCTCAAGATGTGTTGTAGCATTTCCATAGCATCCTCCTCATTTATAGAACCCTCCTCCTTAAGAAAATTAGTATATAAAGAAACCAAATCCACTGATATATCATTATTTTTAGACAAAAGATTCTCGTCCTTAGTTAATATTTCATTAATCTTATTTTTACTAGTAGTAGCATGAAAAAACTTAGTATTTTGATTTCCATTTTAAATCCAAAGGTCCCTAGATCTTTTCCTCTAATATATTTCTTATTCCACAAGAATATTATGAAATTCACTCATAAGCTTCAATTCTTTTTATTCGAGAAAGGATATCTACAATTTAGTTTAATATGTCTAGAAACTTCATCTATCTTCAATGATAGTTGTTGTTTCCTTTCTCTTATGTCAGTAAAAGTATTAGATTTTCAAATTTTGAGTTGTATATTTATAAAGTTAAGTTTCTTCAAAAATTGTACATAGGTGATCCTTGTATTTCCACCCTCCACCAAACCTTAGTAAGTTTATCCATGTCGTGATTACGTAACCAAACCACCTCATCTCTCAAAGGGTATTCATAGTGTTTAGAAATTTCTCTACATCTTAGAGAAAGGGGTTGTGATCGGAAGAAGCTTTGGGAAGGGCCACCGGATGGAAAACACTAAAGTGTGACAACCAACTCAAAGATCTCGAGGACCGTATCCAACTGAATTTGGATATGATTGACCCCTAATATTCTATTTTTCTAAGTAAAATGGGTTCCATGGACATCAAAATCAATAAATTCACCTTGTCTAATTAAATTTGAAATAGATTCCATAGTGCCACAACTAGCTATATCACCACCATGTTTTTCCAAATGAAACATACGGGTGTTAAATTTGTTATCAATGAGCCAAGTTAGATGTTTACAACTACTTCTTAAATTCAACAATGCTTCTCAGATGTGGTTCCTTTGAGATTCTAAATTAGGAGCATAAAATTGACTACAATCCATCCCACATTTGAACCAATTTATTGGAATAATATACCCAAAAAATGAGGAGTATTAATGATACATTTTGCCAAAAAGGATAGAGGGATTACAAAAAGTACAAAGAGTTCAAGAATTACTAGCTGAAGCATGTGAGGTAAAGGAGGCTTTGGGCTAAATCCTAGGCAGGATATTATCCTCCTTGAGTTTTGTCTCTTACAACATGGTGATACCATGAGAATGATTCAATCTGATTTCCTTAAGAACCTTTTTTTGGGGTGTCATTGGCCCCCTAATGTCCCAAGAGAGGATATTCATTTATTAGGCTTGGATTTCCCCCACCCTCAATAGAGAGAATACGTTAAGTTCCTTGATAAATATTTTGAGAAATTTCAAGTTGAAGCTTGACTATTTTTGAAGGTCTACCATTTTGTTTGTTATGTGCTAAATTAAATTTTTATTAGTTTCTTCTATTTATTGTGGGCGGGCTATAATCTTAAATCACCAAGGATCAAGGAAAGGGTAAAGAGGATTTTTCTTCCAAACAAGAAATGAAAGAAGGGTAAACAATATTTGAAGAGAATCCATCCTCAGAGCATATAGAAAAAGGAAGAGGAGGATCCATGATCAATGGAAGGTCAGGGAGACTTTGAAGTGATGGGGAAGAGGGAGAAGAGGTATGGAGGTCCACCTGAGCCACAAATTCAAATTGGATAAGGGTTACCTTTGAGGATAGGATCTCACGATCTTCCATTAGATATTTAAAAGGATTAATAGTTCCCACCTCTAGAGTAATTTTGGGGATAAAGTTTCCTTTCTATTTAGGTGAAAGAACATGGGATTTATATTTGGAGAAAGTTTCTAGGGCCATCTGGCCAATGCTTTTAAAAATGGAACAAGCTTATGGCAGATTTCATACTCACTATGTTGGGTCCAAGTACCAAAATCTAAGAGGAGATGATAGATTTAGGTAGGGGATTACTAACACCAGCATTAACACATAATCGAGCATGAATGAGTCTTGATTTCTCTTTAATAGCTTGATCAATTGCAATAAGGGAGTCTAAGGAAAGTTCAATACCTTTGATAAATGCAGTATCCAAAATTCAAGTGGTAGTCTGGCAAGTCAAACCCACACCAGAGCATGTGTCATTATTTTAGTGTTAGGGTTGAAACCAAGGTCGATTTTCTGAAGATAGAACCCAGGCCTTCTAAAGAACTAGGGTCCCCAACAAGAACTCTGTAAAAAACTTCTTAATGACCAAAGGTAAAAGGATAAAACCATTCGACATAGTTGTAATATCAAGGGGTTCACAAGGGGACCACTTGATTCAAGACCATTTTTAATATCCTACAATGGGGGTCTTTGGCCCATTATTTTACCTATCGGTGATAAATCCTTCAACATGAAAGTATCAACTATGATCTCGAGGAGGACTTAGCAAAGAAAAAATCCCATCCTGTAGTGCGGCCTACAATTTTTTAGATTGTGCCACCTTAGGGAACCCAACGAAAACATTTTTCCATGAGCTAGGAGGAACTCGTTACGAGGCATCACCAGATCCATCAAGAGGAGGGTCAAAATATGGACCAAGAGGATCTGACATGGCTATTGGAAATCCCATGAAGAAGATTCAAAAAAGTCCCAAGTGAGAGGAAAACTCAAACTATGTTAAACCAGCCACTTGACTTTGTTAAATTACTATGAATGAAAAATACAATAATATTTTTAAATCCACTAAATGTTCTCTTAACTTGCTATGAAAAATTATATGTCCCTTTTACTTGTGTTTTTAAGTTAAGAGATATGGAAAAATAGGTTAAAATTACATAGTTTTGAAGTATATGAGTAATATTAAATTCATTTTCCCTTTTTGGTGGGAGGATAAGTTTAAATTTGTGAACTTTGACATCCTAGAAAGTTATTATTCTCTTAGTGGATTTTATTATCTTTTATTTGTAATCAATTATTGAATATCTAATCAATTATTTCCTTTATTTTAATGCTCTTTCCTTTCACACTTTAAAATATTAAAAAAAAAAGCATTTGAAGGGTTGGTGTATTTTATAACTACTTTAGTGACTCCATTGAATCCAAAACTCAATAAACAATTAAAAAACATAGTGTTAGTGAAATCCAATTTTAAATTTTTCATATAATGGATAGAGGATAAAATATATAGACTATGCCATGAGTTTGGCTTCAACAATGTGTTCCCAATGCTATCACTTTCTTTTGTTAATAGAAAAAAAAAGACTTCATTGATAGTTAGAATTTCATTTTTAAACAATTTTATTCAAGTATTTCAAGAAATAAAAAATAAATATACGCTTGTTTAAATTATAGGATAATATATGGAAAAATAATTATACTTTCTTTTAAATCTTATAATTTTAGTAAAATTTAATAATTTTCTAAGTGAGGTATATTATTGTAAGAATATTCGAGATGGAAAGTGGAAGAAAATGCATACTAAAAAAGATATAATAAATTTTTACATCTCTTTCCTGAAGCAACACAACATTGAGATGTCTTATATGCTCGGAAAATTTGAAGGACATCACTACAAATTTGTTTAGAATGTGATTTCAGATCCATTGTTTATGGATAAAAATATCTACACCGCTTTTGATGCATGATCTTGAAGAGAAATAAATAAGTGAAGACAAAAAAAAGTTTTGGAAAATTTGGCAATGAAGACAATTAAATAATTTACTTGATAAAAATTGGAATTCCTAGTGGTATTCTTGGTTAAAAACTACATTTCTAGAACATGGAAGGTTGAGGTTGGTAACTCTCAAAAACCTATAATTTAAATGATGATCTAAATATGAGTGGAAGGTGTTAACAAACTCTTCTACACCATGTATTAATGATTCAGTAAGGAAAATAACTCAAACATGTAAATGGAATATGACTAAATACTGAAAAAAATGATATTTTGTAGTGCCCTCAATTTCACTCCTTTGCTTTATTTGAATCTATGATACATTCATGTTTGAGACATTTATGTGGAGAATATCATGTTACTAGGATTAAATTTCTATGAGCTGTTGTATTTAATATCTTTTGGAATTTTTGTGTTAGGATGAAATATGTGGTTTGCGAATTAAACTTACCGCTCTTAACCTCCCAATAGGTTTTTATTTAGTGTGGTGGATATTATTGATCTAAGGTTATAATTATTTATATTTTGGATAATTTTTATATTGGTTATTTGTTTAAATATATGTATATTAACTTGTCATTTCTATTTGGAATATGCTAACCTAACTTGGGGGTTGTGTATGAGGCACATGGTACCAATATTGTTTCCATGACTACTAGTTTCATTATTGTAGTGATGAATGCTATTAAGATGATTTTTGAATAGGTTATATTCGATATATTGGGATTGTATATTATTTTGGCCATTATCTACATACGGATATTAATTGATTATAGAAATTGGATGTTTTAGCTCAAAAATAGAATTGATAAATTGGATGTATTTAGAAATATTTTATTTGGTTTATCGTATAGAGTAGGTATGTTGACATGTGTATCGAATGTGCAAGATACAAGTTCACCACAAGAGAATGTGGGACTCGGAGATGCACTTCCAATTAGCACAAGCGGCTGACTAGGCCAAAACCTCACCCTTGCTTGATTTTTACATTAGCCTTGTGTTTATGTTGAGATTATTTCAGACACCCTTAGTAGTTCCCTTCTTTACCATTAATGTATTAAAATTTTTCACCCTTGTTTTTAGTGTGTTTAAGGGCATAATGGTTCCTACTTGTGTTAGGGTGATTTATCATGGTTATCCTTATCCTTAGAGGTGTGAGACCACTTAAAGATGAGTTGGGTGGGCCCCACCTCCTTTGCATGTGTTCCACTTTTCCCAAACCCGAATTTGGGTTATATGCAAAAATTGTAAGAATTGTTTTTTTATGTTGGAGGTCTCATTATCACAAAAATGGAACTCTTGGACCCTACCTATGGGTAGGGAGACCTTTTTCAACCCTCAAATGGGTTTTTCCCTCGCATTTGAGACCTTCTTGTCCACATCATTTTTAATGATCTTGATTTTTGAGCCACCTTGGAGTAGAGGAAATTTAGCTTTAATTTTAATTTAATATTTTCTAAGGTTTTCCTCCATTATGGTTTTGTATTTTATATGATGGAGAATTATGGGACAATTGTTGGGAGAATGAGGAGGGTGAAAATTGTTACCCTCTCATTTCTTGGATTGATTCCCATGAATCAAGGTAAAAAATCTTTTGTACAGTGTATAATTGGTTGTTTATTTCTTGTCTTTTTGTTTTTGCTCGTTGTGGTCTTTGGTGACTGATTTTTGCTAGTTTCTCTATTTTGCTTTTGCAAGATGGCTATGTTTCTTTGCTCTCAAGCTGAATCCTTTGCTTAATTGATATTTTTGGCACTTGGTCTACCTTTGTTCTTGTGGCACTCACAGGGAGTGCCCATCCCTAACTTGGAGCTAATGTTGGTGCTCAGATTTGATTTGCCCCATTTTCCATTATTTTCCTCTGATTTGCATGTTCTGAAACATTTTATCTCTTGATGTGGGTGTTATGAAAGCTTATACCTCCATTTGAAATTCTTTGAATTGTTTTAGAATCCATTATCATGTCCCTCCTTGAAGGAGTCTCGAGTTTTCGCTATTCTTTCCCTAATATCTTCAAAATCTGCAGGATTTGTTGTTTAACCTATCAAAATTATTCCTCAAAGCATTCGTCGGTCACATGGATTCTTTTGGATTGGTCAAGGGATAGTGGGAAAATTCTTTAACTTATTTCTTTTTACTTTTTTGAAAAAGAAAAAATTTGGTCCCGTGGATCCGCTCATTTCGATTGGTTCTTTTGTGCTTATGTGGCTTCTTCTAATTGGATGGGACACGACGTGTTTATTTTTGAACTTTTCCTTTTGGATAATTCGAAAAAGGTTTGAACTCACCCCGTGGCCCCATCAGGGATCTTATTAAAGAAATTTTTAGTGGCGAGGAAAAGTCTTACTTTGACCTGCGCAGAGGATAGGTGGTAAAGCTAATGATGGAGATGAAGGACTATAAAGGTAAGTGGATGTTTTTCCTTTTGGAAAAATGGAATAAAATTCTAAAATGGAAGTGTTCCCCTGCTAAATCATCATAAAACCTTAAGGTTTTGAAGTTTCACCATAACGAGACGTGGCAAGCCCATGGTCATTAAAGGTCTCAAGTTTTGGGGATCATCTCAAGATGCGCCATTGTGAAATGTGGTAGTTTGAAAAGTCAAAAGGGTGGGGAAGCGGACCATCGGGAAAATTTGAATTTTTTCATCTTATTCTCAAAAGGGTTAAAAATAAAAAATGGCCCACAGCCCGACAAAACGATCGATCAAGGTTTGTTTCAAAGTCATCATGGAGGTGCGGACCCTCAAGGGAAATTTGTAAAATTTTCCTTTTAGGAGAAAAGAGTTAAAAGTGAAAAAGGAAGCATGGTTTCAATGGGACCCACATTGGGACATGTGTCAGGCCCATTTTTCAAGGGTAGAGCTACGCGGGGAAAACTTGGAAGATTTTCCCTTTTTCAAAAAAGAGGTTAAATGGTAGAATTTGGCCACAGTTCCTTTGGGACCCACCTTAGGAGATGTGTCAGGCTCATTTCTCAAGGGCATGGAGACGTAGAGAAAATGTGAATATTTTACATTTTTCAAAAATTTGTAAAAGGAAAAAAGGAACCCATAGGCCCGCTCTAAAATTGAATCTTCCACGTGGATAGCCCAAATTCAATGTAAAGATCAATGGCAACTCGTGTGTCTGAATCTGATTTTCCACACCATTTTCTACTAAAAAGCTCATGGAAGTGCAAGTCTTCATGTTTTCTTGGTATTTCCTACACGCCAAATAGAGAGGGAGTTAATTTTGATATCTAAGTTTGGTGGGGGAGATTTGGAGATGTCTATCGCCATTAAAATGATTTGGCTATTGGGCTCGATCTGATCTTCCATTTTTATTCTCTCGAGCACACAAGGAACCAGATTTGACAGATTAGGGGTGGAAGTGGTTGGCGAATATAAGGAAGAGTGATTTTCTAGAGGAAGGAGTTGAATGCGGGAGATATTTGATGAGATCTACCCCCGAGCACCTAGTGACCTTTTACAGATCTGATTTTGGGAATCGCGATCGTAATCATGGAAAGCACTGGTGCACTCAATGTTTGGGTTTTTTTGGGGGAAAATTTGTTGCAAAATGTTATAAATGGCATGATTTTTTCCGTGAAAGAGGTTGGAGTGTTAGAGGTCGAAGAAAATTCCTAAGAGGAAAATTTGACAAAGCTTGTCTTTTGAGAAGCTGTCTGAGAAGCCTGTATATCTCTTTTATTTTAAATTTGATCATGTCAAGGTGGTTACAAGTGTACAGCCATTGACAAGCTCTGATATTGTTCTAGAAACTTTCCCTACTTGATAAATTTAATCAAACTCAAGTTATTCTATATTGATATTGAGGAAAATGTGTTTGTTTCATTTCTTAATGTCTCAGTAAATAGTTTTTCTTGTTCTTCTTGAAATCTTATATCAAAGTCTATCTTAATCACACATGTTTCAATCCTTTGATAGTTTAGTTGTATCTGAACTTCATTTCTCGAATATCTTTCATCTGGGAGTGAAATAAATGATTTAAAATCACTTTTCTTTCATCTTGTTGATAGAGATTATCTGTAAGCCTCTAGGTGTACCTCAGGCATGACTGGGCTCAAATCTTGATGCTTTATTGGGTCTTCCAACTCGATCCTTCATGTTAGAATCTCATAGATTGTGTGAAAAAGTGCTAATCTGGGCCTCCATTGAAGCACATATTCTAGTTAAAGGAACATTTTAGCTATTCTTAAGCATTATGTTGTCTAAGCTTTCCATTTTTAGAAACTTTCAAAATTCTGGCAAAACAAGTTCATTCTACCTCACCTCCCTCCAAAATTCATTTGAAACAACCAATCCTACCCATACTACCCTTGTTTTTCGTGTATGTATACAAATGTATGGTCTCTATTACCAAAGCATGCAGAAACAATCAGGATTCCAAATGTCTTTAGTAGCCTAAACCTTGTCTAGAGAATATCTCCACTATCTAGAGTGATAACTCGTGAGAGTTAGATTTTGTTACATTGATCATATTTTCTTCAAGGTCTCCTTAACAACTTCATTAGGAAAGACATCTCCATCTCCTCCATAAACAATAAGCTAGAAAAGGGTTCTCTTACCTTGGTTGAAAGGCACAACCTAAAATAGTGAGGATAGATCAAATCCTCTTAAGGTGCTACCCACTCCTTTTCAAATCCTGAGTGCTAAAAATTCAGATAGACTACTTCCCAGCTACAAATGACATACATAATCATCTATCTACCTCTGAGTGTCTTATTAAATCTATAATGTTGCTCGGCCTTTGAAGGAGATTAAATTTGGGTACCAACAAAGTGTAATCATATACAAATATTTATATTTTTGAGGTTCTCTTGATGGAAATAAGTCTACATTAGGTTATTGTTTCACATAGGGAAGCAGTTCTTTTTCATGTTTATTAAAGAAGAAATATTTATTCATTTTATCATCTACTAAACTTGAATATGAAACTCTCACATATTTGTTCACACAAGGTATATGGTTGAGAATAATATTAGTTGATTTAAGAGAGGCTCAACATGAGTTTACATAGATTCCTTCTTTTAATAATGGGGATACAATTTTCAAGAATCCATTTTCATGCTAGAATGAAACATATAGAAATATTGAAATCATCAATTTATTAGAGACTTGATCAATGATAATAAGATTTTTAATTGAGTATGTGTTAATTGAAGATCATCTTACCGATATTTTCACCAAGGGTTTTTGCACTAATTTCATGGAAGAATCAAGGAGATGATAGACATTATTTCTCTTTACGTCAATGGGGGAATGTTTAATATGAACTCAATATGGAAAATTTTTGGTTAAAAAGAATTATTAAATTTTTTTGTTTGATTTTTTAGATTTTTTAGAAAAATGTAAAATTATAGTTTAAGAAAACCTATTTTTTTAAATTATATTTTAAGAGTCCTATTTATAGACTCTAAATGCTAGTTAGAATGTAGTACACTAGATGTGCATTTTCCTTAGTTTGAATAAGTATTCGTTCATCTCCAATATGTGTGACACCATTTATATGTTTATATGAATAAATTTATTTTTATCCTAATCCATTTATATTATTAAAAGATATTGGGGTAGCTAGGTTCACTAGGATGCATGATAGGTGTGCATGTCTCACTTAAACTAATTTTAGCTTCTTACATATTGACCATATAATAGAAGTGGATGATATTTTTCAACCTTAGTATATTTTTAGTATTTTTAGTTGATTTTACTTGACATACTTTATTAAGGGAAAGTTTTCTCATTATCATTTCATAATCATTATTAGAACATTATTTCTTATCTTTTGTCATGGGAAGATGAGTACATGAAACTATGTTGATCATATTATATAAAAAAGTTTAATATCCTCAAAACATTTATAATCCAAAAGCATCGTCAGTGTACTCACCACATCTCAATAGTCACACTATGTTAATTTTTTTCGTTAGAAAACAAAGGAGCCATATTTCAAATCGTAATTTACGACTATAGGATGCGTGGATTTTAATAACTTTAAAGAACAATATTTAAGGGAATAGCTGGTTGCGAGGAAAAACTTAGATGCTAGCTTTTGATAACACATAATTTCACCAAGGGGAGCTACTGATGTGTAACACCCGCTAAAACGACCACTCGAGACCCAAGAACAACCTAGGTTTAGATAGGAACATTTATGAAATAATTTTTTTTTTTTCTTAAAGTGTGACTACAAATAGGCCTATTAGCAACAATTGACACAATAAAAAAATATCAAGGACAAATATATTAGATAGAATAGAATTTTCCATTATAACAAATATTGAGGACCACATACAAGTTAATGAGTGTAACTAAACCAAGTTTAGTTTAAAATTTCCTTTAGGTAATAATTAAATTAACTCTACGATTAAATGTTATCTAGTAAATTTTAGAAGGTTTAAAGTGGCCAAAACAATTAAATACCCAAGGTATTTAATTCCTCTAGGTTTAAATAATAACCAAGGTTCACATTAATATGAGGTTAAGAAACATTCACTTACCCCATAACGTGACCCCCTAAAAGGTCAACCCAAGCTTTAGAAAATAAACATTTAAGTTAGAAAGGGATAAATTCCCACTTAACCACTCTCAGGATCATCTTTAACTTCAACCTGATTTTTCAAACATTTAACACACTTAATTTTCCTAAAAACATTTCCATTAAATATGAAATTTCTTCCCCTTTCCAATGATATAAATAATTCCTCCTAACTCCTCATTTCTCAAGATACGGGCCGGTGGGCCTAGGGAGAAAAATATTCCCCTAAGGCGGGCCTTCGGGCTTGGGGAAGAAAATTTTCCCCAAAAGTGGGACTGGGGAAGGAAATTTTCCCAAAGGCGTAGAAATTTTTCCCAAAGGCGCAAGGGACACATGGCACGTTGTTAAGCCCAAGTGGGAAGGTGGGTCATCGGAGGTAATTTGGATTTCTAGCCTTTTTCTTGAGAAGGCAAAAAGTTTAAAAGTGAGCCGCACCTCCACCGACACTAGAGACACCACATTTCATGCTCGAAATTTTCAAGTGGGAAGGTGGACCGACGGGGAAACTTAGGACTTTAAGATTTTTGAGTTGAAAAACTACAAGGTTAAAATGAACTCCACCCCTTCGCCGATGCCTAAGGATGCCACGTGTCAGACCAACAGTGATAGATGGGGAAGTGGCCCGATGGGGAAACTTAAGATTTTGTTTCATTTTCAAGAAATAAATTTTGAAGGTGCGGTCCCACGAACCCGTGGAGGTGTTTTTCCAAAATCGAATTGGCATGGGTACGGGCCGTAAAGGAATTTGGTAAAAGGAAATTTTTACAACAAAACTTTAGATGGCCATAACTTTCAACTGGAAGATCATATTTGGGAAAATGAGGACTTTTTGGAAAGGTTTTGAACTCCTCTTTGCAAATAAAACATCAAAATTCATTTTTGACTAACTTAGTTAGGTGAATTTTAAGAAAATGTCTTTCCTGCCATTTAAATGTAAACTAGACTTTTTAACTTAACAAAATTAATTCAATCCGCCATTCTTTCTTCCTCAACATGCCAAACTGACATGGAGGATTTCACTTGGAAAGATTTAGATTGATTTTCTAGGGTTTAATTGATGGATTGAGTTTCAAAATGAGTTTCTTTTCCTTTCAATGAATTTGCATTATTTTTCCTCTTGCTCGATAAAATATGAACTGTATAAATTGCAAGGCCAATACAAACTATTTTTGAATGTGTTTTGATCATCCTTAGTTTGTTTTAATATTTTATCTTGTCTTTCATTGTTGTAGGTTACTCTGTATGTTTTTCTGATATTTATTTGCAATTTTACAGTGAATCAAAAATAGAAATCATACTTAAACCCAAATTGATCTATTTTCATTTACCATACTTTAAATATTTAAGTTCATTCCATTCCAATTTTACAATGTTTAACTTTACTTCAATCCATGCATGAAAACCCAAAATGTAGTTCTACTTTGAAATCATGCACTTCAATGAAACAAAGAAAAGTAATATTTCTTCATACGTATTTCTTTTTCTAATTTTCAAAATGAGATTTCACAATATATTTCAAACAGAGATTTCAAATGAAAACCATATCATTTGTGGTAATTAAAACAACTTCTATGGAACTCCAATAATTCTTTTACAACTTCCTTTTTCATTAATAAAATACAACTTACAGAATATACATTATTCACATTCAAATGTAGGTTTCATTTAAAAAATAGAGCAACTTTTCACCATAAATATTATTACAATGCCATCCACTTGAGGTGGGAAATTTCACGATAAGGAACCCAAGGAGAAACTGCAAAAGTTTTCTCCATCCTCAGCTCTAGAACAAAAACAAGAAGATCCACCATATATATTTTGATCACAACAAAAATGAGGAGAGGCAATGCTCTCCACCCAGCCAAGAATTCCAATTAAGAGGAGAATTTATCCTCTTCATTGGCCCTTCAGCCCCAACCAAAAAGTAATAAGAGATGTATTTCAACTAATGGCAACAAACAAGCTTCCACAACATAAAAAAAATTCACATACAGAACATAGTCCAAATACATACTTCATTTAGCAACCATAGGAAGAACAACAAACAATACTCAGGATTCATCACACACAAGCCAAAGGAGCAAGACCTATGGGGAAGCTGTGTATACATCCCAAGGGGGAAATGGGTGTCCACCTTAAGATAAACCCGCCAATATATATATATATATATATATATATATATATATATATATATATATATATATATATATATATATATATATATATATATCATTTCAAAACCCCTACATGCCCTTATGCCTCCCGAAAGTACCCCTTATACCTCCCATTCTATTATTCCTCCCCACACTCTTATGGCACCCCATAACGAGTAAAGAAATGCAAGTTGTTTCTTTTACAAGGTGGAACCCAATCCCAAACTCCTTCCACAATAACACTTATACCTACCCAAAAACTCTTATGCCTACCCACAAGAGATCCTCATAGTATTCTCCTACACCATACCTAGGCAATCTACCCAGCCAAGCCAACAACATACCAAAATATTCAAAGCATTCACATATGCATAAATAAAATAAGAACATTTTAAAGAACCAAACTCCTACGTCTCCATGGTAGAGTTTTCTCCAAAAGTTCAACATAAAGTATTTTACAATCCAAACAACAAAATCTCCATCAATCCACAAGCATTTCACAAAAATCTCTAACTCTCTTCGAAATTACCACAGTTCCAAACCAAAAGAATAACCAAAAAATGAATTCACCAAATAAAGTAACCCCCTGAAGTAACCCCCAAAAAAGAAAAATAATTTGAATAAATAGAAAAGGGAGAGAGGAGGATGAGGTGACTCCATGTAGGATGCCACATCACTCATCCTCAACTCCACCTCACAAATCAACTTCAAACTCCAAAGCACAATTAAAAAGGTGGGTGAATAAATGACATTTTACACACACACAAACCAAGTCCACACCGCAAGGACCAAAATTAAATTCATGTAAGACAATGCAATTAAAACTTACAATTTGTCTTTCCAAAATACATAATAATGCATAAGTTTGACTCCCCAACAATAGGTAAGGTTGGTATATAAATTTAAGAGGTGTGGGGCAAGTTTAACTTGTCCCACAAGCCTCCAAAATCAGCCCCTAAGGACAGATCCGAATTTTTAAAGGAAGGTGGATTGTTTCACACTCAAAATTACTTACACATTACTTAAACACTTAATCCAAGAGCCATCAACTCTAATAAATGCATTATTTTGACCCAATCAATAAATTTAGCAACATGATTACTCACAAATATAAACAAAAATTAACTAAATAATAAAGGGGAAAATACATCACTAAAATCACATACTAAACTTTAAACAAAAGAAACTAAATAAAATAATACACATAACCCCTTGGTAACATTTAAAGGTGACTCCCCCATGGGAACCCCTAGCAACAAGCACACAAAACACACAAAAAAAACATGTTGCCATGGTGACCTTGTTGAGTTCACCTAGAATTCCAATGTGGTTGGTCTCTAATCCCCGATGTTTGTTGTGACATGTTTTCTTACAAAACACAATACCTCCTTTGGCCATGTGGCTGCATCAAAACATCCAAAATAAATATAAAATATATCTCCAAATCATCTATATATATGAATCAAAACATCATCCAAGAAAGCAACAATCTCCTTTACAATTCCATCCATAGTCATATGATCACAAGATTAGTTCCATTTTCTAGGTTTACTCAATATGACAAAATATCACATGTAAGAAAAAACATATATATATAACCATGTCAAGAAATGTATCAACATCAATATAAAATTCCTCTAATAATCCATATGCATCATATATGAATCAAAATCAACCACAGTCCAAGATCTCTAACATCTAACATCATATCAAACTAAAAGCTACAATAATGTCCATAAGTATAATCAACAGTATCATAATCAATATCAAAAGGTTTCAAAGGGAAGTGGGCACTACATCCCCTCCCCTTAGACTCGACTTCCTGCTGGAAGTCACTGGAATAGGTGTGGAAACTAAAATCGTGGTAAGGTAGAATCCTCCCATGTAGCCGCAATATCATCATATCTATCCCACTACACTCAAACCTGGTCAATCTCTCTGCATCGAAGGCCCAAGGTCCTACACTCTATAATGCAAATGGGCTCCACCATCACTTCCCCTTATCATGCACTTGTAATGAGGTCAAATATAGCACATGAGAAGGATCTATAATATATCTCCTAAGTATTGAAACATGAAACACATCATGGATGCGAGACAAGCTAGGTGGCAACATTAGACGGTAGGCCAAAAGACTGATATGCTCCAAGATCTCAAATGGGCCCATGAATCTAGGAGCTAACTTAGAACCTTTTCCATAATGGATAGGGCTCTTATGTGGCCTCACACGAAGGAATACCTTCATGCCCACATCAAAACTATGGTCGGTCCTATGATGATCTACATACTTCTTCTAGCCTATCATGTGCCTCTCTGTAGTCTTTGTATATTATCATAACAACCCGCTACTCCATGTTCTATGATAAAGCTAGCCCAAAAGAAACCCTATCCTCTAACTTGTCCCAAATAAGAGGTGTCATGCACTCTCTACCATACAATTCCTGAAAATGAGCCATGCCTATCAACTCTCCAAACTATTCTTGTAGGAAAACTCCACCAAGTACAAATACTCCTCCCATCTCGACTGATGATCCATAACATACATCCTAAACATGTCCTCTAAGATCTAATTCACCCACTCAGTCTATCCATTAGTCTCAAGGTGATACACCATCTTGAAAATTGATCTTCGTCTCGAGGGAATGTTACATGGTAGTTCAAAAGTGGGAAGTATACAGAGGATTACGGTCACAAATGGTCTTCCATGGGATCCCATACAATCTGAAAATATCATCTAGATATACCCATGCCACTACACTAGCTATATAGGTGGTCTTCATCGAAGAAAAATGAGCCACTTTCAGGAATTTATCCACCGTGACCATGATGGCATGGTGGTGGTATCTCGACATCGGTAGCCCAACAATGAAATCCATGGAAATGGTGTCCCATTTCCATTCCGGTATAACATGTGGAAAGAGAAGGCCAACTAGATGCTGATGCTTGGCCTTCACTATCTGACACTCTATACATCATGACAAAAATTGAACCATGTCTCTATGAAGTCCCCTCCAGTGATATAATCATCTCAAAGTGGCATGCATCTTCTTCACCCTAGGATGGGCTAAATAGGGTGCATGATGTGCCTCTATCAAAATGTCATGCCTCAAGCATCCATCTCTAGGAATATAAATCTGCCCTTTGTGCCTAAGAAGGCCATCCACCTCTAATGAAAACCCATCAAACTTCCCCTCACGGGGTCTCTAAGACTTGATCTCCACTCTAGCTGCAATAGAGAGACTGTTATGAGGAACTTGCTATAGAATCCTGCTCCACGAATCTATGCTCACTGAGGTGGCCATAACCACATGTCTCCTCTTGCTAGAGCATCTGTAACCACATTCTCCTTCCCCTTCACATTCTCTATCTCCATGTCATACTCACAAAAAAACTCCATCTACCACAGCTGACGAGCATTGATATTGGGGTCCGTGAAGAGGTGGCGAAGACTCAAGTGATCAGTCCTTAGTGTGAATCTTTGGCCAAGAAGGAAGTATCTCCATCGAACCAAGGCGTGAACAATTACCACAAGCTGAAGATCATGAGTTAGATAGTTGATCTCATAATCTTTGAGTTGGAAAACTCAAAAGTAACAACTCTTCCCTCTTGCATCAACACACCTCCAACTCCTTCTAACGAAGCATCTATGTATATGAAAAACTCACCCCATGGATCTGGCACTACAAGAACTAGCATTATCGTGAGGCATTCCTTTAGTGTCCTAAATGCCTTCTCACATCTATCTGACCAAAAAAATTCTTCCCTTTCCGCTTTGAAGGAAGTGATGGGGTACACAACCCGAGAGAAGTCCTAAACAAATCTCCTATAATAACCTGCTAAACCCATGAAGTTGCACACCTCTGTCACACTAGTGGGTGTTGGCCAATCCATAATAGCTCAAATCTTAGAAGGATCGACTGCGATACCTTTCCCAGAAATGATGTGGCCCAAATACTACACCTCTATCTGAAAGAACACACACTTCTCCAAGTTCCAGTAAAGCTACTGCTCACGAAGACATTGAAGAACCTAAAAAAGGTGCCCCTTGTGCTCCTCACACATACGTGAGTAAATCAAAATTTCATCAAGAAAGATGAGCATGAAGTGATCTAAGAATGTCCTGAACACCCCATTCATCAAGCTCATAAACACTATGGGGGTATTCGTCAAACCAAAAGGTACCATGGTGAACTCGTAGTGGCCATATCTTGTAAAAAGGTGGTCTTATGAATATCTTCCTCCATAATCCTTAGCTGATGATAACCTTACTTAAGGTCTATCTTAGATAAAATTGTGGCCCCCTTCATTTGGTCAAACAAATCATCAATGCGTAGAAGGGGATAACGATTCTTGATCATTACTTTTTCAATTGAAGGTAATCAATACACAACCGTAGAGATCTATCCTTCTTTACAAATATCACCGGTGCACCCCAAGAGGATACACTAGGATGGATTAGGCATTTCTCCAAAAGGCCCTCTAGCTGAAAATTAAGCTCAGAGAGCTCAAGGGTGGTCATCCGATAAGGTTCTCGTGAGATAGGCTCTACTCCCGGAATAAGATCTATGTGAAAATTTATCTCACATGGGGGTGGTAACCCTAGTAGCTCCCCTGAAAGACATCTAAAAACTCTCTCAAGATGGGATGGTCATCAAGCTATGGTCCATTAGACTCACCCTCCAATCGGTCACTAACTATGACAACATACATTTGAAAACCCCATCGCACACACTACTTAAGCTACATGGCAGAGATGGTGTGAATGGAAACAGGTCTCCTAACCCCTAGTATCACTAACTCAACTCCTAGATCATCTACACATGATATAATCTTATGGTAACAATCCACTCGGCTCTCTGTGTGAAGAAAACTAGTCCATGCCAAAGATGACTCCATACGAACCCAACGGAAGGATACAAAGATCCGAGGTAGTGGTGAAAGGTCCCAAATCCACCACACACTCCTTAATTAAGGATTCTACAGAGATCTTGGCTCCAAAATCCATCTCGATGTCCTAACTAAGACCTTTCCTAACTACCACTAGCCTGCATCACTCTACCAAAGATGGTGCTATAAAAGAATCAAAAGAACCAGAATCAAATAGAATGGAGGTAGGAATACCAGCAATGCTCCATGTCGTCTCAATTACGGTACTCTAGTGCTCATCCTGGTGGTTCTCAACCACTACATAGATTTGATGACCCCACCCCATGTCACCAATAATAGGCTCTAAGATCTGTGCCTTACCCTTCTTACTAGGGTTCTGTGGGCAAGTCTCTTAAAAAATGTCCAGAAACACCACAACCAAAACAACCACCCGATCCTCTCCCATGAGTAGCAGGTCTACTTGGTACTCTAGGGGTATTTTTATGGATCCTGATGAATCAGCTATGGTCTGCTGAGGTCTCTGATGATGAGCTCCTACTCAATGAGCTCTAGGTGTACCTTGTGTTTGAATGGGACCCCTAGGAGGAGGCCCCATACTCCAAATCCCTCTATGCATCAAATCTTTGTGGAGGTCTGTAAGGTGAGTGAGACTACTACTACTGTGGTCTAAAAGATCACTGTGATGAACTTTGTCCACCACGAGGAGGAGGAGTTGACCCCCTCGATCTGTTGTCTTGCATCTGTTGGATGTAGCTCCGGACTCGGTCTCTGGCCTGATGTCTTTCCCCGAGTCTCCTCTGCTATATAGGCCTTCTCAAAGGCCTCAACTAAAGTCTGCGGATGGTGGATACGTAGCACACCTAATGTCTAGATTTAGGCCCTGGATGAACATGTGGATCCGTACTTGCTCATATTGCATGTAGTCGTCATATTGGAGTAGGTCCAAAAATTGAATCTCATACTCAACTAGTGTCAAAGATGCCTGACCGAAGGTCATGAAACTCATCTATCCTCTGCCAAAAGAACCTCTTAGATAATTACCTACTCCTAAACCACTCCTCAAAGAGCTCCCAAGTAACTATCTCTGAATCAACATGGAGCTTCTACTCCTCGGTCCTCCACCGACACCGGCTCCATCCCTCAGAAGATGGATTGCAACACGAGGTTTCATGTTTCTAGAACAAGGGTAGATCTTGAAGCACCCAGTCAAGCTCACAAACTAGGCCTCTACCTGAAATCATCCTGTGTCACTAGAAGAATGTGATGGTCATAGCTTCAGGATCTCCTTGATATGGTCTACAACTATAGTTTTTCAGACCCCTAGGCTTCTCTGCATGCTCATCTATAAGCCTAGGGCTCCGAGACCTATCCCTGTGTCAAAAATCCAGTCTCCCTATCCCCTCTGTGGTGACTCTTCTCTTCCTGACTCCACACGGGAGTTCTCTCCTCTATGCTCCTCACTATGTCAAGTTGATGCATGAGCCTCAATGGATGTCACCCTATCATGTATGGCTGCATGTCCTCCTATAGACCCTCTGTGTAAAGTGACATTAACATCCTAAATCATTTATAAAATATGTGTTAGGATGGGTG
Source organism: Taxus wallichiana var. yunnanensis (assembly GCA_018340775.1). Classification (NCBI taxonomy): domain Eukaryota; kingdom Viridiplantae; phylum Streptophyta; class Pinopsida; order Cupressales; family Taxaceae; genus Taxus; species Taxus wallichiana. The sequence goes on from CM031235.1 coordinate 285,596,964, forward strand.
CTACAGTATGATCTGGAGGTGGTAACTCTAGGTCTATGTGAAAGGACCCCTCATCTTTCCACTCTTGCTACAAAAACTAAGGTGAGAGTTAGTTCATTATTCTAGGTTTTATTCATTTTTCCATGTTTACTAGAATATGTAATTTTAAAGAAATTTGTTTTCTATATTTTAAAGTGTGCTAGATTAAATATTGCTCTAGGTTTAGTGTTCATGTCTCATCTTTTTTAGTGTTCCCAAGGGTCCAAGCTTTGAACCCATGGCTCTGATACTAAGTGTAATGCTCGCTAAAATGACCATTTGAGACCCAAGAACAACCTATGTTTAGATAGGAACATTTATGAAACAATTTTTTTTTTTTAAAAGCGTGACTACAAATAGGCCTATTAGCAACAGTTGTCACAATAAAAAAATATCAAGGACAAATACATTAGATAAAATAAAATTTTCCATTATAACAAATATTGAGGACCACATACAAGTTCATGAGTGTAACTAAACCAATTATAGTTTAAAATTTCCTTTAGGTGTTAATTTAATGAATAATTAATTTAACTCTAAGATTAAATGTTCTCTAGTAAATTTTAGAAGGTTTAAAGTGGCCAAAAAAATAAATACCCAAGGTATTTAATTTTCTCTAGTCTAAATAATAACCAAGGTTCACATTAACATGAGGTTAAGAAACATTCACTTTCCCCATAAAGTGACCCCCTAAAAGGTCAACCAAAGCTTTAGAAAATAAACATTTAATTTAGAAAGGGATAAACTCTCTTTTACCCACTCTCATCTCATCTTGAACTTCAACCAGATTTTTTACACATTTAACACACTTAACTTTTCCTAAAAACATTTCCATTAGATAGGAAATTTCTTCCCATTTCCAATGATATAAAGAAGTCCTCGTAACTCCTTATATTTCTTAAGTTACAGGGCTGATAGGCTTAGGGAGGAAAATATTCCCCAAAGGTGGGCCTGTAGGGCTTGCGGAAGAAAATTTTCCCCAAAAATGGGCCTAGGGAAGAAAATTTTCCCCAAAGGTGGGCATATGGGCCCGGGGAAGAAATTTTTACCAAAGGCGCAAGGGACACTTGGCACGTTGTTAAGCCCACGTGGGAAGGCAGATTGTTGGAGGTAATTTGGATTTCTAACCATTTTTTTGAGAAGAATTTTTTTTAAAAGTGATTCGTGCATCCACAATGCCTAGAGATGCCACATGTCATGCCCAAAATTTTCAAGTGAGAAGGGGGACAATGGGGAAACTTAGGACTTTAAGATTTTTGAGTTGAAAAACTTCAAGGTTAAAACAAACTCCGCCCCTTCGCCGATGCCTAAGGATGCCACGTGTAAGACTGACAGTGATAGGAGGGGAAGCAGGAAGATGGGGAAACTTAAGATTTTGTACCATTTTCAAAAACTAAAGTTTTAAGGTGCAATCCCACGAACCCGTGGAGGTGTTTTTCAAAAAAAATTATCATAGCTACTGGCACAAGTATGAGAGGAATCTGGTAAAAGAAAACTTTTGCAACAAAACTTTAGATGGCCATAACTTTCGATTGAAAGATTATATTTTCGAAAATGGGGACTTTTTGGAAAGGGCTCTCAAATTCCTCTTTGCAAAGGAAACATCAAAATTCATTTTTGACTAACTTAGTTGGGTGAATTTTAAGAAAACATCTTTCCTACCATTTAAATGTGAACTAGACTTTTTAACTTAACATAATTAATTCAATCTACCATTCTTTCTTCCTCAACATGCCAAACTGACATGGAGGATTTACCTTGGAAAGATTCGATGGATTTTGTAGGTTTAATTTATGGATTGATTTTCAAAATGAGTTTCCTTTCCTTTCTGTGAATTTGCATTATTTTTCCTCTTTCCCGATTAAATATGAACTGTGTAAATTGCAAGGAAAATACAAACTATTTTGGAATGTGTTTTGATCATCCTTAGTTCGTTTTAATATTTTATCTTTTATTTTATTGTTGCAGGGTACTCTGTATGTTTTTATGATATTTATTTGTAGTTTTACAGTGAATCAAAAATAGAAATCATACTTAAACCTAAATTGATGTATTTTCATTTACCATACTTTAAATATTTAAGTTCATTGCATTCCAGTTTTACAATGTTTAACTTTACTTCAATCCATGCGTGAAAACCTAAAATGTAGTTCTACTTTCAAATCATGCACTTCGAATGAAATAGAGAAAAGTAATATTTCTTCATACGTATTTCTTTTTCCAATTTTCAAACAGAGATTTCACAATATATTTCAAACACATATTTCAAATAAAAACCATATCATTTGTGGTAAATACAACATCTTCTATTAAACTCCAATAATTTTTTTACAACTTCCTTTTTCATTCATCAAATACAACCTACAGAATATACATCATTCACATTCAAATGTAAGTTCCATTTCCAAAACAGAGCATCTTTTCACCACAAATATTATTAAAATGCCATCCACTTGAGGTGGGAAATTTCACAATAAGGAACCCATGGAGAAACTTGCAAAATTTTCTTCATCCTCAGCTCCAGAACAACAACAAGAAGATCCACCATATATCTTTTGATCAAAACAAAAAAGGAGGAGAGGAAACACTCTCCACCCAACCAAGAATTCCAATGAAGAGGAGAATTCATCCTCCTCATTGGCCCCGAGCCCCAACCACAAAGAAATAAGAGATGTATTTCAACTCATGACAACAAACAAGCTTCCACAACACAAAAACAATTTTCACATACATAACACATTCCAAATACATACTACAGTTTGTAACCACATGAAGAACAACAAACAATACTTAGGCTTCATCATGTAAAATCCAAAGGAGCAAAACCTATGGGGAAGCTGCTTATACCTCCCAAGGGGAAATGGGTGTCCACCTTAAGATAAACCCACCAATATATATATATATATATATATATCTATATATATATCAAACACACACACACATATTCGTTTGCCTCCCCCAAGTACCCCTTATACCTCAAATTCTCTTATGCCTTCCCACACTCTTTATATGGCACCCCATAACAAGTAAAGAAATGCACGTTATTTCTTTTACAAGGTTGGAACCCAATCCCAAACTCCCTCCACAATAACATTTATACCTCCCAAAAACTCTTATGCCTTCCAACAAGAGATCCCCATAGCATTCTCCTACACCAAACCTAGGAAATCTACCCAACTAGCCAAACAACATACAAAAATATTTAAAGCATTCACATATGCATAAATAAAAGAAGAACATTTTAAAGAGCTAAGCTCCTACCTTTCCATGGTAGAGTTTGCTCCAAAAGTTCAACATCAAGATTTTCCAATCCAAACAGTCTGAAATCACCAACAATCCACAAGCATTCCACAAAAATCTCTAACTCTCTTTGAAATTACTAGAGTTCCAAACCAAAAGAGTAACCAAAAATGAATTCACCAAATGAAGTAACCCCTGAAGAAACCCCAAAACAAAAAAAAAAAAAATCAAATGAATGGAAAAGGGAGAGAGGAGCATGAGATGGCTCCATGTAGGATGCCACATCACTCATCCTCAACTCCACCTTCAAACTTCAAACTCCAAAGCACAATCAGAAAGGTGGGTGAATAAATCATGTTTTACTTACACACAAAACCAAGTCCACACCCCAAGGAACAAAATTAAATTCATGTAAGATAGTGTAATTAAAACTTACAATTTTCTTCCCAAAATACATAATAATGTCTAATTTTGACTCCCCAACCATAGGTAAGGTTGGTATACAAATTTAAGAGGTGTGGGACAAGTTTAACTTGTCCCACAAGCCTCCAAAATCAGCCCCTAAGGACAGATCCAAATTTCAAAAGAAATGTGGAGTGTTTCACACTCAAAATTACTTACACATTACTTACAACACTTAATCCAAGAGCCATCAACTCTAATAAATGCATTATTTTGACCCAATTTAATAAATTTAACAACATGATTACTCACAAATCTAAACACAAATTAACTAAATAATAAAGGGGAAATACATCACTAAAATCACATACTAAACTTAAACAAAAGAAACTAAATAAAAGAATACACATAACCCCTTGGTCACATTTAAAGGTGACTCCCCCATGGAAATCCTAACAACAAGCATACACAAACACACAAACAAATACACATCACCATAGTAACCTTGTTGAATTCACCTATAATTCTAATGTGGTTGGTCTCTAATCCCTGATGTTTGTTGTGACATGTTTTCCTTTAAAACATAATACCTCCTTCGGCCTTGTGGCCGCATCAAAACATCCAAAATACATATAAAATATAACTCCAAATCATCTTTATATATGAATAGAAACATCATCCAAGCAAGCAACAATCTCCTTTACAATTTCATTCATACTCATATGATCACAAGATTAGTTCCATTTTTTAGGTTTAGTCGATATGACAAAATATCGCATGTAAGAAAAAACATATATATCTAACCATGCCAAGCAGTGTATCAACATCAATATAAAATGTCTCTAATAATCCACATGCATCATATATGAATCGAAATCAACCACAGTCCATGATCTCTAACATCTAACATCATATCAAACTAAAAGCTACAATAATGTCCATAAGTATAATCAATAGTATCATAATCAATAACAAAAGGTGTCAAAGGGAAGTGGGCACTACATGATGGAAAGGAAGATATATGAGCTGCATTTGGGTTCAAATAGATTCAACTACTAAAGGTCATAAGGAAGTTAAGGTGCCATCTTGGATGCCAATTACACTTGCAAAAGGGAAGGAACATGTCAAAATATCAGACATGTCAGCTCTGGAAGATCCTGCATTTAGGGAATGAAATAAATGAATAGATAACAAATCATAATGTATTAAACTTCATTATTTTCCAAAAATATTTTCTTTTTCTTCGTAACCACGAGATGATGGTAAAATAAATGTAGCCATATTAACCATACAGTTTCAAAATGTTGATATCAATAGGATTCTAGATGGTTCTATTGACTCGATTAAGTTTATGATTATTCTCGTGGCACTTATGAATGTAGTAGTTTAAATGGTGGTTGGGAATTTAAGGATTTGAAAAATTCACAAACACCTCCACAACTTGTGCTTTCATAAATACCATGTAAACAATCTTAAACTTATGTGAATCAATGAAACCATTTGGAATCCAAAGGAGATAAATTTGTTAAGTACGGTTAACATAACACCATTGGTCTTACCAACACCCATAATTACACAGAAAAAGTAAATTCTTTGTGATAAATAGTGAAGCTTCAAAATATCTACACAATACTATACACAATTGTTTCATTTCCCTGAATGTATACTCTTCCCAATCTAACATGTCAGATTTTGTTTGACTAGTTTCTCCCCTTTTGCAAAGTATTTTATCTTCTAAGGAAGTAAATGAATATACTTATAACCTTTCCTCAAAATTTTTTTGGCATAATTAATACATTGTTTAGTTTGTAACCACCTATAGTTACAAGTGGTTACCTCCTAACTCCATAACCACATTCCTCCTATATTTATACATACTCTACAGTAAATAATATTCATTCAAATAAATTGCATTTCTCTTGCCATCAGTGGTATGAGAGTGGCATGGTTATAGGAGTGTGGGAGTGACAAATGTTGATCTTTCATTGGTTTCAAGGACTGTTGAAGATCTGCTGAAAACCATCGCTTCCCCTCCTGCGTTGAAATCTATTTGAGCACTACCCGACTTATGTAATGCTGGTAGCGGAGTTGAGGCCTAAAATATAAATCGTGGGCTTCATCCGAGGATGCATCAAGACCATTACATGTGCCAAGAAAATGTCTTTACAGTCCACTCTCTACAAAAATGTGGCTTAAATTCTTCACCTTGCGTATCGCCGAATCACAAGTGGTCAGGGGATTGATTTGAATCTGGTACAAATGATAAAAAGTGATTCATGGAGAATGATGATGAGTATGCCTACATGGAAACCAAGAAGGAAAATGAATCCTGCATGAGGCTTTTCAACAGAACATTAAATTACAGAAAGTTCCCAACACTAGCCATGCTTTAGTACACCCTATTTTTCCCATTCAATTGTATTCACTCCAATGTGTCGAATCTACAGGCTAGGAAACCAATGAGGTATGTTGCACTTTCAAAATCTACAGATGTATATGCCATTTATGCATCTCTTGGCCAAGGAGCTATAATTATGTGAAAAACAATTTACAAAAAATAGGAGACAAGTATGTAGACCCTCGTGGAAGTTGTGCCTTACATTTTACTATCTATAGAGCTCAAATAAGTTAGGGATCACTTGTAACAAGATTCAGTGAACTAGCTTAGAGGAAGTAACAAGTACTTGGAGGATGGAGATCTATTTGTCAGAGGATCATGTCTTCAGCCAATGAATCAGATGTGAGACAAGCCCGTGAAAAGAACATTTGCACCTACAGTCAAAGAATTTAAAAGGATAATGCGTAACAAAAGAGGGAGAAGAGAGCATATGGCAGCGACCACCGACCAACTTAGAAGCACTATGTGACCACCAAAATCCCAGGCGTGTGTTTGCTAAACTCCTTCCCCCAACGTGTTCTCTACTACTATTTGGAGAACTTCCATCTATGTTACCATTTTGAAGTGGAATCAAACCATTTCGGTAGAAGACATTATTCGCAGAAAAAGAAATACATTGGCGAGTGCAGCATACAAAACATCAAGAGATGTGTGAATTTGTTTGAATCAAATTAGAATAAAACGAGATCAAGATGTTTCATTCACTCATAATTTTTTTATAAAGCTATCAAAGATGAACGCAAAAACCAGCCCATGATCCCATGAAATAGTCTTAGAGCATTAAAGTCATGCTAGAGAAGTTAGAAACATTACAAGAACCAGGGGAGATGTGCTACATTTGAGAGATCCGAATTCAAGCCCACGAGAGTGCCGGTATCTACTCTTTGCTATTAATTTGGTTCAGATTGTATGTATATAAAACAAAGATTTAAACTGAATAACACGAATACAAATGTAATCCACAACAATAGAATTCATTCGGGATGATTTATTCATTAATAAAGATTACATTGTATAGTAGTTTCTACTCCTTATTCCATGGAGTCCAACATCATCTCAAATCCTTAAACTAACTCACTAGAATCTCTCAACAAATCCTATTCTAGTGGTGAGATAAAATCACGTACACAAATACGGTTCTATATTATTATCAATGAGTTGTATTATCATGACAAATCTATTAATAATAACATTTCAAAGCTATGAGTTGTAAATACAACTCATCACACACATTATAAATAATGTAATCCATAATAAACTAATGTGAGCACTAACAACAACTATATATCAATAACATTTGCCAATCTCCAAAACTTGCAATTCAAGGACATAATGGACCAAGTCTTATTCGACATCTAGACGAAGAAGAGTTGTGTCAATATTCTAGAAGGATACGATGCAGATGATGAATGCACAGACCAAATTCCCTCTCGCACATCCATGTTGCACCGCATGATCATCCAAGCTCACCTCTTCATTTGTTTCTTTTAACAATCAAGAGCACATCTATCATAGAGATTCAAAGAAATCCACACGAATTCCTTGCAACAAGAAGTAGATAGGACACATCACGACACATCAAGATGATGAATCTTGAAAATATGATGATGATTTGGGGTACATTTGTAAAAAAAATGTATTAAGGGGGAGATTGGTTGCATAATTAATAAAAAATTTAGTTTGTAACCGAACTATCAGTTAGAGGTGGCTGCCTCATAACTGCATAACAACATTCCTCATGTATTTATAAAAAATCTACTATGAATAATATTCAATTGAATAGTTTTACATTTCTTTTGCCATAAAAATTATAAATGAATTTTGAGGTATCTCACATGTCTTGCTTCTCATTAGAAGTTTCCCTTGATGGAATGTAATCATATCCTGATCTAGCATATGACACATTCCTTTTAATTTAGTTATTCTCTATTTCTCTATCTCCCTAATGTTCTCTCACCCTCTGTCATATATAGCATGCACACATGCAGGGGAAAAGAACAATAAAGCATGATTGAATCCTTGCACAATGCTTCTATACAACTTAAACGAACCATATTTGTAATCGTAGTTAAATTCAAGCGATTGCTAGTATTTTTAACAACTTCAAAGAATAATATTTGAAATCTTAATTAAAGCATACCAATAGTCAAGATTTTTAACAACTTAAAATAACTATATTTGAAATCATAACTAAAAGCCAGTGGTCTCTATGCTTTTTAATAACTTAAAAGAACCATATTTGAAATCGTAATTAAATCCTAGCGATCACTATGATTTTTTAATAACTTAAAAGAATCATATTTGAAATCATAATTACATCCTAACATTCGCTAGGAATTTTAACAACTTAAAAGAACCATATTTAAAATCAACCGCTAGTATTTTCAAAAATTAAAATAAACATATTTAAAATCATAATTAAAGCTTTACGACCACTAGGATTTTAGAAACTTAAAAGAACCATGTTTGAAATCAAAATTAAAACCTATCGGTAGCTAGGATTTTAACAACTTATAAGAAACATATTTAAAATAATATTTAAAGCCTATCACCCATTATGAATTTTAATTATTTAAATCACCTTGTTTCAATACTAAAGGATTTTTACAACTAAAAATTAAAAAATTATAATTGTGTTCAAGTGGGGAAATCTATAGAGAATGTTTTATCAGGGGAAGATGGTGTTACCAGGAGTGGTGTTTTCTTCACTTATAAGCTTGGGCACATTCTTTTTGCTAGTTAACCTAGTCCCCAGGAAGACGTTACGTGTCTGAATAACAATCGAGCTAGGAATAAATGGAGGAAAAAGAAGACGATGAGGAAGTTTCTTGTATATGATGGAAGAGCCACATACCTCTCCCTTCACCTGCCTGATTCGCATTAGGCATACATGGTATGGAGGGTGTCTACATGGAGGAGGGCTTACAGGCCTACATGACACCATGCATGGAAAGGGAGTCGACTAAGATAACAAGATGAAAAGGTCACCCAATTCAAATTCAAAAAAATCATTAAATGCCCATGGGGCTACTCCCTTATAGTGTTAGAAGATAGTTTTGGGAGTACTAAAAGAATGAAGGACAATATTTTAGGTGAAAAATATATCGTAGGCCATCAAAACAAGGGCAATGTTGAATCAAGAGACAATGTTATTGATGTCACGGTGGAATGTTGTATGCAAAGTGGAATAGGGAATTTCCATTTGAAGGACTTTTGGTGGACCTCTGTTCAGGGACCGACTATTGGTGAGAGTGGACTAAGGTCCTACCAAAGGAGTCCAAAGTTGATCGATCGAAGCATGTGCTTCGCATCTACCATACTAGTGGTGGTTCTTGATGCATCTCTTGTTTTACCTTATGGTGCCCTCTTGGGGATTATACCTAGTTGTATGTGTTTTATTTATTCGGGTAGCCCTTGATGACCATGTTCCTTTGTTATGGTTTTTAGTTGTGGTTCAAGTGCTGGTAGAGGCTTATTCTTTTGAGCATCATTGTTATATCCTTTCTTCCTCTGTATTTTTTTTTGGTCCCCTCAAAACCAAACCATTTTTAGGGTATCTAAAAATAAGAAAGAATTAAACGATTTGGTTTTTAGAAATAGGTATAATGGGATCCAATATTTTATGTTTTGGATTCAAATATTTAATTTTTCATATTCAAATATATGTTATTTTGGATTCAAATATCTATGATTTTAGATTCCACAATCTGGTATTTTTTAGTTCAACATATGTGATTTTGGATTCCAATATATGATTTTAGGGTATAGTAAATTCCAATATCTATACTTTTGGATTAAAATAAATTTGATTCTAGATTCCAATATTTAGGATTTTTGAGTATGATATCATGTTATATTTAATGTTTTGGAATCCAAAAATAGTAATAAATTGGATTCCAATATTAGCTATATTTTTTAGCTTCTCAGACTAGAATAAGGCCATATTTAGTGAAATAATCATTATAAAGGAACAATAAAAATTATAACTAAAAGGGGGAGAAAAAGCTATGCATGATGTTTAATATGTTGTAGTTTTGAAGCACAATCTTATGAGAATTGTTCAATTGATACAAAAAGGATACAATTTTTATGTTGATTAAGAGAAATAATATGTGATAGTGGTTGAATGCCTTGGCACTCATTTTATTTCAAGAGAGAAAATGCACATAAGTAGAATGTTCCCTTTGAATATATGACCAACCATGTCAGGAGCTAAAAAAAATCCTTTTCCAGAGCTCTTTATATACATAATTCCGGAGTTGCAGTATCATTCAGAGCTCACACTCGGTGAAGGAGCCATAGTCAAATCCAAAGATGTAGTAATGTTGAGAGCTCAATCCAAAGCTCAAGTCACTTCCACATCCAAATCTAGAGCCACATCTAGAGCTAGTACAAATCATTCTTGAGCTCAAGCAAACTCCGAACCTAAAGAAAGTGAGTCAAATTTTAAGTGAATTTCGAAAGATGATTCATGGCTATTGCATCTTAGGTTTGGAAATTTTAATTTTGGAGGTTTATATTTGTTACATAGAAAAATATGGTAAAAGTTTTCCTTTGATCCTAAAACCAGAGAGAGATTATGAACATTGCATTTTGGGAAGCAACACAAAGTCCTTCTCAGGTTGTAAAGATTGAAAAAAAGCACAACACTTGAAATTGTTCACTCAAATTTATGTGGACCTATGAAATCAACTTCTATTAGATATTATTAATATTTTATGACATTCATTGATGACTATATGAGGAAGACATGGGTATTTTTTGAGACACAAATAATAATATTTTTATATATTTCAGTAGGACAAGGATTTAGTGGAGAAGCAAAGTGTTTATTACATCAAATTTATGAGAACATAAAAATGAGATGAGTATGTTTCCAATGCTTTTCTAAAATTTTAAAAATATAATTTTATACACAAGAAGTTTACCTCCAGGTATACACCAGATCAGAATGGCATGGAAGAGAGTAAGAATAAAACCATAATGGAGATGGAGAGAAGTATGATGAAGGAAACTAATCTTTTAAATGAATATTGGGCAGAAGCAGTAGAAACTATTTTTTACATTTTAAACAAGTGTACCACAATAATTTTTTGAAACATGGTTCCTCAACACACTTGGACACACAAGAAACATAGTGTTTCTCATTTTCAAATATTTTTTTGTATGTCATATGAACATGTGTTTGATGAGCTAAGGAATAAGTTAGATAAAAAAGAATAAAAGTGCATATTTATTAGATATTTAGAGAATAAGAAAGTTTACAAGTTATGTAATCTATTCACTAGAAAGGTTTTGATTAAAAGAGATGTTCATTTTATTTAAACTGGAGCATGGGATGGAGGAGTGGAGAAAACAATTAGTATAGCAACATCTATTCCTCTTGGTGACATGGCATATGAAACTATAAAACAAGAAGCTATTGTATACAATACGAATATAGGACATGCATTACAAGATGTAGCACAAGCTACACCTCCATCTACAATTTGGAGGTATCCAATATTTCATCCATCTTTAGCCATGCAAGAGACACCCCAAAGAACACCTGATGTAAATCATTCACCACAAAAAATTTCTTCATTTGATAACCCTTTACAGTGGAAAATAAATAGTCTTACTCTTATTTATAATGTTTATTAAACTATTTTTTTTTCATTGTTTTCTAAAGTTAAATATTCAATATTCTTTAAAGATGCTATGAACAATGAGGTTTTTTCTCAAGCCATCAATGATTATATAGATGCTATATAGAAGAAGCAGATATGGAAATCGGTTGATATTAGAGAAGGACAGGAACCGATAGGAGTGAAGTGGGTATACAAGACAAATTATAGTGATGATAGTAAAGGAAAAAAACATAAAGCAAGGCTAGATGCAAGAGGTTTTATGCATCAATATGGAGTGTATTAAAACAAAATATTTGCACTAATATCACATTAGAACATGGAAAGAATGGTTTTAGCAATTATAGCTCAAAAAATGTCCTATGATTTTATCATGTGGATATAAAATCAACATTCTTGAATGGATTTCTTGAAGAGGTAATTACCACTAATTATATAAAACATTTTGCGATTGAACAACATTAAAGAAAGTTGTATAAATTGAAGAAAGTTGTATGGACTCAAGCAAGCGCCTAGATTTTGGTACAACAAGATTGATTATTATTTGATTTGCACTGGTTTTAGTAGGATCATAAGTGAGCCTACCTTATACATTAAGTTAAATGAGAAAGGTATAACGTTTATTGTTTTTTAATATGTGGATGATTTAATCATTATTGGAAGTATATCTACAACTTCATTCAAATCAGCCATGAAGAAATAATTTGAGATGACAGATGTTGGCCTCATGCACCACGTTTTGGGAATTGAAGTTCAAAAATAAAAATATGGAGTTTTTTTATTTCAAAACAAAAGTATTCTAATGGTTTTTTCAAGATATTTAACATGTTGAATTACAAACCAACACAAACACCAGTTGTAGCAGTTTTAAGTTAACCGAATAAGACATCAAATCATTAGTTGATCTAACATTGTTCAAAATTTTAAATTTTGATGTATCATGTATTTTATGGAAACAAGGCTTGATATTATGTATGGTGTGATCCTCATATCAAGTTTATGGGATCTCTAAAATATTCACATTGGTGAGGATGAGAAAATATTTTGAGGTATGTAGAAGGAAGAATCATGGAATTTTATATTCAACATCGGATGAGTTCAATCTCATAGGTTATTTAGATAGTGATAATTTCTATAGTATAAATCACAGGAAAAGAACATCTAGCTATGATTTTCACTTTGGAACCAAAGTCGTTTCATGGGCATCAAAGAAGAAGTAAATTCTCACATTATCTTTAATAGAGGAAAAGTATGTAGTAGTGAGAGGATCATCATGTCAAGTTGTTTGGATGATGAGAATATTGATAGATTTGAGATAGAATCAAGAGGACACTACACAAATTTTTGTGACAAGAATTTAGAAATATCATTATCTAAAAATCATGTTTTTCACAAGAGGAGAAAGTATATAGACACGAGGTATCACTTCATCAAGGAGTTGGTTAACAATGAAGAAATTTTTCTTGAATTTTGTAGATCTGAAGATCAATTTGCCAATATTTTTATGAAAGCATTAGCAAATGAAGTGTTTGAAAATTTTAGTATTTGTTTGGGATTTTGTGATCAGGGATATCCCATCTTCATAATTACAGACTCAGCTCCACAATAATAAAATCTTGGAAGTAAAAATTAAGTGGAAGTGTTGGAAAAAGTTTGGGAGTTTAATTTTGACCCTCCTATTTTTAAGAAATGAAACAACTTTGTAAAGCGTTGCATGTATCCGTAAGATCATACTTTAATATTTTTAGGTAATTCCTAGTTTTATTGCATACAATTTATATATTTTATGATAAAAGAAACAAAAAAAAAGCTTTTTTTGCATGAACAACATGCTTTACATTTAGAAACAACAATTATACTTTTAGAGTGATTTGTTTCAATGTTGTGCATTCTAGTTTTAGGAAAAATATTTTATATAAGAATTAGTAATTGTTTTCTATAGAAAGAGATCTTTTTAAAGAGATTTGCTTAGACACATATTGTGAGGATATTGCAAAAGTAAGGAATAAATTTAAATTACGCACATCGGTGTTGTTTATTGTTAGATGTCTGCTTGTGTGGATTGTTGTAATAAATTTGCTCAATTTAATATTAAATGAATTGCATTGAACTTACAAAAAATGGTGTGAAAGGAGTTCTATTAAAGTCCTATGAAATAAATGGGTAAAAACACTATCTTATACTTGAGAAATTAATGAGTAACTCTAAATCATGCAACAATTATAATTATAATATCACGCGATCGCATTCTCCACACATTTTGTTGTTTCCTTGGTTTGTTGTGCAAGCATTCCACTACTTCTAATTAGATTTCAATCATATTGAGAAACACACACAATAATCATCAAAGCGAGTCAAAAAAATTTAAAAGTAAATTAGAACCAATGAATTATAATGACACCATAAAAGTAACTTTTTGTATGAAAGAAATTCAAAGGTTTAAGTTTTATTTGGTTTTTAAGCACTTCTAAGTAATAAATTATATTAAAGATGAAAAAATAAATAGATATAAAATAAAATAGAGTATACAAAGAATAGTGGTTTAGTGTTTATAGAGGAAAATTTATTTTCAGCTAAGAAAATCCAAAGGATTTTTGCCTTCTATTAACATGAAAAAGATTACAAATATAATAACCATCATTTAAATTTCTAACCTTTGATTATTTTGTATTGGTGTGTTACCTAGGTCAATGAAAGCATAAAATTTTATAAAAAAATCACATCCTATAATAAACACTTCTCGAAAAAAAAAATAAATATTAAAACTAAAAATTTAAAGAAGAGTTACAATTTCACTAAAGTTACAAAGATGAAAAATTTGCGCAAAATATAGGCCAACTCTTTGTATAGAAGCTACGCTCTTGAAATATCTTATGTGCCCTGTTGAAATAACTATGCCACTTACATGGATAGAGAATATATCAAAAATATCCCTCTTTTCAAATACTCACTAAGGCCAAAGATGAAATGATTTTTCAAAAAGATGGCTATTAAGCCCATTGCTTCCTTACACCAAGGGAACTTCTTGGCACTTACTTTGCTTTATTCAATGAATCTACCACATTCACCATCATCTCCACTTTTACAAGCATCACTCTCTTCTCGTCTACCATTTCTCTAACAAGATGACATTTCACATCAATTTTATTATGTGATCATGACACTTAGATTTATTTTTCAAAGTAATTAAAATAAATGTGATTCGGGATAAATTATTCTAATTACCTATTTTAAAAACTCAATGGGACAATCGAGGAACATAGCCTTTGAAGGGGGTTTCTTCCTCACATGCATGTGTAACCACTAGTTATTCAAGCTATGTGGTGCATATAACTTGAAACTTATTTGATATTTTCTCATCCAACTTACAACTCCACCAAACAAGTTGAGAATGTAACAATTCATGAATCTTTGTAGATAATAACCATCACCCTAGTCATAATCCACAAAACCATGTAGACCCAACTATTTTTTGTCACGAAGTTCCTTCCTTTGATATGACATAATGTTCAAAATTAATTCCTTAAAAATATATCAAAATATGCCTTACTTTATTCCAGTACCCCCACCTCATAGATTCAAGATATCTACTAACTACTCCACTACATATAAAATGTCATGTCTTGTATAGAGAATTACATATATAAGGATGTTCTTTGTGTGCTTTAGAAATCAAGTTGAACAAAGATAATATGAAAAACTAAAAAGGGTGTACATTGCACCTCGTTATAAGGGTGTGTCTTGCATTTCTTTATCTATAGAAAATGTTGGGGATCACTTTCTAACAAGATTTAGAAAGCGGCTTAGAGGAAGTAAGAAGTACTTGGAGAATGGAGATCTGTTTAGCATAGGATTATGTCTTAAGCCAATGCCTTGTGGCTCTTGTGGTGACCAGCGAATCAAATGTGAGACAGAACATTTGCACCTCTGATCAAATAATTTAAAAGGATAATGCACCACCAAAGAGCGAGAAGAAAGCATGTTGCAACGACCACCAACAACTTAGAAGCACTATGTGACCACCAAAATCCCTCGCGTGTGTTTCTAAAATCCTTCCCCAACGTGTTATCTACTACTTTTTTGAGAACATACCTCTATGTTACCATTTTCAAGTAGTATCAAGCCATTTCCATAGAAGACAACATTCATGAAACCAAGGAATAAATTGGCGAGCACGGTATAAAAAACATCAAGAGACGTGTGGAATTTTTTTGAATCAAACCGGAATTAAACGACATCAAGCCCCTTCACTCATTCATAAAATTTGTTATAAAGCTATCAAAGATGAATGAAAAAACTAGCCTATGATCCCATGAAACTCTCTGAGAGCATTAAAGTCATGTTAGAGATGTTAGAAACATTACAAGGAACCATGGAGATGTTCTACATTTGAAAGAGCTGAATTCAAGCCCACGAGAGGCGGTATCTTACTCTTTTCAGGTCTCCAAAACTTGCAATTCAAGGACATAATAGACTGAGTCTTATTTGACATCTAGATGAAGAAGAGTTGTGTCAAGCTTATACAAGGTTATGATGCAGATGACAAATGCAAGACCAAATTCCCTCTCGCACATCCATGTCGCACCACATGATCATCCAAGCTTACCTCTTCATCCGTGTCTTTTTACAATCGAGAGCACATCTATTGCAGAGATTTGAAGAAATCGACAAAAATTCCTTACAACAGGAAGTAGATAGGACACGTCGCGACACATCAAGATGATGAATCTAAAAATATGATGATGATTTGGGGATACATTTGTAAAAAAAAATTATTAAGGGGGAAATGTTGGCATAATTAATAAATTCTTTATTTTGTAACCGAACTATCAATTACAGGTGGTTACCTCCTACCTACATAGCCACATTCCTCCTGTATTTATACAAAATATATAGTGAATAATATTCCTTTGAATAGTTTTAGATTTCTGTTGCCATAAAAAATTATAAATGAGTTTTGAGGTATCTCACATCTCTTGCTTCTTATTTGAAGTGTCCATTGATGGAATGAAATCCTATCCAGATCTAGCATCGACACATTCCTTTTCACTACATATTCTCTATTACTCTTTTTCCTAACATTCCCTCGCCCTCTCTCATAACGTGCACACACGCATGGAAAAATAATGATGAAGCGTGATTAAATCCTTGCACAATGCTTCATGCAATTTAAAAGAACCATATTTGTAATTATAATTAAATCTTAGCGGTTGCTTTAGTATTTTTAACTTAAAAGAACCATATTTGAAATCATAATTAAAGTGTAGGGGCAGCTTGGCTTTTAAATTCTTAAAAGAACCATATTTAAAATCGTAACTAGAGCATAATGGCCATAGGATTTTTAATAACTTAAAATAACCATATTTACAATCATAATTAAGGCTTAGGGATCACTAGAATTTTTAATAACTTAAAAGAATCATATTTGAGATCATAATTAAATCCTAACATTCGTTGGCCATTTTAACAACTTAAAAAAACCATATTTAAAATCGTTATTGAGCGTAGTAATCGCTAGTTTTTTCACAACTTAAAAGAAACATATTTAGAATAATAATTAAACTCTGCAATGACTAGGCTTTTAATAAATTAAAAGAACTAGATTTGAAATCGAAATTAAAACCTAGCTTTAGGTAGGATTCTAAAAACTTAAAAGAAACATATTTAAAATCATAATTAAATCCTATCATCCATTAGGAATTTTAATTATTTAAATCACCTTATTTCAATATTAAAGACTTTTACAACAAAAAATAAGATTTTTTCTAGTCATGGCATAATTGGGGACATCTGTAGTGAATGTTGTATCAGGGGAAGATAGTGTTACCAGGAGTTATGTTTTCTCCACTTATAAGCCTCGGCACATTCTCTATGCTAGTTAACGCAATTCCCAAGAATACGAGTGGAGGAAAAAGAATACGGTGAGGTGGTTGTTTGCATCCTTGAAGACCCACATACCTCTCCCTTCACCTAGAATGGTCACCTAGTTAAAATTAAAAAAATCATAAAATGCCCATAAGATCACTCCTGTACAGGTGTCAGACGAAAGTTTGGGGAGTATTCAAAGGATGTAGGATGATACATTAGGTGAATGATCTCTTGTAAACCATCGAAACAAGTGCAATGCGCAATCAAGAGACAATGTTGATGATGTCAATGGTGGAAAATTGTATGCAAAGTAGGATGGAGGAATTTCCATTTGAAGGACTTTTGGTGGATCTCGGTTTAGGACAGACCATTGCGGGAGGGTGGACTAATGTCCTACCGAAGAAGTCCAAACTTGGGCGATTAGAGTGTGTGGTTCGCATCTCCCATACTGATGGTGGTTCTTGATGCGTCTCTTGTTTTACCTTATGGTGGCCTCTTGGGATTAGACCTGGTTGTATGTGTTTTATTTATTTGGGTTTCCTTTGATGGTCATCTTCCTTTGTTGTGGTTTGTAGTTGTGGTTCAACCACTGGTAGAGGCCTCTTCCTTTGAGCATCAATGTTACATGCTTTCTCCTTTGTATTTGGGGGTTTTGGGTCCTATGAAAACCAAACCATTTTTACCCTATCTATAAAAAGTAAAGCATTAAACGATTTGGTTTTTGGAAAGAGGTATAGCGGGATCAAATAATTTGTGTTTTGGATTCAAATATTTAATATTTTAGATTCAAATATATGTTATTTCAGATTCAAATATCTGTTATTTCATATTCAAATAACTGTGATTTTAGATTCCAACATCTGTGAGTTTTTATTCCAACATGTGTGATTTTGGATTCCCATATATGTGATTTTAGGTATAGTAAATTCCAATATCTATACTTTTGGATTCCAATAACTTTGATTTTAGGTTCCAATATTTGATATTTTAGATTCCAATATTTATGATTTTGGAT
This sequence comes from Taxus wallichiana var. yunnanensis, assembly GCA_018340775.1. Classification (NCBI taxonomy): domain Eukaryota; kingdom Viridiplantae; phylum Streptophyta; class Pinopsida; order Cupressales; family Taxaceae; genus Taxus; species Taxus wallichiana. The sequence continues at coordinate 285,615,532 of CM031235.1, forward strand.
TCCAATATTTACAATTTAGGAGTATGATATATTCTAATATTTAATATTTTGGAATAAAAAAGTATTAATAAATTTGATTCCAATATTAGCTATATTTTTAGCTACTCAAAGTTGGAATAAGTCCATATTTAGTGAAATAATAATTATAAAGGAGGAATAAAAATTACAACTAAAAGGGGGAGAAAAATCTATGCATGATGTTTAATATGTTTTATGTTTGAAGCACAATCTTATGAGTATTATTTAATTGGTATAGAAAGGATACAATTTATATATTGAATACAAAACAATTGTGATAGTGGTCAAATCCCCTACGAATCAATTTATTGTAAGAGACAAAATGTGCAACATAGAATGTTCTCTTTGAATATATGAACAACCATGTTAGTAGATAAAAAAATAGCCTTGTCCAAAGCTCTTTATATAGCTAATTTCAAAGTTGTAGTCTCATTCGGAGCTCACTGATCAGATCAGGAGCCACATTCAAATATCAAGTTATAGTATCATGTAGAGATCAATCCAAATCTCATTTCACGTCCACATCCAAATCCAGAAAAATGTCTAGATCCACATCTTGAGATAGTACAATTAATTCTTAGTGATCGCTGAGGTAGCATATGAAAATTCTTGGTGATCATTTGAGGTATCAATGAAATTTTTAGCAACCACTAGTATTGAATCAATGAGAAATTTAGTCTACAATATCTACAAATATTAGTGTTGGAGCATAATAATACAAGTACATATTTTAAACCTAAATACATATTATGTTCATCTTGGCCTTGCATATTTTAGGAAATTACGGATTAAACAAAATATTCTGTGACAATTTACTAAACATTGAATGTAAATATGTACACGAACCTTGCACAAAAATAAAAAATCAAAGGCTGTGAAGATAAATACTTGTTTTATGTTTGCCAATTATTCATTGATGAGAAGGCTAGTGTCTGCTAGCCTCTACAATATTGGGGAATCCATTTTAATAATGTAAAAGACAATATCAAAAACTTTGTTGTCATTGTTTGTAATTATTTTATATTAGTTGGACTATCCATGGTAGAGCCAAGTCCTTGAAAACATACATTCGATAAGGTTGATGCCTTATGAAGTTCTCATTTGATATTTTGTGTATAAAACATAATCCATGTATGTTTTGATATAAACAAAAATTCTTTACAATGGTAAATGCCATTAGTTAAGGCTAGTAATAAATATGGACACGTAGTTTAGTAAGTTAATATTTTCTTTTACACATGTAAATTATATGGAGAATATATTTTTAAGGGATTTTAGATAAGTATTTTTGAATATAAAGGAATTTAAGGCAACACATTAGTTGATAATAAAATCACCTTTTATGGGTTGTCTATGTGTGAGCATTTCATTAGATAATTTATTGATGAGACTTGATGCGACTTACATTATTGCCTAGTTTTTATTTAAATTTTAACTTGAATACAAACAACTAATGGTACTTTGTTTCACATACCCGATAACGGTCATTGGGTATTTTTCCCTAGCACAAGTAGATCATAATAAAAGAAGTTATTTTTCCCTTGCTAATGACTCGAATACTGATAAATTAATTATTGTAGGTGCCTCCCTTTTTTTTCCTAACATCATCATTTAAAAGAAGACCTTGTTAGGGATGATAAATCTTGTGTGACTCAGCAACTATTTTCTGATTAGATTTTCAATAAATATGTTGATTGGCTAGACTCCTCACCTTTTCCAATAAAGGTTGATATTAAAGCCAATGAAAAGCTTGTCTTAATTTCAAGCATGCAATGGAATATTCACTACATATATTTATCTAAATGATTCCTCTTATTTCAACACCTTTTGGATTTTTCTCATGAGATTTCATTTATTCTTTCATGGCTAGACCAATGTTTCCTTTCATGGAATTTTCTACATCTGTGGGTGAAATAGGATTTTATACCAAAATATCATGTCACCATTTGAAATCCATTTTTTTGTTTGAATTTGATCAAGACCAAATTGCAATTGAGGTATTTCTTAAAGATGATTATCTTTCTCTTGAGCAACGTTCGAGGGTTAATGCGGAAGTTTCTTTCATGTTCCTTTTTCATCTTCTTATCATTGATTCGGTGAAGGATTGGAATTGGAGATAGGTCATCCTTGGATCAAGAAAGCATATAGGGTTGGCATGGATGTTGAAGTGGATAAAACCTTGAGTGTGTCATGGTGCTTGCTTTCTAATTCTCTCTACAAACAAGAAGGTTTGGTGCATGTATATGTTTTTCCAAAGTTGATCAACCTGTTTGACATCCTAAATTATTTCTTGTTTGAAGTGGACAAATGTGGTGAGAACTCGTCAATGGGAAGTAGGTTGTTTCACTTGCCGTCTAGATGCTATATTGGCCCCGCTATAATAAAAAATGACACATTGGATGTGCTTCGTAGGAAATGTCATGATGCATACGATTGGTTAAAGAGTTGGGTTACTAATGGAAAACAACATCTTTTTCCGAACTGCCAATGGAAACTGTTTTCATGCACGTTAAATTTGAGGTTATGAATATGTCATCTAATTTAGATAAATAAGTGTATCTAAAATCCGTCACAATGTATATTTGTTTTGATGTTTACATAGGGTGGCCACTTCTATTGTTATCTATTCATACTGTCTGGATTACTGGTATGGTGTTTTTTGTATTCCCAACCACGTGTGATTTTTGGTATTTTCCCTTGCATCTCATTATATCTGTAATGTAATGGGATAAGAACCCTTCAACCCTCCTTTAACTATAAAATACAAGAAATAATCAAGTAAAATTTTATGTTGTGTGTTGTAGTAATTAATTTAAATAATTACTCGCTATTAAATATTGTTTGCTTCAATTTTTCAATTTGTTAATAGAAGTGAAGACTAGTGGTTACTAGCATCTATATATTCTAGGTTAATTTTCCGTCAAAATAGAGTATACAAAGAATAGTGGTGTAGTGTTTATAGAGGAAATTTTATTTTAAGCTAAGAAAATCCAAAGGATTTTTGTCTTCTATTAACATGAAAATGTTTACAAATATAATAACCATCATTTAAATTTCTAACCTTTGATTATTCTCGTATTGGTGTGTTACCTAACACAATGAAAGCATAAACTTTTATAACAAAATAACATCCTATAATAAACACTTCTCGAAAGAAAAATAAATATTAAAACTAAAAATTTAAAGCAAAGTCACAATTTCACTAAATTTACAAAGATAATTTAAAATTTGCACAAAATATATTACAACTCTTTGTATAGAAGTTAGGCTCCTCAAATATCTTATGTGCCTACGTTGAAATAATCATGTGCCACTTACATGGATAGGGAATATATCAAAAATATCCCTCTTTTCGAATACTCACTAAGGCCAAAGATGAAATGATTTTTCAAAAATACTGGCTATTAAGGCCATTGCTTCCTTACACCAAGGGAACTTCTCGGCACTTACTACTTTATTCAATGAATCTACCACATTCACCTTCATCTCCAATTTTACAAGCATCACTCTATTCTCTTCTACCATTTGTCTAACAAGATGACATTTCACATCAATGTTCATTGTGTGATCATGATACTTAGATTTATTTTTCAAAGTAATTAAAATAAATGTGAGTCGGGATAAATTATTCTAATTACCTATTTTAGAAAATCAATGGACAATTGAGGAACATAGCCTTTGAAGGGGGTTTCTTCCTCGCACGCATGTGTAACCACTAGTTATTCAAGCTATCTGGTGCATATAACAAAACTTATTTGATATTTTCTCATCCAACTTACAACTCCACCAAACAAGTTGAGAATGTAACAATTCATGAATCTTTGTAGATCATAACCATCACCCTAGTCATAATCCACAAAACCATGTAGACCCAACTATTTTTGTCATGAAGTTCCTTCCTTTGATATGACATAATGTTCAAAATTAATTCCTTAAAAATATATCAAAATATGCCTTACTTTATTCCAGTACCCCCGCCTCATAGATTCCAGATATCTACTAACTACTCCAACTACACGTAAAATGTCATATCTTGTATAGAGAATTACATATATAAGGATGTTCTTCATGTGCTTTAGAAATCAATTTAAACAAAGATAATATGAAAAACTAAAAGGGTGTGCATTGCACCTCGTTATAAGGGTGTGTCTTGCATTTTAGTGTCTATAGAAAAAGTTGGGGATCACTTTGTAACAAGATTTAGCAAACTAGCTTAGAGGAAGTAACAAGTACTTGGAGAATGGAGATCTATTTAGCATAGGATTATTTCTTAAGAAAATGCTTTTTGGATCTTGTGGTGACCACCGAATCAGATGTGAGACAGAACATTTGCACCTACAGTCAAAGAATTTAAAAGGATAACGCGCCACCAAAGAGCGAGAAGAGAGCATGTTGCAACGACCACCAACCAACTTAGAAGCACTATGTGACCACCAAAAGCCCTCGCGTGTGTTGCTAAACTCCTTCCCCCAACATGTTCTCTACTACTTTTTGGAGAACATACCTCTACGTTACCTTTTTCAAGTAGTATCAAGCCATTTCCATAGAAGATAGCATTCGCAAACCAAGGAATAAATTGGCGGGCACAACATAAAAACATCAAGAGACGTGTGGAATTTTTTTGAATCAAATCGGAATAAAACAAGATCAAGCCCCTTCACTCATTCATAAAATTTGTTATAAAGCTATCAAAGATGAATACGAAAAACCATCCTATGATCCCATGAAACTATATGAGAGCATTAAAGTCATGTTAGAGATGTTAGAAACATTACAAGGAACCATGGAGATGTTCTAAATTTGAAAGATCCAAATTCAAGCCCATGAGAACTCCGGTATCTACTCTTTTCCAGTCTCCAAAACTTGCAATTTGAGGACATAATAGAATGAGTCTTATTTGACATCTAGACGAAGAAGAGTTGTGTCAAGCTTATAAAAGGCTACGATGCGAGATGATGAATGAAAGACCAAATTCCCTCTCGCACATCCATGTCGCACCACACGATCATCGAAGCTTACCTCTTCATCTGTGTCTTTTACAATCGAGATCACATCTATTGCAGAGATTTGAATAAATAAATAAAAATTCCTTGCAACAGAAGTAGATACGACACATCGCGACACATCAAGAATATGAATCTAAAAATATGGTGATGATTTTGGGATACATTTGTAAAAAAAAATTATTAAGGGGGTAATGATGGCATAATTAATAAATTCTTTATTTTGTAACCGAACTATCAATTACAGGTGGTTACCTCCAACCTACATAGCCACATTCCTCCTATATTTATACAATATATACAAAGAATAATATTCCTTTGAATAGTTTTACATTCTATTGCCATAAAAATTATAAATGAATTTCGAGGTATCTCACATCACTTACTTCTTATTTGAAGTGTCCCTTGATGGAATGAAATCCTATCCAGATCTAGCATCAGACACATTCCTTTTAACTACATATTCTCTATTACTCTTTTTCCTTAACATTCCCTCGCCCTCTCTCATAATGTGCACACATGCGGGAAAAAAATAATGATGAAGCGTGATTGAATCCTTGCACAATGCTTATGTGTAATTTAAAAGAACCATATTTGAAAGCGTAATTAAATCCTAGTGGTTGCTAGTATTTTTAACTTAAAAGAACGATATTTGAAATCATAATTAAAGTGTAGTGGCAGCTTGGCTTTTTAAATACTTAAAAGAACCATATTTGAAATCGTAACTAAAGAATAATGGCCACTAGGATTTTTAATAACTTAAAAGAACCATATTTACAATCATAATTAACGCTTAGGGATCACTAGGATTTTTAATAACTTAAAAGAATAATATTTGAAATCATAATTAAATCCTAACATTCGATGGCCATTTTAACAACTTAAAAGAACCATATTTAAAATTTTAATTGAAGCATAGTAACCGCTAGTTTTTTCACAACTTAAAAGAAACATATTTAGAATAATAATTAAAGCTTTGCATGACTAGGCTTTTAATAAATTAAAAGAACTAGATTTGAAATCGAAATTAAAACCTAGCCTTAGGTAGGATTTTAACAACTTAAAAGTAACATATTTAAAATCATAATTAAATCCTATCATCCATTAGGAATTTTAATTATTTAAATCACCTTATTTCAATATTAAAGACTTTTTACAACAAAAAATAAGAATTTTTATAGTCATGGCATAATTGGGGACATCTGTAGTGAATGTTGTATCGGGGAAGATGGTGTTACAGGAGTTATGTTTTCTCCACTTATAAGCTTGGGCACATTCTCTATGCTAGTTAATAAACACAGTTCCCAAGAAGACGTTGGGTTGTCTAAAGAAAAATGAGTGAGTAAGAAATGGAGGAAAAATAATATGGTGAGGTGGTTGTTTGCATCCTTGAAGACCCACATACCTCTCCCTTCACCTAGCTCGATCTGCATTCGGTATACAAGGTATGGAGGGGTGTCGATGTGGAGGAGGGGTTTCAAGCCTACATGACACTATGTGTGGAAAAAGAGTCAGACCGAGATGGCAAGATAGAATGGTCACCTAGTTCAAATTAAAAAAATCATAAAATGCCCATAAGATCACTCCTGTACAGGTGTCAGATGAAAGTTTGGGGAGTATTCAAAGGATGTAGGATGATACGTTAGGTGAATGATCTCTTGTAAACCATCGAAACAAGGGCAATGCGGAATCAAGAGACAATGTTGTTGATGTCAATGGTGGAAAACTCCAGTATGCAAAGTAGGATGGAGGAATTTCCATTTGAAGGACTTTTGGTGGATCTCGGTTTAGGATAGACCATTGCGGGAGGGTGGACTAATGTCCTACCGAAGAAGTCCAAACTTGGGCGATCGGAGTGTGTGGTTCGCATCTCCCATACTATGGTGGTTCTTTATGCATCTCTTGTTTTACCTTATGGTGGCCTCTTGGGATTAGACCTGGTTGTATGTGTTTTTATTTATTTGGGATTCCTTTGATGGCCCTCTTCCTTTGTTGTGGTTTGTAGTTGTGGTTCAACCATTGCTAGAGGCCTCTTCTTTTGAGCATCAATGTTACATACTTTCTCCCTTTGTATTTGGGGGTTTTGGGTCCTATTAAAACCAAACCATTTTTACCATATCTATAAAAAGTAAAGCATTAAACGATTTGGTTTTTGGAAAGAGGTATAAGCGGGATCAAATATTTTGTGTTTTGGATTTAAATATTTAATTTTTTTAGATTCAAATATATGTTATTTCGGATTCAAATATCTATGATTTCATATTCAAATAACTGTGATTTTAGATTCCAACATCTGTGAGTTTTTATTCCAACATGTGTGATTTTGGATTCCAATATATGTGATTTTAGGGTATAGTAAATTCCAATATCTATACTTTTGGATTCCAATAACTTTGATTTTAGGTTCCAATATTTCATATTTTAGATTCCAATATTTATGATTTTGGATTCCAATATTTACGATTTAGGATTATGATATATTCTAATATTTAATATTTTGAATAAAAAAGTATTAATAAATTTGATTCCAATATTAGCTATATTTTTTAGCTGCTCAAACTGGAATAAGTCCATATTTAGTGAAATAATAATTATAAAGGAGGAATAAAAATTATAACTAAAAGGGGGAGAAAATCTATGCATGATGTTTAATATGTTTTATGTTTGAAGTACAATCTTATGAGTATTATTTAATTGGTACAGAAAGGATACAATTTGTATATTGAATACAAAAAAATTGTTATAGTGGTCGAATCCCCTATGAATCAATTGATTGCAAGAGAGAAAATGTGCAACAATAGAATGTTCCCTTTGAATATATGAACAACCATGTTAGTAGCTAAAAAAATAGCCTTGTCCAGAGCTCTTTATATAGCTAATTTCAGAGTTGTAGTCTCATCCGAAGCTCACAATTAGTCAGGAGCCACATTCAAATCTCAAGTTATAGTATCGTGTAGAGATCAATCCAAAGCTCATTTCACGTCCACATCCAAATCTAGAAAAATTTCTAGATCCACATCTTGAGATAGTAAAAATAATTATTGAGCTTAAGCCAAGTCCGAGTTCATCTGGAGCTAAAGAAAGTGAGTCAAATTTTAAGTTAGTTTTGAAAGATGATTTGTGGCTATTGCATCTCATATTTCAAAATTTAAATTTCAGATGTTTAAATTTGTTACACAGAAAAATATGGTAAATGGTTTTCCTTTGATCCAAAATCAAGAGAGAGATTGTGAACATTGCATTTTGGGAAGCAACACGAGTCCTTCCTAGTTGGTAAAAGAGCTAGACCAAGTGGAACACTTGAAATTGTTCGCTCATATTTATGTGGACCTATAAAAACAACTTCTATTAGATATTGTTATTATTTTATGACATTCATTAATGACTATACGAGGTAGACATGGGTATATTTTCTAAGACACAAATCAGAATATTTATTTATGTTTTAGTGGTACAAGGCTTTAGTGGAGAAGAAAAGTGTTTGCTACATCAAATTTATGAGAAATGAGAGAGGAGGTGAGTATGTTTCCAATGCTTTTCTAAAATTTTATAAATATCATGGTATAGACAAGAATTTTACTACTAGGTATAAACCAAATTAGAATGGCATGGAAGAGAGCAAGAATAAAACCATAATGGAGATGGAGAGAATTATGATGAAGGAAACTAACCTTTCAAATGAATACGAGCATAAGCAATAGCAAAAAAAAATCATTTTAAATAGATGTACAACAATAATTATTTGAAACATGGTTCCTCAACATGCTTGGACACACACAAAACATATTGATTCTCATTTTAGAATTTTATGTTATGTGTCATATGCACGTTCTAATGAGCTAAGGAAAAAATAGACAAAAGAGAATAAAAGTGCATATTTATTGGATATTTAGAGAATAAGAAAGCTCTCAAGTTATGTAATCTATTCACTAGAAATATTTTAATCAAAAGATATGTTTAGTTTATTAAAAATGAAGCATGGTATGGAGGTGTGAAAAAAACAATCAATATAACAACAACTATTTTTCTTGGTGATATGGTGGATGAAACTATAAAATAAGAAGGAATTGTAAATACCGAAAATATAGGACATGCATCACAAGGTATAAATGAGCAAGGTATAATTTTTAATGGTTTTTTATATGTGGATGATTTAATAATTATTGGAAGTCTATCTACAAATTCATTCAAATCAGCCATGAAAAATAATTTTAGATGAAAGATGTAGGCCTCTTGCACCACTTTTTGGGCATTGAAGTTCAACAATAAAAAGATGGAGTTTTTATTTCACAAGAAAAGTATTCTAATGATGTTTTGAAGAGATTCAACATGTTGAATTGCAAACTACCACCAACACTAGTTGTAGTAGGTTTTACGTTAACCGAATAGGACATCAGATCATTAGTGGATCCAACATTGTTAAGAAGTTTAACTTTTGAAGTATCATGTATTTGATGGAAACAAGGCTTGATATTATGTATGGTGTGAGCCTCATATCAAGGTTCATGGAATCTCTAAAATATTCACATTGGAAAGGTGGAGAAATTTTTTTGAGGTATGTGGAAGGAAGAATCATGGAATTTATATTAAACATCAGATGAGTTCAAACTCATAGATTATTTAGACAATCATAGTTTCGGTAGTATAAATCCTAGGAAAATACCATCTACCTATGTTTTTGAATTTTGTAATGACGTGGTTTCATGGGCATAAAAGAAGAAGGAAATTCTCACATTATATTTAATAGAGGAATATTACATAGTAGTGAGAGGAGCATCATGAAAATTTGTTTGGATGATGAGAATAATAATAGATTTGAGACAAAATCAAGAGGATGCTACAAAAAAATTTGTAACAAGAATTCAAAATAATCTTTATCTAAAAATCATGTTTTTCAAAATAGGAGAAAGTATATAGACATTAAGTATCACTTCATAAGGGAGTTGGTTTAAAATAAAGAAATTTTTCTTGAATTTGGTAGATCCGAAGATCAATTTGCTAATATTTTTATGAAATCATTAGCAAAGGAAGTTTTTCAATATTTGAGATTTGTTTTGGGATTTTATGATCAGGGATATTCCCACTTCGTAATTACACACTTAGCTCTACAAAAATAAAATATTTCAAGTAAAAATTAAGTCAAAGTGTTGGAAAAAGTTTGGGAGTTTAATTTTTACCCTCCTATTTTTAAGAAATTAAACAATTTGTTAAAGTGTTACATGTATCCATAAGATCATACTTTAATATTTTTAGGTACTCCCTAGTTTTTCTTGCATACAATCCGTAGCTTTTTGGATAAAATCAACAAAAAAATTAAAGTTTGTTTGCATGCACAACATGTGTTATTTTTAGAAACAATAATTCTGTTTTTAGGTTCTATGTTTCAAAGTTGTGTGTTCTATTTTTAGGAACAATATATTATATAAGAAAGAGTAATTTATTTCTATCGAAAGAGATAATTTTATAAAGAGATTTTCTTAGACACATATTATGAGGAGACTGCAAAAGTAAGGAAAAATTTAAATTACGCACATCACTATTGTTCTTTGTTGGATGCGTGCTTATGTGGACTTTGCTTGTAACAAATTCCCTCAATTTAATATTAAAGGAATTACATTACAACTACAAGAAATGGTGTGAAGGGAGGTCTATTAAATTCCTAAGAAATAAATGGAAAAAAACACTATTTATACTTGAGGAATTAACCAAGAATAATTGAACCATGCAGAAAGTATAATTGTAATATGACGCTACCGCATTCTCCCAACATTTTATTGTTTCCTTTGTTTTTGGGAAATCATTCCACTACTTCTATTTATATTTCAATCATATTGATCAACACACAATACTAATCTAAGAGAGTCACAAAAATTATTTAAAAGTAAATTAGTCCCAATGAATTCTAGTGACACCATAAAAGCAACTTTTTGTATGAAATAAATTCAAAGGTTTATGTTTTTTTGGGTTTTTAAGCACATCTAAGAAATAAATTATATTAAAGAAGAAAAATAAATAGATCTAAAATAAATTAGAGCATACAAATAATAGTGGAGTAGTATTTATAGAGGAAAATTTATTTTAAGTTAATAAAATCAAAAAGAATTTTATCTTGTATTAACATGAAAAAATTTACAAATTTAATAACCATCATTTAAGTTTCTAACTGCTGATTCTTCTATATTGGCGTGTTACCTATCACAATAAAAGAATACACTTTTATAACCAAAGCACATCTTGTCATAGACCTTTTTTTGAAAGAAAAATAAAGCTTAAAACTAACACTTTAAAGCAAAGTCGCACTTTGACTCAAGTTACAAAGATAATTTAATGTTTGTGCTAAATATAGGCACAACTCTTTGGATAGAAGTTAGGCACCTAAAATATCTTATGTGCCCCACTTGAAATAACTGTGCCACATACATGGATAGGAAATATATCCAAAAATATACCTCTTTTTGAATACTCACTAAGGGAAAAGATGAAACAATTTTTCAAAACATCTGGTCTATTAAGCCCATTGCTTCCTTACACCAAGTGAACTTTTCAGCACTTACTGCTTTATTCAATGAATCTACCACATTCACATCTCTCTCCACTTTACTAGCATCACTCTCTTCTCTTCTACCATTTCTCTAACAGGATGAAATTCCACATCAATTTACATTGTTCGACCATGACACTTAGAGTTATTGTTCAAAGTAATTAAAATAAATGTGAGTCATGATAACTTATTCTAATTACCTATTTTAAAAACTCAATGGGCAAAATTAAGGAACATAGTCTTTGAAGGTAGCCTACTTCCTTGCACGCATGTGTAACTACCAGTTATTCAACCTCAGTGGTGCATAAAAAAACACTTATTTGATATTTTCTCATCCAACATACAACTCCACCAAACAACTTGAGAATGTAACCATTGACGAATCTTGGTAGATCATAACCATCGCCTTATTTATAATCCACATAACTATGAAGACTCAAATATTTTTTGTCACCAAGTTCCTTCCGTTGATAATAAATAATGTTGAAAACTAATTCCTTGCAAATATATGAAAATATGCCTTACTTTATTCCAATGTTCCCACCTCATAGTTTCAAGATATCTACTAACTACTATAGCTACACATGAAATGTCAAGTCTTGTGTAGACCATTACATATAAAAATATGTTCCTCTTATGCTTTAGACATGAAGTTGAACAAAGATATTATGACCAACTAAAAAGGGTGTGCATTACACCTAGCTATTATGCATCTTGAACCTTTCCAACAATATCTTCACATACTTTGATTTATCCAAGTATTTCTAGTTAAACAACCCCTTTTTATCTCCATGCTAAAATTAAATTCACAACATCAAGATTATTCTTGTCATACTAATCCTATAGTTAAATTTTCATCTCTTTAATCATCACTTATTATTTCCAATTAAATACATACCATACACATTGAGTAATATAATGATAAACTCACCACCTTCTTCATTAAAGTACACAATAGGATATTGTTAGTGTAAAATCACAGAACCCCTAAGTGCCTACAACTAGATGAGTTGAGACTCTCAGTGTGATTGCACAACATGGAGCATCTCTCAAAGTGTGGGAATTTGAAATCGAGAGAGCTCTCTGGATGAAGGCCAGTTCCTATTCCTCTATTCAGGTGCATACAAATAAATTGTAGAGGATCTATTCTAAAACCTACTCTATCTTACCAAGGAGACAGGGTTGAGAAGATATGAGAAAATAAACCTAAGCTAATGAGGTGATGCACCAAAGGAATGTTAGACACCCATTTTGTAATTTAACACAGACCATAGAAATGTAATACAACTACCATGCATAGATAACCAAATTGTAATGAGAGATCAGAAGACAACAATGAACACATGAAAGGGTTGGGAATCATCCATAGACATATATTATTGCTCCAGAGTTGATACAGTACACTACAATATCCAAGAGGAAAAACCATTTCTCTTGCAAACAAGGGAAGAAGGGAGGGTGCAAAACAAAACTGTCCAACCCTTTATAATCAGCCAAGCTCTTTCCTTTATATATGTAGTGAAGAGAGAAGAAGAAAAGAGGTAGGAAACCTGATTTGAGATCAGCTACTAGCCATCAATGCCGCTGTAAATCCACCCACAATCTGTCAAGTTCCAAGCTCTATGTCTACTCGGTGCATTGAAGAAGGAAGAACAAAGCATCAAATAAAATCTAATCTAGTTGTCGGGATCAATCAGATTACATATTAATGGTGTGAAGACGTTTTCCCATTTTTCACCCTCCTAACCTCGTCAAAATTAAAGTCTCGGGTTTCCATGGCATGACTGAGGTCTATAACTTTCTAATGGTGCCAAATTTGTTGAATTTCGAGTAATAGATTGAAATATATGTCCATTTGAATGTTTGATTCAGATCTATAAAAAAATGGTGAAAACCAGTTAGCAGGACGAATCTACGGGCCCAAAATTCACTTTGCGCCTTTTGCACAAAAATAAAAAAATGCAAAAATGCCTCGTTTCCCCGTAATTCATTCTTGTCAACAAAAACATCCTCGGTCCTACTGGTCTGCATTTACCATTTTGGGTGAAAATTCCTCACCAGGCCCACCAGTCCACATGTAATTTAGGCTCGTCACGTGGCTCCTCTAGACATTGGCGGAGGTGCGGCTCATTTTTATACTTTACACCTTTTGGACTAAAAGCCAAAAAGTTCAAATTACCTCCGTGACCTGCTTCCTCCTTTGACTTAGAACATGCCCACATTTAGAGCTGGCGCACGTTTTGGGACTGCTTTTGGATTTTCTTTTTGAAGTTACGCTTTGAAGAGACAAGTGGACCCTCTCCGCATCTTTTTCTATTTCTTTATGTTTTTGTTAAGTCCTTTTGTTTGGCGGGGCCATATGCCTGACCTAGGACATGTTGAGGCTCAGCACACATTTGAGTCTACCCCTTGAGTTTTATGATTTTGAGTTGCATCGGGTTGACACGTGGCGTATTCCGCTAACCCTTCTATACTTAGTCGATTTGAACAGCCACTTTGTCCCCTTTCGACTTATAGACATGTGGAAGCTCCACACTTGCTTGAGACTGGCCCCTTGGCTACTCCTCTTGATTTTATGTTGTTGAGGCATGTGGTACCTTTTGCTGACTCTGCCCCATCTTGACTTTTCAACTATCGAATCTGTCCCTTTTCGAGCCTTGGATATGTGGAAGGCTAGCACTAATTCGGGAGACCCACTTTAGATTTAATTTTGAAGATGTGTCGATCTAACATGTGGCTACTTCCATGAGTTTGCGATACTTAGCCAATTAAGGCCAATGTTTTTCTCAAACCCTAGCCACGTGGAAGCCTCACATTTATCTGAGTCTCCGATTTGGGTTGTGCCTTTTGAATGTGCATCATTAAGACACGTGGAGACTTCTTTTGATTCTCTATACTTAACCAATTTGGGCTCGCTGCCATTTGAATTCTATTGGACCCGACCACGAGGAGAGTTTGTGCGAGTTTGAGTCTCCACCTTGGGTTTTCATTCTTAAAATTGCACCGAGATGACACGTGATTCCTTTCGCTCATTTGTACTTTTCAATGGCTGACTCTGTCCCTTTTCGGTCTAGGGCACATGGAATCTCCGCACTTGTTTGAGCCTCCACTTTTTTTTTAACCTTTGGAGTAGCACTAATGAGGCACGTGGAAGCTTCCATTGATTCTTCCATACTTAGTCAATTTGGGATTTTTATGAATCATTTGTAAAGCTCGAAGACTTTGAGCCTTTCGTTTTCTGTGACACTATTTGGCCCTTCCCCAACCCTGTTACTCCATTGTAGAGCCTTCCTATAACTTTGACCGCCGGATTTGAAATGTAGGCTCGTTCGACAAAAAAATATCCCTTGGATTTCTTTTCGTGTGGGTCGTGTTTGATCAATTTTTCTCGGGGAAAACCGAGATAACAAATATTTCTTTCTTCTTGTAAGGATAATTTAATGAGTACACCCATCAAGATTTTGATTCCACATCTTTTGTGATTGATTCAAGTTATATAAGGAATTATCTTGGTGAAAAAACAAGTCTTCTTTACCCTTGAATCTGAAACTATGAATTTTATTCATGTAGAATTATTGCTCAATATGTCCATGTGAAATACTACTTTAACATCCATAAGATCTATCTCTATATTATACAAAATAAAAATAGATAAAATAAATTTGATGGAATTCAAATTTGTTAAAGAACATAATATATGGCCAAATTTTATTCGTTCAACTTGAGAGAAACCTTTTGCAATTATGTGTGTCTCGTATTTATCCAATTTCCCTTCCATGTTGAATTTTTTCTTGAAAACCCTTTTGTAATCAACAAGTTTTCTTCCATGAGGTAGACTCACTAAGTCCCATGTATCATTCTTCTATAGAGATTGTATTTCCTCCCTCATAACCTTCATCCAAGACCTTCTCTCCTGTGAAGTAAGAGTTTCATTCACTATCATTTGATTCATGTTATTGATCACTGATAATAGAAAAAATAAATGGTAAAAAATAAGGATATATTTTATAGGTGTTCTCAAAACTCTTACCAACCTTCTATTTCTAAAAAAATCACTGTCATTCAAATTTATTTCTGGATTTCACCTTAACATGATTTTACACTAAGTGATCTCATGAATACCTTATATTTATGAGTTATTTTCACTCTTGTATATCACTTCACTGCCTTTAATTTTTCACAATTGTCCCTCGTATAGACTAGTCAACTGTAGAACTTTGTAACATTTTGACTTGTACTACATAAATCCTTCAAAGGTAAAAAAAGAGGTTCCTTAAGAGTTTGCATAAAATTAGGTATAACCATTGACCTTCTTTTAGAAAATTAAAGAAACTAGCGATAAAAGTGTATGTTAGAGAATCAATGGGACCTAAGAGTGATAAAACCCGTAAAACAAGGAAAATTACATGAAAAATATCTCCGAGTCTCAAAATGAGTTTCCTCATAGAAAGATTTGAGTGAGAAGGACTGACCAATGTTCTCTTAAACCAAGAGAATTCATCATTTCCCCTATAAGGACCAAGTTCAACTCTTTCTAGTCTCTCGAGATAGTGTTGTGAAAAGTTTCATATGCCTCAAATATAATCTTGCATGTGTAGTAATTCCAACCATCTCCAATTCATAATTATGCAATGGTCTATTTTTCTCACGTATGAAATTTGTAAGTTCATATTTCATCTTCTTCTACACATCATATTTTCTCATGGGTTCAAGATATCATACAAAATCATCAATTTTACATTTCCAAAGCAAATTCCCTTTGGTTGAGATATCTCCTGAGATTTGGAAACTCAAACCCACTCCTCGTAAGTAAAAAATGACTTCTCGATTCATGACTAATTCTTTGGGATATCATTTCTTTAAGTTTTCACTTATAAGGGTGGATAGAGATGAATATGAAATGCCATATCTAATTACGTGATTGCCATGTAACCTCTTGAGAGTTAGGTTATAAAGGTGAGATTCATAAATTTGGGAAAATATTTACAAAGTTGGTCGCTCAAAGAAATGAGGGTCAAACAACCTGTGAACAATTGGAAATTAATGTACATGGATTGACCTCATATGTTTAAAATGTATTGAACATTGAGGCTCCTCATCTTACCCCTTTTAATTCAATTACTCCCGAGTAATATTGACCCACATTTTGTTTAGGAAGTATAGCCTCTTTTACAAGATGCGAAACATGACTAAGGCGTGGAGTGATTCCATTAAAAATAAGGGTTACAAACTTCTCCCTGACATAATCAGGATATATAAGATTGTTGCTTTGTCTAATGAGAATTTACAAGTTGTTTTCTCTATAATCAAGAAATGTATTTTCTAAAATCATGAGATGAGATCTTCAAACCCAAGTCACTACTCGATAACAATAAATTTTTGGATTCGGGAAGAAAATGTTTGCAAAAATTTATTGAACAATTGATTGTAAAATTATATCCCTCATTAAGGACATTAAATTTTTATTGTATCACAAAAACTAATGTTGAGAGGTAAAATAAGATGTTAATGACCATCTGAGAAAAACGAGATGCCATATGTTCCACTTTGAGTGTGTATAATTGGATGATCTTTGAGATAATTTCCAAACTCTTGTCAAAGATGATGCGGAGCATAACTTGTGGAGACCATAACTTTTGATCTGACCGATGGATCATCTTGAAATATTATAGGTAGTAGATATACATTAGCACTATACTAGGGTATAATATACCTACAATTTTGTGGCCATTTTGGCATATTTTTGAGCCATGATTCCTTTATCTAGTTGCCTAAAATTTTCTCCAACCATGTTTTTGCTTTTGACTAGGTCTTAGAAATTTAATAACTTTTTTGTTGCATTTTAGAATAAGTCAAAATTTCATGTGAGCCTGAATTTATGAATGAATATTTGGCATGCAAATTTTGGGGCCCATCTAAGTTGTTTTGCTAGTAGGTAATTTTTGGCATTTTAGGGTTTTTGGAATTTTAGGGTTTTTAGAGTAGAAGTGAAATAAAAGAAGGATTTTAATGATGTAAAAGATTAGTGTGGATTCCAAAATGAGAAGAAATATATTTTGAAACTCCTGGTTTTTATTTGTAATTTTTTTCTATGTGTTTTGGAGGTATTTCAACCTCTTCTACTAGATTCACATCTATTGGTATCGAGCCAAATGTTGATCTTGCGGAAATAGTTAAGGTAACATATTACATTTTTTGTGTAATTTTTCCTCTATTTTATATAATCATGGCTAGATGCAAGAGGAGAGGTTTTTCCTAGATTAATATGCATATTCAGGAGCTACAAAGATAGGTTGTTGAGCTCACAGGAGAAGTTACCCGCTTAGAAGGATACATGCAAATGGGGATGCAGACCCAGATAGTGATATTGAATAAGTACCTCCATTAATGAATGAAGGAGGAAATGAAGAATAAAATGAGAGAGATGAAGAAAATTTGAATGAGAGACCATTTTTGGAGAGATTGATCAAGGCTTTAGATTGAAAGAATGATGGCATCAAGATTAATGTTCCTAAATATGGTGGAGGGTAATGACCAGAGGAGTTGATTGACTATTTGAATCATAGGAGAAAATTATTTGAGTGGAAAACCTTTCACAAGAGAAGAAGGTTAAGTCTACATGCACTAAGTTGGCCAAAAATGCATTGATCTTATTGGATCACCTAGAAAATGAAAGATAAATAAATGGAAAGGAAAATATCTGAAACTAGAATAAAATGGTAAAGAAGATGAAAGAAAAATTTCTTCCTAGATTATGCTCATAAAAACTTTTTTAAAGGTTCCAAAACCTAAGACAAAAGGATCACAATATTGAGGAGTATACCAATGAATTTTACAAGTTATCAATTAGGGTTGAATAGGAGAGTCTTAAGAAAAAAAGGCTACATATATAAATGGATTGATTTACATGATACAAGATGAGCTGAGTATGCTCTGATCCATATCCTGGATGATGCTTATCAACTTGCATTAAAGGTAGAAGAAAAGAACAAGAGGAATAATTTTAAAATAGGTGTTAAAAGAGGGCCATCATCATCTCCATTCGAGAGGTAGAGGTAGATTTGAATCTGCAAAAGATCAATCCTCTAGTATAGAAGGGCATGAAGATTCTAGTCAAAGTCATGGTAACTACGCCAAAGAGGTAGGGGGTTTGAGAGGGGAAGAGGTTATAATAGAGGACATTGCTGGAATAGCCCCAAAGGAAATATACATGTCACGACGTGGTGAAGTGGGTCACAAAGTCTTTGAGTTTCGCACTATCCTACACAAGATATATGGAAAGGAGAACAACCACAAGTAAATCTAGTTGAATTTGAAGAGGAAGAAAAAGGGAGGTTACTGCAAACTTGGGTGAAACACTCATGATAACGATGATGGTGATTTTACCATGGAAGGAGAGAAGAAAATGATGTTGTTGGTGTTGATTCATGGTTGTGAAAAATATATTTCGAACAAGATGTAACTCTAGAGGAAATTTATGTAAAATTATTATTGATGGTGGTAGTTGTCAAAATATGGTTTCAAATATGATGGTTGATAAAATAAATTTGAAATGTGAGAAGCACCCATATCCCTATCATATATCATGGTTCAAGAAAGGGAATGAGGTAACTATAGATAAAATAAGCCTTATAATGTTTTCGATTGGGAATAACTACAAGGATGAGGTGTGGTGTGATTTTAACCCAATGTATGCATGCTATATATTACTAGGGAGGCCTTAATAATATGATAAGAAGGTTACACATGATAGAAGAAAAAATAAATATAACTTTTGGAAGGATGGTGTAAAGGTGGCCTTGTTACCCTTCAAGGAAGAAGAAAAGAGTGAGGCTTATTGGATACAAAAGAGTTTTTTACTAAAATGGAAGAAGTTGGGTGGTGTTATGCATTGATGTCAAAGAAGGTGCAAAAAGAGGACTTTAATATACCCATTGTTGTGGAAAAGGTACTAACGAGAATAAAAAGATGTCATACCGGATGAGCTACAAGATGGGTTTCCTCGAAGTGAGATATTCAACATCATATTGATTTGATCACGTGATCGGCCCTTCCAAAACAAGAATCCTATTGCATGATTCTGACACAAAGTGAAGAATTGAACAGACAAGTTATAGATATAATATAAAAAGGATAAGTAAGAGAAAGCATGAGTCCATATGCAACCCCAAACTATTGAATCCCAAAAAAGATAGAAACTGGATTATGTGTGTAAACATTAGGGCCATAAATAAGATCACAATAAAGTATCGATTCCCAATTCCAAGATTGGATGATATAATGGATGTGCTAGTGAATGCCCAATATTTTAGCAAGATTGACCTACAGAGTGGGTACTACCAGATCTAGATCCACGAAGGGATGAATGGAAAATGAATTTCAAAACAAAATAAGGGTTGTACGAGTGGATGGTGATGACATTTGGGCTATCTAATGCACCCAATACATTCATGAGGCTAATGAAAAAATTACTCCAAGAGTACAATTGTAAGATTTTTGTTTTCTATTTTTATGATATTATGATATTCAGTAAGACAGTGGAAGAACACTTGTTACATATGAAATTGGTGTTAAACTTGTTACCTAAACAAGGTCTACATGCAAATTTTAAGAAGTGTATATTTCTTCAGAAGAGTCTTGTTTTTCTGGGGTTTTCATATCAGAGGATGGATGAGGAAAAAGTAAATGAAACTTTGGAATGGCCTATTCTAAGGAATCAAAGAGGTTTGTAGTTTTCATGGATTGGCAACTTTTTGTGGGAATTTCATCAAGAATTTTAGTAGCATTGTTACACCCATAATATTGTGTACAAAAGGGAGGGAGTATGTATGTACTAAGGTAACAACTGATAGTTTTTAATTTTTTAAGAAGAAAGTGTCAAAAGCACATGTTTTGGTATTTCCAAATTTTAGCAACGTCTTCGAGGTTGACTGTGATGCCTCACATGTTGGGATTGGAGCTATAATGAGCCAAGAAGGATGACCTTTAGTATTATCTAGTGAAATGATAAATGAAGTTAGGAGAAAATAGTATACTTATGATGTGGAGTTTTATGCTATTGTTTAGGCATTAAGGCACTGGAGACATTACCTATTAGGAAAGGAATTTTACTCTTCATGGACCATGAAACATTGAGAAATTTAAACACATAGAAAAAACTAAATAGTAGGCATGAAAATGGATTTTATTTTTGTAAGAATATACTATTGTCTTAAAGGATAAGTTGGGTAAGAATAATTAAGTTGCTAATGCCTTAAGTCAGCATGTAGCACTTTTGACAACAATGGAAAATGAAGTAGTAGGGTTTGAGGTAGTTAAGGAATTGTATAAAGGTGATAGATATTTTGGTGATGTTATGAGAAAACTTAAGGATCCAATAATAGGTAGTTGTTCATTTCATTCTTTGATGCATGATGGTTATTTGTTCAAGGGAAACAATTGTGCATCTCTCATGTTGGTTCAATGAGAGAACATTATAAGAGAATTACATAGTGGGGGATTGGCTCGACACTTTGGTAAATTAAGATAATTTCTCTTGTTATAGAAAAGTATTATTGGCCAAAGGTAAAGAGGGACATAAGTAGGATCATAACAAGATGTAGAGTGTGCCAAACAACTAAGGGCCATGCATAAAATAGTGGGTTATATATGCCATTACAAGTCCCTACAGGGGCATGGGTTGATTTGGGTATGGATTTTTGTTAGGACTTCCTAACACACAGTGAGGGAATGAATCTATATTTTTATGGTTGATAGATTTTATAAGAAGGCAAATTTAATTTCATGTAATACAACTAATGATGCTTCTAGAGTTGTATATTTTTTTTCAGAAGTGGTTACATTGCTTGAATTTCCCAGAACGATCACCTTAGATTGGGAAACAAAGTTTTTCAGTCACTTTAGGAAGACTCTATGGAGGAAATTGGGGACATAATTATAGTTCAGTAGTGCATATCATCCCTAGACTGATGGGAAAATATAAGTAGTAAATAGAAGCAAGGGAAATCTTCTACATTGCATAGTTGGAGAAAATCCAAAACAATGGGACTTGGCTTTACCACAAGCTAAGTTTTCCTATAATAGCTCGATAAAAAGTCAATAGGGAGGTATCCTTTCCAGATTGTATATAGTAGGAATCCCAATGGGGTCCTACATCTAATTGTGCTATCCAATGAAGATAAAACTAGTGATGATGTAGAAGCATTTACAAACACATTCTACAACTTAGGATGAAGTGAGGGAAAAGATGGAAGTATTAATGTACTATTTAAAGTGATTACATATGTCAGTAGGAGAGTAAGTGTATTCAAATAAGGAGATATGGTGATTTTTCATCTTAAAAAGGAGAGGATTCTATAAGGGACATATAATATAATCAAGCATAAGAAGATTGGGTCATGTAGGATTTTGAAAAAATGAGTGATAATGCCTACAAGGTGGAGGTACCTGAATTTTTTTCTATTTTACCATTTTTAATTTTTTTGAATTATATAAGTTTCCAAGTCATGATGAAATTTTTTGGAGGACCATAAAATTTAATCCGAAGATTAAATTGTGGAGACCATAACTTTCGTCATCTAGACATGGGAGCTACATTAAATCGTCTTGAAATTTTGAAAATACTTGGATTCTAGAATACATTATTACTATGTTAGGGTTAAATGTATTTATAAGGTTGTGGCCATTTTGGCACAAGGTGTTATACATTATTACTATGTTAGGGTTAAATTCCTTATTCCACATACCCATTCCTTAAAAAAATGGCTCCAAATGTTATTTTTTTATTTTGACTAGGTCTTAGAACTTTAATAACTATTATTTTGCTTGTTAGAATAAGTTAAAATTTCATGTGAGCCTTAATTTATGAAGGCATAATTGGCTCGAAAATATTTGGGCCCATCTTGTTAGCATTAGTTTAATATTTAATAAATTTTTGTTATGGTGGAAAATTATAACTTTCACCCTCCACCCACAAATTTTTATATGGCTTTGCTATTGTTTTTGCAATACGCATTGAATAAAACATTCTGTCTCTGCCATAATGGTATCAATGCAAAGCGATCTAGAGGAAACTTGCGGTGTGGGAAACTTGAAGTTGTTTTTTTTTTTTTTTGGAGTTTGGCGCACAAAAAATGAAGACAAATGCTTTGAATTTTCTATTTTAATTGGTAGTAGCCAATGTTGCTGCATGGAGAATAGACGGGACTAAGCATAAAAATCGGAGTGATTCCACCGAGGAAAAGAAAATCAATTGACAAATATGTGTAAGCATTCTCTTGCATTAATGTCCAACAAAGAATCAGTCCTATTTTGGCGTGTCAACCAGAGAACAAACCTTCATTGAAGACCAATGACCAACATACCAATGCAGTGTTGGCAAAAGACCAACCACCAAAGACCCGGGAGCCAAACAAAGCCAACACTGCGCAATCAACTCCAATAAATCCTACAAATTCTCTTGAGGTACACATTCACCTCATGTATGCACATGATCTAGAAACGAGGCCATCCCACATATGTCACAAATTTAGGATGCAGAAAGCACCATGAGCAATGCACCAAATGTTTGGGCATTGAGTGAAAATGAAGACACCATTGGACTATTCTTTGCTTTGGTCAATGAGCTCCACAACACTGGGAATCTTCTCTTTGATGAGATTGTGCACCAAGGACAATTGGAGTATTTTTGGTTGATGTTCGAATGTCAAGCACGATGGATTCATGTAGAACTTGAATGTGGCTATGATGTAGATGATGAACGTGAAGTAGAACACCCACAGGAGCATCCGTGTCTCACTACACAAGCTTATAGAGCCCATCTTCATGATAGGTTCCTTCAGTAAGCATTTGTAACCATTTTTGAACAATCAATAAATAAATAAAATACAATTTTGAGTTTTTGGAAATGTCTACACCTTGCATTTTGTTGTCGGATGCCCAGTTGCTAAAAGGGCCAAATTTCGCTACATGGAAAACCAAGATGTGGATGATTCTTCAATTTGAAGATCTTTGGGGATCATTTCTGGCACAGGACGCCCCTCCCATAGACATTGATATGTTGGCTAAGTATGAAAAGGTTGATGTAAAGCATTAATGCTTATCACTTTGAGCCTTTCTGATGAGGTTCAACCTCACATTCGGGAAGCAACCACTTCCTCTATGGCATGGGCCGCATTGTGTACCATCTATGAAGCCAAGAATCGATGATATATTTCATCTTTAGAAAAGCTTCACACGATGAGTATGCATGATGGAAAATCAGTAGAAGCCTTCTTGTGGTGTGTGGCTGAGTTACATGCATAAATTTCTACTCTCGGTGAACCGGTGGATGACAAGTTGCTAGTCCCACTCACCTTGCGAGCTCTTCCTTCCCGGTTTCAAACACTGATCACCACATTGACCATCACTCAACAAGAGGTGAGTTTTGCCAAACTGGTGAATTATCTCCAATAGGAAGAAGCCATTCAGAATGTTCAAGAAGCCTTCGAAGACAAGGCTCTAATCATGATGAAAACACATAGCAACAAGCCTAAAAAAAGGGCAATCGGCCCCCGAGAATCGAAGCAAGATCCAAAAAAACAACCTTCTCAATGGCCACCATAAATGCCACCCAAGAATGTGAGCAGAACAACAAGGTGGATCGATGGTGCCACATTTGCTCCATGAATACACACACGAGTGCAAACTTTTATTACAATAGTCGTAAGCATGGAAAATCTAGGTGAAGAGATCACTTCTGGCCAAGGATATTCCAAGAAATCCTAATGGCATGCTCGTAATCAGAGGTAGAAGGGTCATATTGCTTCTCAACAAGATGCCTCCTCCGATGAAGAGGTTCCAGACACAACTCATCTAGACATTTCCTAGTCTCGCAGACTTCACAACCATCAAAAAGTGTCTAGTTGATTGATTCGGGTGCCAACAAACACATGACTAACAATAAGAAGTTGTTCCATACCCTGAGTGACCGACCCACTGAGATCGGATCACCATCGCAGATAATCAGGAGTATATTACGGTGGGGATTGGTGATGTCATCATTCCTCTTGGGACACAAAGATGTACACTCATGAAGGTGCTATATGTTCCAGGTTTGACCTCAAATCTCTTGTTTGTGAGTCAACTTCTTAATCATCGAATGCATGTTGAATTCTTTGTAGAGAAAGGGATCAAGTCCTGCATCATTTCCCAGGGTGACTCAATTATTACTTGAGCATTTATGAAGGGCCGTCTATTTGCACTGGATACGGTCACTTCATCTAACATTGCTCTCTCTGCTTCAATAGTGGATTCCACTGCACTATGGCACTTTCGATATGGTCATCTTTCTACCAGGGCTCTGCATCAACTCAATGCCAAGCAAATGGTGAGAGGGCTTCCTCCACTCTCCCATCCCTTACCTGTTTGCTCAAGATGTCTTGTGGGAAAACAACATAGAGGTATGTTCAAACAGATTTCTTATTATTCTACGGAGCATATTTAGGCTATACACACCGATCTATGTGGATCCCTACCAGCTAGCTTCCAAGGTTTTGAATACTTCCAGCTCATCATTGATGATTACTCATGGAAAATGTGGGTATATTTTCTCCGGAAGAAGAGTGAGGCATTTGCCAATTTCCAAACCTTTTACCAAAGAAGCCACTAGGCAGATCTCTGGGAAGCCTCTCCTTCTCCTCCACTCAAATTGAGGGGGGAATTTGTATCAAAGAATTTCTTAGCATACCTGAAGTAGCATGCCATTCAGAAACATATGACTACACCCTACATGCCCAAAAAAATGTGATTTCCGAGCGACACAACAAGACTATCACGGAGATGGCTCATTGTATGCTCTCCACTGCCAAGTTGGATGATTGGTTTTGGGAAGAAGCAGTCCAGAAAATAGTGCATCTACTTAACCAGGAACCCATGAAGATCTTGCAGAACAAGACACCGGAAGAGGTATAGACTGGTCATGAACCTTTATCTATCATTTGAGAGTTTTGGTTGTATTGTATATATGCATGTTCCCAGATGAGAAAAGGAAGAAGATCAATCCAAATACACTAACATGTCTTTTCTTGGGGTATAGTACTACCTCAAAGGCATATCCTCTCATGGATCCCGAGATGAAGAAGATCTACAGAGATTCAATATGTTGTGTGTGATGAGTCATCTATTTGACTCCTACCACATAATGGAGATCCAAAGATACCACCTCGTCACATAGATTGCTCACACATCCGGATGATGCAAGAAGATGATTCTTCTCAGAGAGAAGAAGAGTTGAGTGGAGACTTGTTCGTTGATCTAGGCACATTGGAAAACACATCTTCACATCAGCAGCAATAGCACCAACGTCTGAAATGGGTCCAAAATACTATTAGGGATGCACACCTGAACTCACTTCTAGGTACTTCTATGGGAGTTAGAACATGAAGTCAAGCCAGACATGAGGTAAATTTTTCACTCATGAGTTTAGTTGTTGATAGCACCGAACCTGACATTGTTCATGAGGCATTAGACCAACCACAATGGAAATAGGCTATGAATGTTGAATATGATTCCCTACTTCAGAATCAGATGTGGGAGCTTGTCAATCTACCTCTAAGTAAGAAATCCATTGGCTGCAAATGGATTTTCAAAACAAAATATAAGGTAGATGGTTCAATCGACAAACACAAAGCATGAATTTTTGCAAAGGGTTACGCTCAGCAAGAAGGAATTGACTATAATGAGACCTTTGCACCCACTGCAAAGATCAAAACCATCAGCATTGTCTATGCACTGGCAGCACAAATGGATGGAAACTTTACAAATGGATGTCAAGAGTGATTTTATGAATGTTGATCTCAAAGAAGAAGTGTACATGGCCCAACTCGAAGGGTTTGTAGAGAGCATCAACCACACAAGATATGTCATCTATAAAATCACTTTATGGACTCAAATAAGCACCTAGGGCATGGTATATAAAAATTGATGATCACCTATTGCAGAATGGATTCACTCGTAGCCCCTCAGATACAAATTTGTATATCAAGAAGGTAGGAACAAATATTGTTATTTTGGTTTTGTATGTAGATGATCTTGTGATCACCGAAAGTTCTGACAATCTTGTAGATGATGTAAAGAGTGATCTAAAGAAATCCTTCGACATGACCGATTTGGGGCTACTTCACTACTATCTTAGCTTAGAGATATGGTAGAAGAAGAATCATATCTTCATCTCCTAGATGAAATATGCCAAGACAAATCCTAGAAAAGTATGGAATGTCAGATTGTAAACCAATTTCCACACCTATGGAAAAAGGTTTGCAATTATCTAGATTCCAGGATTCACCGTAGGTAGATGGCACTCACTACATGAAACTTGTGGGGAGTCTCATTTACTTGACTTATACCAGGCCAGATATTTGATTTGCAGTGAGCTATCTCACCAGATTTATGTAGGAGCCAAAGAAATGTCATTGGATAGTAGAAAATCATGTGTTGAGATACATCCGAGGTACAGTTGACTTTGGTCTGGAGTATCAGAAGAACACTCAGTTCTTCTTATAGGGATATATAGACTTGGACTATACAGGATCCGTTGATGATAGGAAATCCACTTCAGGATATTTTTTCATCTTGGATCTTGACCTATCTCGTGGATTAGCAAGAAGCAAACTATTTTTTCTCTCTCATCCACTAAGGCTAAATACCACACCGCACGAGGAGCTATGTGCAAAGCAATTTGATTATGTCACATTCTTATAGATGTAGGGATTCTGAAGAGAAACCTCCTACCATTCACTGCGAAAATCAAGGTGTGTTGAAGCTTGTGAAGAATCCTATTTTTCATGAACAAACAAAGCATATTGAGGTCGAATGTCACTACATTTGTGAACAGGTCTTGAACCACCAAATTCAGCTCTAGTACTGCCCTACTGATTTTTAGGTTGTAGATATTCTCACCAAGCCTCTCGGCAAGGTGAAGTTTGATTTGTTTAGGGGGTACATATGTAGAAACAATGTATTAAGGGGGAATGTTAGCATTAGTTTAATATTTAATACATTGTTTTTATGGTGGACAGTTATAACTATCACCCTCCACCCGCAACATTTATATGGTTCTGCTATTTTGTTTGCAATACGCATTGAATAAAACATTTTGTCTCTGCCATCACATCCAAGTTGTTTTTCTAGTAGGTAATTTTTGGTATTTTAGGGTTTTTAGAGTAGACATGAAATAAAAGAGGATTGTAATGATGTAAAAGATTAGTGTCAATTCTAGAATGAGAAAGAAGCTAACTTGAAACTCCTAGGTTTTTATTTTCGATGTTTTTTATGTGTGTTTTGGAGGTATAACTATTGACCCACAATACTATAGTTATAAGCTAATGGAAACTTTGTCTTAGATATGACGAGTCATTTCTTACACATCCTAAAAGATCCCAAAATGGCTTATGCATTACAAAATTATACAAGAGAGGAATTTGGTCATTTTTTAATATTATCACAAAGACCATCATCCCTCATAAGAGAGAATTGTTGAAAGCAATATTAAGATTCAACTCAGTGATACAAAGTGAATGGATATCTCAAAGGTGGTGAATCAAATGATTTTTGTCTTCATTTGCACCATCTATAGAATGATGATATTCTTCCATATTTCCTCTTCTCCTTGTTCTTTCAAGTAGAAATAAATTTTTCCAAAAATAAACATAACCGATTTCTAATTCTTCATTAGGGAAATAACTTTTTTTAAAATTAACCTAAGTAACTTCCTTTCCACTTTTGTAAAAGTGATAGGCAAAGAAGACAAATGCAGAAATATTTGACATCTTATTCAAGGAAAAATAATCCATTATATACAAGTAGAAATGGTTCTGGTGGGAGGAACCATCTCACAAGAGGATTCCACGAGGGCATAATATAACTAATAAGTTGGTCTTTTAAATAATGTAATAGTTTTCTAACATTCCCCCTTTAATACATTTTTTTACAAATGTACATCGAATCAACTTCAAATTTCACCTTTCTATGACACTTGGTTTAGTATATCATGTTACTATAGGTTAATTATTTATCCTTTAATTTATTTATTAGGATAAATATTACACTTATGTTATTTTTACACTTGTGTTAGCTTTCATAGGTGTATTAGTTGTGTTGAGTTATCTTACCAGTTTTGTTGAGTTAACTTATTAGTTGTGTGGAGTCATCTCTATGGCCAATATAAGTTAGTGAGTGTTATTCACCACTGATCTAGGTGTTAGTTGTACTTTCCTCCTATATGTACACCACTAGCATCATTATATTATGAACCTTTGAGTTGATTTTTTGGGAGCTCTTCATGGTTGTGTAAGGTGATCCTAGGATGAGAAGCATTGGCTTCTATGACATCGTATTAGAGCTTCTTCATGTAGACATTACTCATCTTGAATTTAAAGTTACAATTCTATTCATTTGAGGGATTTACTAGTCATGATCAAATTTATGAAGATCCAAAGGTTTTTCCTTTGGAGAATTATTTTTTGATCCATGCTAGTCTGTATTAAGCTCTTCATTCATTGGACCAAACTCTATTTTTCCTTATAACTTATGTTGTATATTATATGTGTTGTTCTACCTTCCTAGATTGGTGTGCATATAATTGTGTTAGTATCTTGACCTATTTGAAGGAAATACATCATTGCCCAATTATAACTACTCACCATAGAGAGCCTCTCAATATATACTTGGTAATTATTTTTGGCTCATTTTTTTGGTCTCATGAGGCCTTACTTGTCTTCTTAGGATTGGAGTATGAGGCTCGACATCTTTGTTGTTTTTTGCTTAGCTTGGTGGTAACTCAGACTACGTATCCACTCCGATTTTCATCCTACCTACTCAGCGGTGATCCAGCTATGGTTTTTTTCAAAGATCCTTACCACATTTTTGTTTGGTTGAGTAGGGTTTATAACGTTATGCGATTCTTTTTTTTTTTTGTTTTTCTTTTGTAAAAAATAAAAGTAAAATACACTATTTTATATTATATTGCATGCAAAAGTAAGGTGGTGCAAAGGTAAAGCTCTTTACTTGGAAGAAGGTTTTCATGGGTTTGACATTTTACACATTTTTAATCTATAAGATCCTTAGCTAGCTCACTTGTTCCATCTCAACCAAGAGAGATAATTTCAACTCATTACCCTAGCTCATCGTGCTAGTCAATGAAAATTTTTAGAGGTAACATTTTTGAGTAAAAATTTTTTAGGAGAGAAAATTATAATTTTCAAGGGATCCAATTTTATGTAGAGGGAACTTTGTTTTAGGAAAATATTGTAATAAAAATGTTACCCCTAGACCCTTGCTATCTGGTTTGTTGCATAGTATATTCCTAGTGCTATTTTGTTCTTAAGTGTCGAAGAGTGAAGGGTGACGCAAAATTTGATAGGTGGTCAAACCCCTCACACAAAAAAAAAAATTCTTATATATTCCTTGCATAATATTAATTTTGAGATATGGTATAACAAAATAAAGGGCTCTATAGGTTTTGGGATGTATTTTTGACAAAGCCCAATGTCTTATATTCTTAGGGTGTTTCATTATTTTTAAACATTTTTTTACATTTATAATGGATTTTTATCGACATATTTTTTTAAAAGTATGAGAATGAGATGTTTTTCATTGAATTTTGTTCCATTCAAGAAGACTTAGTCAAATTTGTTGAATAAAATAAATTAATCAAGAAGTAAAATTCTCTTCTACCAACCCTCGTTCATGGAAAAGATGATCTCAAATACTCCCTATAGAAAACAATTACTAGCCTAGATACATTTCCTTCATATTGTGGACTCTCCTATCCCTGCTCCTTGTCCACATGTAGTTGCTTCTCCTACAACCACTAACCTTGATCTGTCATTTTTTTAGTCTTATCTTGCTTTTAATGTTCTTGATCCTATTAGTCTTATTACTTCATGTTATTCCATGTAAGTGCCTATTGCAGTAACAAATTATTTGTATCCTACCTCTACTCACATACATGGATTTTTTTATAATCATACCACGACATTCATTTCTCACATGCTCCATTATATAGGTATCACTAATGAATATATTGAGATGCATTCATAGGATATTGCTTACCCTATATTTCTTTTTAAATGAAATTATTGCCACTACATAATTTTTTGAAAAGGTACTTCATTAGTATCACACAT
Source organism: Taxus wallichiana var. yunnanensis (assembly GCA_018340775.1). Lineage (NCBI taxonomy): Eukaryota > Viridiplantae > Streptophyta > Pinopsida > Cupressales > Taxaceae > Taxus > Taxus wallichiana. The sequence goes on from CM031235.1 coordinate 285,646,257, forward strand.
TAATGAAGATCCTTTTTTATCTCTCTACTCTTTCTGAGGATCATGAGCTATAAATTAGGTTTTCACCTACAATTAGGTTTGAGAAACATAAGATTTCAGCCAGTGAGCCACGATTGACTGACACACATTCTAAAGTTCCTTTGAATGACCCCATTGTTCATTTTACATGAATCATATACATGCATATTATTCATCCATCCTTGTTAATTTGGGTTGGATATCTTATCACTCATGCCAACGAGACAAAAATTCATTGAGAGAAATCTACATGTGTGGCTCCTTCATAATTCATCCTCTTACTTCACTTTCTATACTTCTACATTGTAATGTTGCTTGTTTTGAGCATTTTTCTTTAGTAGGTGTAGTATATCTCTCTTGTTTATTAAGAGATTTCATATTTGTATTTTCAGAAATTTGAGGCATGTTGACAGTCTTGATTTATGAGAGACCTATTTTAATGAAGCCATGTGTTAGTTTTTCATTGTTTGAGTAGTTGTTTTCAAAAATTATACATATTTGTAGCATCACTCCACCCATTTAGTAGTATGGGAGGATGTTGTGTTGATCCCACTTCTTCAAGTCTATTGTCCTTTCCTTTTTACCTTGGTTGTTCTTATATCATGGCACCTTTATTTTATTAGATCTTACATCCTTAGCTTGTTACCTTGGTTATTGTTCTTAAATCTGGATCACCTATTTGTAGCATTTGATCGAATTGAGTTTATTTTTTTACACTTTCGACATAACTCCATTGATAGTCTCCTTGTATGGAGATATTTTGATAAAACCTAGTGTCGATTGTTTTTGTAGTTTTATGATACTGAGAATTGGATTTGAACCATAGTGCACACAAAAATTCCTCAAAAATTGTAAGGATTTTGTAAGACAATCTTCTTGGGATGCCTTGCGGTGGGTTTTTAATCTCTCAAAAAAATTGTTACTAGATTTGGGTACCTTACGGTGTCCATTTTCCTAGTTATTATACATATGTACATCATCAAGCCTTGTTGTCCATACCCACCTTTCCTATCCACCTAAGCTATGCTTATGCGGGATATTATTATAGGTTATTATTTATCCTTTAATTTATTCATTGGGATAATTCTTACACTTATGTTAGCGTGAAACTTTTTGCCAATATGTTGGTAGCTTTCTAAGGTGTACTAGTTGTGTTTTTTATTTTGAGTCATCTTACTAGTTGTGTGGAACCATTTCTATTGTGAATAATGTTAGTGTGACACACCATAAGTCTATATATCCGTGTAAGAAGAATTGAGATATCTTTTGATACACCAGACCACATTTAATTGTACCTTAGACATATCTAATTTCATGATATGTTTCTACCCAATGAAATTTATTTTTCTACAAAATGAATCTAGAAAGATAGCTCACAAAAAAATAAAGGTATGGTTTGGTATACTCAAGTGAATGAGATTCCCATGAAGATGTCTATAGTGAGTAGCATCTACTTAAGGTGAATCTTGGAATATAGAAAGTCACAAACCTTTTCCCATTATAGTTGACATAGATTTAGAATCATACATGAATAATTTTCTAGGAGCTTCTTGGCATATTTCATCTAGGAGATAAACATATGATTCTTCTTCTACCGTATCTCCAAGCCAAGACAAAAATAAAGTAGCCCAAAAATTTTCATGTCGAAGAAATTTTTCAGATAATTCTTAACATAGTGGACAAGATTTTCTGATTTCCTTATGATCATAAGATCAACCACATACAAAACTAAAATCACAATATATATGCCTATCTTTTGTATATAGAAATTTGAATCAAATGGGCTACAAGTAAATCCATAGTGTAATAGATGATGATCTATTTCAATGTACCATGCCCTAGGTTCATGTTTATGTGCATAAAGAGACTTATTTAGATGACATACATTATGAAAAAATTTCTCTTAGAAAAATACTTTTGTTTGGGTTATGTATAATTCTTATTTGGGATTAGCATTCAAGAAAACACTTTTTACGTTCATCTACTGAAGTTTTCATCACTTTTGTGATGCAAGTGCATAGAGAACTCTTATGTTTTTGATCTTCACATTACATGAAAAAGTCTCATCATATCCAAATCCTTCATGATGAGCATGTCCATTTAGAAATCAGATGTTTGTGATCTTTGCAGAAGGGCTATATAAGATTCATTTCGATGGAACCAAGAACAAAAAAGGACAAGGTGTAGGTTTGATATTCACTTCCCATACAAAAAAACATATTTGTCACCTTGAATTCTCTAATTTTCATGTACTTGTAACGTAATTGAATACGAAGCATTAATTCATGGCTTACAGTGGACCCAAAAAGAGGTATAAGCATGTCATAGGTTTTTGGTGAATCGAGTTAGTGATTAATCAAGTAAAAAAATTTAAGGTGTGTAATAAATTATTATTGAAATAATACAATCATAGAGTTTCAAACTAAATGGAATATTTTAAGGATATCAATATACAATCCATTCCAAGAGCTTAAAACAAACATGCATAAATACTTGTAGTAGTTGGTGATAGATTTGATATGCTACAACAGATCGAAAACAAAAAGTAAAGCCACACATAATGTTGATTCTTAGACCTTCAATAGCTAATAATGAAGAAATTTGGCAGGTTTTCAAGATGATGAACAAATCTCTGAGACTCTACAAAAAGAAGCTGAATTTTCTGTAGTTAATCAAGAAAAATTGCAGCATTTATATGGTGACCAAATTGTTCAATTAAAGAAAAACAAGCTGCCTCAAGGACTAGTCACATTAGAAGATATTTTCAGTTTTGATGATCAATTAAGAAAGGATAAAGGAAATATTTCAACTCACGCAAATAACTACAAAGAGATCTTAGTTGATGATGAAAATAAATTTTTATTAGAAAGGTATGTTCCTCACTGAAAAACGGTCTTTTATTAATTTGTTTAAAGAATTCATATGTTTTTTTTTTTTTTTGAAATACCAATATCCGAGAGGTTTTAATCCCATTTAGCTGATCATACCATAGATTTATAGCAAAATTCTAAGCTAGTTAGGTAAAAAAAAGTCTTATAAATCCTAACATTGAACCCTTGAAGAGAAAAGAGTTATCCAAGCTGATTGGACCAAGTATTATATTTCTAGTTAAACATTCAAGTTGGGTTGATAATTTTGTTCTTTTTTGAAAAAAAGAATTGAGAAATCCGATTATGTGTGGATTTTAGAGAACTTAAGAAAGCTTCATTAAATTATAATTATCCACTTCCTAACATGGATCATATTTTAAGTACGCTTTCTAGGTCAAAGAGGTTGTCCCTTTTGGATGTTTATAAAGCAAATACAATCAAATTCTTGTTTGAAGAAAACAGATACAAAACAACTTTCACTACAAAGTGGAGTACTTATGTTTACAAAAGAATTTATTTTTGACTTTCCAATGTCATTGCAACGTTTAACAGTGCAATGGACATGGATTTTCATATCCTATTAAATAAATGCATACTAGTTTATTTAGATGATTTTACTATATTTTCAAATAATTTCGATGATCATCTTATGCATTTGAGGAAGACTTTTTAGCTTTGTAGACACCTTGTAATATCATTGAATCCCAAAAAGTCTATATTTTAAGTCCATCAAAGTAAATTACTTAGAAATAATGTTTCAAGAAATGGTTTAGCTATTGATCCTTTCAAAATTAAAGTAATTTAACAACTATCCTTGCCTCATTATAAGAAATCACTACAATTTTTCATGGAAAAATAAACTTCGTTAGAAGATTTGTTCCATATTTTGTAGCATTAGTAAATCCATTAACAACCATGTTAAAGAGATCTAATGAAGATTCCTATCATTTAAGTCAGATTTTTAAGAGTTTAGGAAACAACGGGTTCAGGGGAGAATGTAGGGAAAATCCACATAGGCAGTGAATACTGGCAAGACTATGGAGAGAAGCTAAGAGGGTTTACAAGACACAACAAAGGGAAAGACTGGTCATGGCCTAGTAGGGGTGAGATCGGTAATGGTGGCTGGGATAAGAAGGTGGAGGAGCAAAGCCCTTATTCTAGGGTTCCAAAATTCATCATGACTTTGACGGGGATCAGTGGAAAAAACAAAGAAAATAACAGGAGCATTGGAGGTGGTGCTACTAGAAATTGTGGCCCGGAACATCCCCAAAAGACTTATTCTTTCAAAGACATACTAGAAAACAACAATAACCACTCCTTGGATAAAAAACAACAAGTAATCAAGCTTATCTGGTCGATCTGGCCGAGGATATTCCCTCTGTTATCATCGAAAACCCTGAAGTGGAGGAATAATTCAAAAATTTATCTCGGGATGTAGTGATTGGTAGGTTTAACGGGTTCTCGCCTTCATCCTCCACACTGTACCAGTGGGTATTCGAAACTTGGATAAATAAGTGTGAAATATCCCTCTGTTCTAAGGGATTTTTCATTGCACATCTTAGAGAAGCTGAAGACTATCAGTGATGTCTGATAGATGGTCCATAGTTCTAGGGACATGCGGGTTTATTTATAACTCCATGGTTTCCATATTTCGATCAGAACACATATTTAGTGTCAAAAAAACCCATTTTGGTTAGGCTCCATAGCCTCACCTAACATCTATGGTGCCCCCTTTGAGGACATTGGTAATAGTTTGGGAAAGTTTATAAAAGAAGACTTTGATAGAATGCATTTTGGTCTGTGTTCATTTTCCCATATATGCATTGAAATCGATTTGAGCAAGGGATTACCGGATAAGATCAATCTTAAATTTGGCAATTTTTAGTATATCAAGATATTAGAATATGAGAATACTACATTTTGATGTATACTATCTAGAAAAATGGGTCATTTACAAGCTTCTTATCTCGCCAATAAAAACAAAAGATATACAAAAACAATGGATCGACTTCTTCAAGCAAATGGGGCTCGCTAACCCGGATTTGGTATCCACTTTAAATTTTAAGGATGTTCTAAATAATCTGGTTCCAGTGAATAAATTATCCACAGAGAAGGAAGATACTTGAGATGGGAACTCGGAAAATCATATGATAAAGAGGTGGAACGAAAAGGAGACATACTTTGGAAAGTTCGAGAATCGATCGGATTTCGTGTCAGATAAAAGGATTGACTCGAAATTTCTAGTGACCTTGTGTTGGTTATCTCGATTGACCAAGGCAATTGGTTTGAAGTAAAAATGCAAAAAAATAAAAAGGGTCGAATGGGAAACATTGAGGATTATTTTCCATTGCAGGGTTGGAAGTAATTTTTTTATTTAGGTTTTTTTGGTTATTCTAATGCTTTTGGAAGTTGGTGTTTAGTTGTAGTTGTTTACTTTTGGCTTTTAAATTCTATTGCCTTACATAGGATCTGGCCTCTGCTTTATTCATAGGGAACAAATCACTTCAACCCACTTTACCAATAAAAAAGACAACCATGTTAAACAAAGATAAAACTTTCTCTTTAACCAGCGAAGGAAGAAAAGGATTCAAAGCTATGAAGACATCTCTTTCACAAGATCCTACTCTAGAAAATAGAAATTTTTATAGGGATTTTACAATGTATGAACTTGTAAGAGATGAAACCATTTCAGCCATATTAACTCAAGGTTAATGATGAAAATATTGAGCAGCCAATTACTTTCTTTGGGAAAAGCTTACATGAATACAAGACAAGGTACACTTTTCTTGAAAAACAAGTAATTTATGTAGTTAGAGGATTAAAGAAATTCAAGTACATGCTTTCGATTATAAAATACATGTCTTAATCTCTCATTCAAGTGTTAAAGCATTTATGCTGAATAAAGAACTGAATGAGAAGAGAGGAAGCTAGATTACAAATGTTATGGAGTATGATATTGACATCCGTGTTGCAAAAACAATTCAAGGGAAAGGATTGTGTGAAAATCTGATTACCGATATGGAAAAAACATACTTGAAGAATCATAAAATTCAGAATAGGATGCTGAAATCACATATCAGCAGTCATAAATCTTATTACAACCTAAAAATCAGCAACCAGAAGTTAATCGAGAAGTTTCAAGAATCAAGATGGATGACTGCTTTGGTTAATTAATTACAACACGATACATATTTGGAAGGTATGGAAAAGAATAAACAAAGATATTTCTGGTTACAAGTTGTACCTTATGTTTTCATTGATGGTGTGTTGTTTTAAAAGGATAAAAATTGAATTTTAGTTCGATATATTAATTATGATAGAATTCAGCAACTATTATCCGTGTTTCATGAAGGACCTATAGGAGGTCACTTTTCAACATGTTTACAACCTTAAAAATAATTAAATATGGTTACTATTGGCCGAACCTATTCAAGGACTCCTTTGTATGGATTAGAAAGTGTAATAATTGTGCTTTCTTTTTTAGAGAAGAACGTTTAACTTCGCCCTCTACAACCTATTTTAGCTAATCAACCATTCATGTAGTGGGGTCTTGAATTCATTAGCATGATAAATCAACCTTCATCACAAGGACACAAGTGGATCTTTACTGCTACATATTATTTTACACATTTGACTAAAGTAGTAGCTCTGAAAGAAGCTAACAAGACAACAATCTTATCATTTTACTAAAGTATAGTTTGTAAATTTTGTGTTCCAAAGAACTATCATTTCAAATAATTTCATAGCATTTCTTAGTGCAAAGGTAATAGATTGGGTTGTCAAGCATGGAATTTATCTAAGTACTTTGTCTAATTATTACCCACAAGGTAATGGATTAGTTTAAGGCACTAATAAAAATACTTTGAGGATCATCAAGAAGAACACTCAAGGACAATTAAAGAGCTTGGTATCTGATGTTAAATTCAACAATTTGGGCTACTAAAGTGACTCCTTAAAGATCACCGGCAATTCACAATAAATACTTGTTTACGGATGAGAGGCACAAAAGTTGATCTCGGTTGAGTTGCCCACATTGGATTTACTTGATCGATGGAATTACTTAAGAATGAGCCATTGTAGGTTCATTATATAGAATTAATGGAACTCCAAGAACTAAGAGATCAAGTGCATATGAACATGGAAATATAATCGAGAGACAAATCAAGAAAACATTTGATAAAAATGCTAAGTTTAGTGTCTTTAATGAAGGATACATTGTGTTAAAAGGGACGTTGATCGTGGAAAGCCAGAAACCACATGAATTTTGATACAATGAGTGATCCCTATATTATTTTAGCTTGTAAAGGAGACAATGCATTTCATATTTTGAGGCTGAATGGTGAGGAACATCCCATTCTTGTGAATGTTATGTTTCTTAAACATTGTTATTTAAAATCCTATAGTGTTTGGTTAGAGTAGGATTTTCCTTTCAATAAGTGCAGTTCATACACATTGCAATGTTTTTCATTTCAATAAGTGCACTCATGCACGTGATCTCATTTACCAGATCCTTTCCCAAAGATTAGTTTTTTTTTCTCAAAGGTCATTTTTAATGAAAGACATATTATGGTTACATGTTTTGACCCATTCCCAATGGAAAAGAGAAATGTAGTAGTCTACAAGCTAGTAGCAAGCTTTCCTCACGGGATTGCGAATGTTGACATTTTCTACACTCCTACAAAAATGGGCAACTCACAACATTGTTTGATGAAATGGATCGACTAGGGAAAAATCAAATAGTTTTATTACGTTTTTTAGTTACAACAATTGATTGACTATGTGTAATGTAGCTATGTGTGTTATTGCAAAATGTAACACCTCATATCGATTGCCATTCTATGTTCATCTTCAACAAGGAAACATAGAAGCCCTAAATGATTAATGCATTACATTGATGAAGGAGGGAATCATTGTTTAGGTGAAAGTTTATATTCAAAAACAAAAATAGAGTTATTATTACATGAATGAGAGTTCATTATTAAGTTACAGGTACCTTAAAACTAATTATTTCTACATTTTTAAATACATTTAATTATGTGATTGAGTTGTTTATTCCATTATACAATCAATATCAATCATAAAATATGAATGCAGAAAGAAGTATACAACTTAGTTACGAAATTAATGTTATTTATTCATGAAGAAATTAAATGTTTCCCACACAATCCATGGGATGTAACTCATAACTACTGAAGAAATAAGTACATGTGCATAAAGCTAAAAGTAAAAGAGTATAGAGGAAACCCATCATTTCCTTGGGTTTTCTTCTAGTCTTATTGTTTCCATTTCCAGATCCATCTTTCATCTATGTTATTCACCAACCATAGTGTACCTATAAAATAGAGAAAAAACACATCAATAAAGAGCTTAGGGTTTAATCTGTACTCATGTACTATCTAACTAAATGGAAATGGATTTAATAATATTAGAGGCATAAATTACATCCATTAAACATATACATAATTGATAAAACAATATTCCATATAATTACACATGATTGCAAAAATCATGATAGAAAAAAGAAATGAAAAACCAAAACTATGGAAATATAATAGAGCCCAAAAAAAGCATAATTATTTTGTAAATATTTTCTCAAGTGTGAAGGTACTTGATTGCAGAAAAAGATAAATGCATGTTTTATATTGTAAAGTATATATTTCACTTAATCACTATGCTTATTGATGCATTTCAAGTTTTTAGATATCCAGATCAAATACCAAAGGTAATAAATCAGATGATCATGTAAAAATGAATCAATAGTAGATTGATTTTAGGATAATGAAATGGATATCTACTTATCACTTTTAGATTATGATCCATTAATGAAGATCAAATGGAGCAGCTATGATCACAACAATAAAACATATTTCCTTAAAAGGGTTGATTATAACATTAAATGAAGAAAAATTATAAGGTTTACAAGAACATGAATCAGGGAAGAGATAATAAAACTTCAAGATAAGACATAAGTTCATCTTGCAAAGCATAGATATAATCATGGCACATGTTACAAGAGAAGTGATTTTCATTCAAGAAAAGTATAGGTAGCCAAATCTTTCAAAGGATATAGTCATCAATGTTAGCTAGAAGTACACAATGTATCACAATTGTTGTATGTCTTAAAGAGACTCCAACTATTACAACATAATTTTTGGATACAACCATAAGAATGGAAAATATCAACAAGATTCTTGCACATAAGATATATTAAGCAACTCTAGAAAAATGAAGTGATAAAGGCTCATCATCCTATATATGTAGCCATATCGAAGCTTCTAGGAAAAATAAAATAATAATATCACCGATCAAGATCATAATCAAGCAAAGTGAAAGATTAAGCATATGCATAACATACTAGATCACACTTGCATTATGCCAAGTACTAAGCATCTCGATTGAAAATACATCAAACCTTTAAGAGTAAACTCTTGATTTGCATTGGCGTACAAAAGTATAACACACATAAATGTCAAATATTCATGATCTTCATGATATTTTTTTAAGAATAACAACAAGATACAGGTACTATTTTTCAAACTAAATTTTTTCCAATGATTCATACAAAGTACCACAGTTAAATACCTCATTCAGAGTTAATAAGAAATGGGTTGTGAAATAATATCCATCATCTAGTATAGAGTGCAAGGGAAAAAGTTATAGATAATTAAAGGAAATAATTACAACTTTTCCTTTTTCTTTTATGCAAGTAAATCCATTAGCCTAAACAAGCAAACAAAAATTACAAGTGTTTTAGAATTTAAGAAGATGAGCAGGAAAACAAGATTTACAACAGGGGAACCTGATACATATCTAAAGAAGAAACCATTCAAAGTTTCCTTAACAATTCTTTGAAATAGTATTCAATTTACAATGGAAAATGGCCAACACATCAATCAATTGATCAAGTGTAGTCAAAGAAGTTATATTTACAAATTTTAAAGTACAATATTCTCCATAGATGCATTGTTAGATAAATTCAAAATAGTATGGCTCAAAGAAGGATCAGTGATAGTTTAAACCATTTGTGTCTTCTAAACAAATTATAAAACTACACTATCAATTGAGGATTACGTTTCAGACAAAAAAATATAACAAATAAGCTAGAGTGTAGTTTTCTTCCATTACATCAAATCAAACAAATGCGGTATTTTATTTGATTCATAACCTACCCACATGAGTCACCAAGTAATTAATAAAATTACATTTCACAAAGTGAAATGAATGAATGATGCATGTTTATAGAAAAAGGGATTTTTAGATCAAATTTAAAAGGAGCACAACTGTATATATGCAAATTCAAATCAGGGTGCTCAATTAAGAGATTTCCCAAAACAAGTGTTTGGGTTTAGCATAGAAGAAACAACCTTGAGATAGAAAGAAATATAATACCCATCATTTAAAATAACAAAATACGATCTCGTAAATACCTAAAATGTAAAATATGCAGAGTGTTGGCTGTGAAATAAAATTGCTTTGAGAAGGCATTTAAGATCAAATAGAGTTTGAATTACAAAAATGAATAATGGTACAAATCGATAATAGTGAAGCAATAAAATCAAGCTCACCTATAGTAAAGGCATTATCAAATCATAGAAAAATACCTAGCTTCCATTGAGGAAAAGAAGACGACAAACTTTTCAGTTACCACTTCAATAGAGTCTCATCTATCATATTATAGCTCAAAAGGGAAATATAGTTACAAGAAAGATAAAAAGAAAATTCCCGAAAACATTTTCACAAAAAAATCAAAGGAAAATGAACCCATTAATGGGTATGTTGATATCGACCAAGTTTTTTCAAAAATACCTCAACATGTATTTGCAAAATCATGAAGCTCATCTAAATATGGAAACAAAGATAGTCATTCACGTAAAGAACTAGTGAAAAAAGTTCGAAGAAGACATGTATATCGGTAGAGTTAGATTTAGCATGAGAATAAATGAATGCCAACCCTTTACCTTTTGAAATAGATATATATTTTTCAACACGAGAACCAGTAAATTGAAAATAATCAACCACATTTGTGTAAAATGTCCCAAATCTAATAGTTTTGAAGTAGAATGCAATTTCTCATTTCAAAAATGAATACCTACATATAGGTTATCAAAACTAAGCATATTTTAAGCCATTCACGAGTTCATCAAAATATTATACATACAAATCTAAGAAATACCTTAGATCTCATGACCATTAAAATATTTTCATGTTTTGAAAAACAAGTGGAAAATAAAGTGTCAAGGCTTACCAAGTTTAGGTAGTGAAACTCCTCAAAACATGGGAGGAAAAGTGAGTAAGGAAAGTGAGCCTCAAATTCAAAATTTCCATGATACCAGTAGAAAATGTAAAATTTTCAAAGACTTGAGGCTAATAAAGTAAAATTGACAGAGAATCAAATCATCACACTCAAAGTCAAAGTATTCCATAGTCCTTTCAAAATTTTCACATGTTTTTCGAAGGATTTTGAAAAGGAAATGAACTTACAAATTTTAGAATTATTTTTTCAAAACTCACAAAGATTCAAGGAAGAAACAAAGACCCGTGAATTTTTTTGAGCTCGCTTGTAAGTATCTAAAAGCAAGAAAACAAGAACCCGCAAAGGGGAATTGATTTCTAAGAAAATACAGGGTTAAAGATCGAGAAAAACCATTTACATGTGAAGAAACTAGAGAAATCACCCATTAAATAATGGTGGTCACCTTGAAGATATCATAGAAGAGAAATACATTCTTACGAGCTCTAAAAAGGCACATGAGAATCTCATCAATGGTTGCCAAAATCTTTAAAATGTGTCATAGAGTAGAAAAAAAAAAAGCCAAATTTATTCACCGCCTTTCATGTCAATTATAAATGGGAGCTCTATAGAGATGAAAGCGAGCTCGGAAGAAGTAAAACACTAGTGATAGATAAGAATTTTCTAAGGCTTCACCCATGAATAGAGGAAATGTGAATGGATCAACCGATTAGGTCAAATTATTTTTATTCATCCAAACTAAACCACCATAAAACCTAACTCATCCTAATATCAAGGATCTGATGGTTAGGAGATGAAAGTACAGGGGAGCAATGATTGACATTTATAACCATTTCCAACTACCCAATCTGCCAGTCCAAAATTATTGACGATCCGGATGAATGGTGCGTAAAATCAACAACTCTTGTTCATCACAAAATTCAATGTAACATAAATGAAACCCCAAGAAAAATCGATGGATGTGGTTAATTATGTACCAAAATCAACATTCGGGGATGATTCCCAGTTATACATGCGATCAAAAATGATGGATGCCACATATAATTTTAATGATCGGTTGAGTCATCGTTGAGAGGGGACCATCCAAATTATTCAAATAAATCATTGAATTTACTAGATTAAGGTCCAAAACCATATGCCACAGAAATAAAATTCCAAAAACCATTATATATGCAATAATAACAAAAAATGGGTCCAAAAAATGTGTACCGAGGGTTAAGGTAAAAGACTATGGTATATTCCTTACATTATTTAAAGATTTTGAATGCACTATAGTCTATGCCATGGGCAATCATGATGATTAAGGTCCCTTAGACTTAGTGTCATCACAAAGTGCTATGTAATAATCAAATAAGGGGTCAACCCATAATTAACGGTCTTAAACTTTAATTCTCCCAAAAGTCCATGTATATAGTAAAATAGGCCCAAATATCACCAAGTCCAAAGTGTTATATGTTCATGATAAGAAGAATGTTTTGCTTGTGAAATAATTAACATTAACCCTTTTGTTTATTATTATCCTTGATTATTATTGTCAATTTTGTGAAAGGTTGGAATATTGCTTTGTACATGGACAAGTGGCCCTTACAGCTAGAATACAAAACATCATGATCAACATGTGGATAGGGTGGAAAATGATAAAATAACTCTTAGATGGATATGAACATTATTATCATCACACGGTTCATGAAAACAAGTTTTTTTTTCCATGTCATCCACTAGAAGACGTAAACAACAAAGTAGGACACAGATGTAAACATCGAGAGATCATAAAGACCATGTTTTAATTACTAATTACTTTATTTTTAACAAAAATAAGGATATTATTTTTGCATGTGCATCCAAAGGGGCTAGAATTTTTATAGTGTCAAATTCATCATTGCAGAGTGGATCAAATTGAAAGTGTCACATGAAGAAAAAGAAGACAAATATTGCATGCACATTGAGAAGACTTGCATAAAAAGCACAAGCTATTATTAGCTAAATTATTCACCAAAGTTTTTGTTATCACCGAATCACAAAGACCCACCGGATGTTGATCAGATTTCTAGTTTGATCACTCTAGGCATCCAGTGTGATTGGATAACATGGGTACTATCTCCAAGTTGTGGGACTTGCTACTTGAGATAGACCTCCGTGAGAAAAGTGGTTCTTACTCCTAAACTACCGCCACACAGTCTACTCTAATGCAGGGATAAGCTAACTGTTCTAATCTAAATTTCCAAGGGACTAGGGAAAGAGAATGCATAAAATGAAAGCCTAAACTAAAGTGGTGATACACCAGAAAAGGAGGATGTGAGAGTAGTCTCCAAATGTGTGAAATACAGAGGCAAAGTGCACACTAGAAGAGGTGATGACAGTTCTCCATAATCTAGCAAAATGCATTCACAGCAATATTCCAAGCACACACAATGATAATGAATTCCTGCAAGAACATAATAATAGACACAATATTCTTGTAGAAAGATAAAAGGGGCAAGAAGAATGCAAGAAAACACAGCAGGGGAAGATACATCCACAAACTTGTATTTTATTGCTTCCTGGTATGCACAGTTCAGTCTATTACAAGATAAGGGCCTGGATCACCATGCAAGGAGTCCACTACAAGGGCTTGCAACACACTGGCTTCACAAAGCAATTTTGGCAGAGCTTTGCTACCCAAAAACTCTCTTTTTTACAATGAGCCCAACACTCCAATTTATAGAAAAATGAGAAGGAGAAGAGAAGGGAAAATGGAAATCCCGAAATCTGTCCTTCAACCACCTGTAAGAGGCATTAAATTGAGTGGAATTATTATACATTACTTGCGAAAGGCTCCCCATACTCGTCCCATGTGCTGCAAGAGAGAAATAATGATGGCCATGCCTCTTAATTGCACTCCCAAAGTTTTACCAAATAAAACACTGTTCAACCCGGCCACGTTTTCTTAAAAACTCAATCAATTTCTGATCAAATCCATAATTTCTTGATTTCGTGTGCATTGGGCTCGGATCCAAAATTCCAACGGTACCAATTTTGTGTGATTTCGTTGAGAAATGCAAAAGTTATGGCCTTCGAGTCGGGCAGCTATTTTGGGTCAGCGGGCGTTTTACGTCATTATTGACGGAATGAGCATTGGATCGGAGCAGAACAATTTTCCTTAATTTAAATATATCTACCCTTATTAAAATCAGATTTCATGCTGGAGCAGAACAATTTTGTGGCGTAGAGGACGTCGTGCTCATTCCAGAAAGTCCAATTTTGTGAAAATCGGAGCTCGGAGTCAAAAGTTATGGCCGTTTGAAGTTTCCGGACCAAACGTTGACTTTTCTCCTCTGTCTTTGGCCACTTCAGCTTTTCACATCCCACGCGTCCCTTTGTCCCAAATGTCCCAGTGCTGTGTGGGACAAATTCTTCCGAACCACCCGAAATGGGCTTCCATGTTCCTTTTCTGCCGGTGACACGTGGCGTGATCTGATTGGCTTTCGGCTCCTTCGGCTATCCGCGTCCCGCGCGTCCCTTTGTCCCATTTGGCCCAGTGCTGAAAGTTCCTGTTTCGGCTGAACCGGCCGGTTCACGTACTCGCGGCCCAGATGTCCCATTTGCTTTCGGACCGTTCGGGACAAATTTTCCCGATTCGCCCGGTTCGGCCGGTTCGCGTACTTTTGTCCCACGCGTCCCGTGACTTTAAGTTCTCATTTCGGCCGATCCGGCCGGTTCGCGTACTTCGCGTACCTTCGGCCCAACTGTTCTGGGCTGCCTTGACTCATTTCGGCCGATCCGGCCGGTTCGCGTACTAATTGCCCAGATGTCCCAGACTGCCTGTTTCAACAGTTAGTCAATTTTTTCAACTTTTCGGCCAGTTCGATTTCCACGTCCCACGCGTCCCTTTGTCCCAAATGTCCCAAATGCTGCATGCAGACCACCTAGCGGCCTTTCGGCCGGTTCGCGTCCAGATGTCCCTCATGTCCCGAATGTTGCGAGGACTAGGACTTAGCCATTTTTCACAATTTTTCCTGGCCCGAGCTTGTTTTTGCAATTTTTTCACATTTTCTCAGAACTTGCTCTCTTCTTCTTAGACAGGGGAGTTAGAAAATATGAGGGGACCCTAGAAACATGACTTTTCGCCCTTTATCAATATAATTTCTTGGGACTAAAGAATTTGATGCATGTTATCAAAATTACCTTGGGGGTGAATTTTGGATAACGGTTTTATTAAAAATAGATCACCAAATACACCTTGATTGGAATTTATTTTTGTAACTAAAGCTATTAATGCCTCATTGTAATCAACATGTCTATTTTATTCATTTATTTATTTATGATAAAGGGGTAAAATTAGCATGCATGGAAAGTACAAATTTTAGACTTTATTTAGGATGGGTTGGGTGAATTAATTTTCTATCTATTGTGTGCATTGGCAAAGCATAGAAAGAGGAATTTTGGGACATAGGAGTGTTGAGGTACTTTTTCCCACTTTTTCCTTGAATGAGAACTAATTTTTCCTTTCCAATCATTTGCAGTGGTGTGTATCTTTCCATTAATGCTTGTTAATTTCAATTCCCTAATTAATCATCTTACCTTACAGCAAATATGGTAATTTATGTATAATCTTAATGTGCATGTTTATCTTGTTGTGTTTTTGTGATTTATCTATCAATACGTAAGTGTTTTACCTTTATATTCTTTTGAAAATCATTGGTTCGTGCATCAAAATTCATTCACATTTTTTGTGAATATACTATATCAAAACATATCAATAAATTTGGTGTATCACCCATTTCAGATTTCAGTTACATATATTGTGTTACCCTCAAAACCTTAAAACAATTTAGTTTAGGATACACCAATAAATAACCAGCCTTGATACCAAACACTCACCTAAACAATAGGTATGCCAAAAACCCGAGAGTGTTTCCATTATATCTACGAAAGTGAGAGATCAAACCAAGCTTAGAACCCCTACTGTCATCTATCAACAAGGGTGCACTTTTGAGAGATAACAAATTTTGGCACGTCTGGTGGGACATGGATAAGATCTAGAGTGGATTATAACACATTACAACACTTTATAGCAGATTTAAAGAGAAGGAAAGTCATTTTTGGTGAAGCAAGTTAATAATTTATTCTAAAAATCAAAAGATTTATTTGGCGACTCGGATGGATGATTTCAAACAAGATCATTAGTAAGAGAAATTCTTACTGAGTTTATTTATTTACCTTTTAATTCTGCTAGAAGAAGAAGAGTTTGCAATACTTTACCTTATAATAGACCTTAATTTGGCAACCCTCTTCCCAATCTTCCTTTACCACTTATTAATATTGTTGTTAAAATCTCTTTTATTTCAATGGCTTTTCAACCACCTAGAAATTTTGTAACCTTTACTAATGGCATACCTTTAGTAATTCAATCTTATCATGATATACCTCATTTTCCGTTAAAATTTTTACCTTCATTTACTAGTGAAAATCAGATTACCCCTACAGAGCACATTAAAGATGTTGTAGCCCTTTGTGATGTCCAAAATATAATTCATCAAGATGTAGCCTTAAGAATTTTAGCTACATAATTTAAAGGACAAACTTTGCAATGGTATAAAACCTTATAAATAGGGATTATAGAAACTTGGGATGAGTTAGGAGTGAAATTACTTAAGCGAGCTTCAGACCATTCTAATCATTTATCTCTCATAGAAAAAATGTCTACAATCGAAGAGATTCTCATGAATTTATGGTTAGTTTTAACATCATATTTGCAAGAATTAGGGAAAAATTCCAGCCAATGTTAAGCCTCAATTTGATCATGAATTTCTATATTATCTTAGACCTTTGAATAGTGATATTTCAGCCTTGATTCAGTCTATGGGAGGAGAAAATCTCTTGGAAGCTTACGATATTTCAATTAGGGCTAAAAATAGCCTTATTCAAGCTATAAAATTATCCCCAGGCCTTCAATGACTCTTATCACAGACTTAACACCTATTCCACAACCTATTACCATTATAATTTTTTTATAGCTCCATTAGATGATGTATTTAAGGCATTGCAGACTATGGGAAATAAGTTAATGTAAATTGTGAACAAAATATCACATCCTAGCATGCCTTACCAAACTTCTTACCAACAAAAACAATAAAATCAACATAATAGGGAGCCTTCTAACAAAAATAAAAAACTAGAGACAGCCATATCAGCCAAGGTAGTTTGATCCAAATGCCCCTAGTTCATAGATAGCACTCTTGTTCCAAATCAATATAGTTTCAAAGGAACTGTGTCAACCTTGTAATCGACCTCACTCAACTATCAATTTTCTAAATGCATTTCGAATATAAAACTTATTACACAACCTCGACCTCAAGCATTATTCATGGCTCAAATAGAGGGTGGGAAGCAAGATGCTCATAGTTAGATAGCACCAAAATAGAATCTATCCAGCTTTGGAGAAAATATTTTACCGCAGTCACAACTCGGTCTCAAGAAAAGGCTTGGGATAAATAAAAACAACAAATAAAACATGTTCTACCTACAAATACTAATAAAATAGCAAGTATAGGTTTAAAAATAAAAAAACTCTATTGTTCTTTCAAAAATAGTAATCAATTCAGCTCGAAAGAGCAGTGAAATCAATTACATCATGATCCCAACAGATTATTCATACTTCGATTTCAAAAGTTGCAAGTAGAATCGCTTTTCCTAAAGCTTATGCTAAAACTATAGAAGTTGTTTCAAACCCCGTTGTTTCTTTAAATATTGTTGAGGTAATTAAAAAGTATAATAGTAATATCTCATTCTGGGATTCTCTAAGTATTCTAGGAAAACAAGAGTTACTTTTTCATGAGCTTGCTAAGTTGCAGATTTCTTCAAACTAGAAGAAAAGTAAGCTCAGAAAGAAGACATGGTTCTTGGTACAATGGAGAAAGATCATATGAAAGAGGTTAAGTGGATGGTACAAAAGGTTTTAAATTCTCATGATATTAAAAAACCACCACATTTTTATCTATCTTTGATTATTGGAGATCATTTATTTCATAACTGCATGGTTGATAGTGGTGCAAGCAACACGATAATGCCTAAAGCAATTGTAGAAAAATTAGGCCTGCAAGTATGAACCTATAGAGAAAAGTGTATTGTAGCTAGATTGAATAAAAACTAACACAGTTAGCATCATTAGAAATCTAGTAGTAACTTTACATGCTTCTCTACATTTTACTATCTTACAAAATGTTACTATTGTAGATTTACCTCCCTGCTTTGCCTTATGCTTATCAAGAGATTTTACAAAATAAATTGGACATTATCTTTCTTTAGATTGGTAATTTTTATTATTTCCAATAATATATTGAACTAAAGTTAATCTAAAGTCATAGTCTCTTTCTAGATTTCATATTGAACCTCCTTCTTCAAATGTTGTAGCAAATTATACAACCATGGATCAATCCAATTTTGACGTTACGAACATGCTTCGCATTAGATAGTTATTCTAACATGTTTATGGATGAAAAAACTCAAGAATAACATTTTTATGATCCCTTCAAAGAAGAAGAGGAATATTTGTTTGTCATTTATTATTTGCATGAAGAAAATGCACCAATCCCCTTGTTGTCCAAAAAATAAAAAACAACATAAGGGCTATGGAAGCTTCATTTCGATGGATCCAAGAATAAAAAGGACAAGGTGCAGGTTTGATGCTCACTTCCCCTACAAAAGAAAGGTATTTTTCAGCTCTAGGTATAAAATTTTCATGTAATTGTAATGTAGTTGAAGATGCAAAATTAATTCAAGGATTAATGTAATGCCCACGTTTTTCACACACATAAACAACAATAAAATACCAGGATAATTTTTTTGACTTTACATTGCTAACTACACAATGCCACAAGGGTTCCAAGTAAACAAAACTCAACAAAGCACAAAATACTTACATAAGTCATCTACTAACATAGACCAACGACAACATCATATACATGTCGATGACACACTTTCTCCATTGAATCAAATGCTAGAAATAACTCAGCAAAAAAAAAACGGGACTTAAGGATTGAAAAACCAACAAGACATCATTACCGTGGTTACATTTAGGTTATGATTAAAATTCCAATAACATTATTAATTATAATTTTCTCCTTTTTCCACCTACAAATTCGTAAATTCATTTCACATTCCACTTATTGTTCGACCACCAATTTATCTATTTATCCCTTATGACAATCTCCATAACTTACATACGTATTTTCCATATTTCAAATTGCATACAAAGATCCTAATTCTCTCATTCTTATGTTAATAATATGCTTCCCAAACACTTATTAAATGTTTAAAAATTTACCCTTTCTACAAACGTAAATATAACATGATGTCAAGGTTAAATCTTAGGATTAAGGAGACTTAGATTCAAGACAACTTTTTCCCGAAACATTCTTTGATCACATGTAGTTATTTCCCCACCATAGTTATTATAGTTCAATAGCTTGTTGAATACCATTTAGATTTATATATATCTTTGTTTTCTCGAAGTTTGATCACACCAATGCAATTCATATTCTTTGAACACATGAAAATGTGTAAATGGGTTAAAAGAGCTCCACAAGTGGCATTATTTTTGACCTCGAATCTCGTTTTTATTTTTATATGCTTTACTATTACATCACATTTTGGTCTCATTATTACCCTAACTTTACAACAAAGGAGTTACGAAAGTAATTGCCTACCATCTTCGAAGTACATGGTTGAAAGCGTTATAAACTACACATGAACCCCAAGTGATTTGTGTTCAAGGTAAGGTCCCATGTTTCTACATTTCACGATTCCACATGCGAAATATTATTTATTTCTTAATGCCATAAAAGGACATAACAAGGTATTACGGGACAAAATTTCAGTTTCTTGGGTTCTCTAAAGTCAACATCTTTCAAAATGATTTTTGTTTCGTAAAGAGTTACTTATAATTTTCTACCCCCAAGTTAACCTCCTAATCAACTATGGTTTAATTTAATTCCACTTTTCACTCAGGCCATTACACCTGTTATATATTAGATTAAGGTTCAAAAACATATTTATCCTATACAATATCCATGAAAGATCAAGGCACAATATTTTCACAAGAAAAAGATAAGACATTTAGCCGAGACGATCAAAAGAGGTTAATAACAAGATTTTAAGTGATAGTACAACTTTTTCAATAGCTCCCTGATGTTATCTAGGTCCCGTTAGAAAATCATTAAATGAAGAAGTTAATTTCTATATCTCAACTTGCAAGACCTGAGAATCCAAAAGGATAATAAGGGAGTACTAACCCTACTTACCCCATAGATGGTAAGGTTACACCTTGAATAGTGATTATGCGAACAATGACTCATAAGGTGACTTCCAAGGTGGTCTTGACCACTCAACCATAGTTTCGTAATCGAAGAGAGGACATTCTCCTCGCCTTACCAAAACTATAAGGGAACCACATACTCTGAATAAAGTTGGATCATGTAATTTGTAAAAGGTGGGTTCATGACAAGGTCACTAAACATGACGACTAGGATGGTAAACTCCAACTAGAGGTTTTATTTACCTAAATGAGGAGGTTCCATCAAGTGTAGAGTTTAAGTTCATTCTACATTTTTTCAAAGGTGTCTTCTACGGTAAAAATTATCACACATTAAGACATGTTATGCTCCGATATTGTACACCGTTGAGTGTTTCGATTAAATCTCTTTATTATGTTTACAAGGTAAGAATACAACCAACAAATTAATTAATCATTTATCAAACAATGAATATGCACTACAAGATATTACTCCAAATTCATAATCTATATATATATATAAATCAAATTTTTACCATACATACTATGAATCAAATTGAACCTATGATTAAATACACATTTCCTATATATCCCTAAAAACTAGCATCTCATTGATATTAAAAAATATCGAATATAAATTTTGTAACATGATAGTACATTATAGTTATATTCATTTTATAATGAGTTATATAAATTACAATGATAAAAAAATGAATTTGTCATCTCCTTTTCACCATCATTCTTACATCTTGCAAAACCATGTAAGGATGAAATGAGTGATAAATCGTTGGCATGGCATCCTCCCTAATCTAACATAATTAACATTTTTTTTTTAGGTTCCCATTTACACATAATAATTACAAATTGCATTTGAAATCAAAGGTTTAGAGACATGTATTCATTTCATTTCATTTCACTTCATTTCATAACCAAGGAGAGAGAAAAGGAAAGGAAGAGAGAGAAACACAATTTTGTCAAAATTTCTATTCTACACAACAAGTTATACTATAAAGTTTTCTAAATAGTTATTTACATGTGTCAAAATTTTCCACGGTGGTTTGGCAACCCGACGAGGGTCCCAAACATTCTATTTTTACATTTTAATCCTAGCTACAAAAATGTTCAAATTGGGTTCGGAGGCTAAGAAACCACTTTCAAATGTTGTCTTCCAATGAGAAAGTGCACCAAAATTAAATTTCTACGTGTCCACTTATATACCAAGAGTTCATAGCAGCTGATGGAATGTGGAACTAGAAATCGATCTATGTTTGGTAGCTACTTTTCCGGGGCCACGAGTCATATTTGACCTAGTTGAAAATGAACAAAAGTTAGCTTAAGGGCTTAGAAAACCACATCCAAAACTAACGTTTGATGGATGGAAACGTGATGAAAAACTTCCTTCAAGTTCACCTATATAAGGAGAATTCATCTGATTCAATGGGACTGAGATCTAGAAAACCATTTTGAAACGGTGACAATATTTTTGAAGTGACAAGTCAAAATTGGGCTAGTTTGACCTTGTCAAATCTGCGATTAGAGGCCTACAAAATGGATTTTCCAAACTATACAGAGATAAGTGTTGTTCCCTAAATTGAATGTTGTATGTAGTTTTCTAGTAAAAACACTAGAGGTTTTTGAAAACAGATAATAATTTCTCTATATAAGTTTCAAATGAATGTTCAAAATGAATGCAAACTTTATAGTTTTAGTAGCTTCTCAGAACTACAAAAAGTGTAACATTGCTCCCAATATGGCATCAAAAGAATCAAAATGTACATTCGTGGTCAAACCAAAGGTTAAGGTGAATCCTCGCATAACTGTGTACACGAAAGAAGCTTAACATCCCATTTTCTGAGTTACAAAGGGTAACTAATGAGTCTCCAAAATATGCAAAATTATCTATTTAAACAATGAGATGGTCAACATTTTTATCTGGGAAGTCAATTTCGTCTTGTCGATAAAACAATGTTCTAGTGATCTAGTTTTTTTTTTTTTCGGGTCATAATGTT
The DNA here is from genome assembly GCA_018340775.1 of Taxus wallichiana var. yunnanensis. Lineage (NCBI taxonomy): Eukaryota > Viridiplantae > Streptophyta > Pinopsida > Cupressales > Taxaceae > Taxus > Taxus wallichiana. The sequence continues at coordinate 285,668,676 of CM031235.1, forward strand.
TTCTAAATCACCTCAAAGTGAGGGTCAAGATCATTGTTTACTATAAATGGATATTTGATTATGTGAGTTACGATAGGACACTTTATTTCTTTGAAACAAGTTAATGTAAAATAGTTAAATCTATTATAATCCCAAGATTTTAAAAGTATATTTCCTTGTAAAAGAAAAAATGAAGTACAAGAATTATAAAAGATAAGGATAGATGAACCATTCTTGAGGAATGAAGTTGGTCAAACCTACGGGATTTGGTTTGGCATCACACTTTGGCATTTCATCAAACATTTCACAAGCATTGATCTATCCTCCACGATGACATACAAATCTTCTTGATCCCTTGAAAATTTCAAAGAGGATATGTTTACCATTATCTTTTGATGATTGACTAAGGCCTCCTTAAGACTCAAAACCGAACATACCCTACAATCATTAAATTTCATTTTGACGCAAGCTAGGAAGGTCTTGACAAGGTTTTAAAATATGGATTCAAGTGACAAATGACTAGCATATGTTTGAATATATATTCTATAGCTTTCACTCCTACACACCAAATTCAACACAAATATTTGGAGAGCTAGCATACAGTCCCTTCCTACCAACACAACTCTTGCGAAGAGGGACGTCGTGACCTCCCCACCATCCCATACAAACCTCATTTCAAAGCAGCTTCTCTCCCAATATGATCTTCTCAAATACTTTATCCACATTTATCCACTTTATTTTTTTTTACTGAAGGTCTTAGGTTAATCCCCATCTCCTTCTATTATTTACCAAGTTGATTTCTAATTTTTATTTCATTAATTCTATCCATCCATTTTTCACAATTTCCACCTCTTCCCATGTTGTTTTCTCATATTTTCTCCCTCACCTACACTTTGCCCTTCCACCGATGCATATAAGTTCAGCCCCATGTATCAACATGGACATTCCCCTTCATATAGCACTATAATTCAATAGATCCAACCTATTTTTAGGAAGCAAAAAATCGGCCAATAGATTATTTTATTCTCCTCAAAAGGATGATTGAAAAACTAACAAAATATATGGCTTTCTAAGAGAACTACGGAAATTAGTTTTGTAGATTCGAATATAACCTGTGCTCCCATCATAGCTCAAAATATCATCACCACCAATAGTATTCTACTCACCTCCCCAACTTTCATTAGGATTTAGAAACTCTTTGATACCTTACACAAGAAGACCCTTCCAACATTCATAGAAGCTATATCGCATAAAAACGTAAAGGAAATCCACTCCATATGTAGGAATCCTCATGGACTAAGGATGAGGAGGCATGTTGCATGAAAATCCAACATATTACATAGATAAGTACACTATAACGCCATATTCCAAATCTCCCATGCCAAATAAAGATGTAGTAAAGGCAAATAAAAACTTTGGAACATGAATGGACATCCACAAAGAATGAACTTTTCAAAATTTTAGATGCAGGCACCATGGAAGAAATGTATGTAAGGCAGAGAAGCTACGGCCAGGAGGAATAAGATTATAATAAAATCCTAAAAAGAGGAAACCATGGTTCTTGGTGTTATGTCATTGCTGCAACCCTCCATTTTCTGCTAAGTTTGCAATGCTAACTTGGGTTTCTATGTGGTTGAGGCACTTGGATCGAAAATAAGGTTCTTTTATTTTGATACAAGGAAAAGTAACAAGCCTAACTGGTCATTAAGGCTTCCCATGTGCCTTCACATGGGGGTGGGTCACCTTCTCCCTTCACCTCAAACTTCATGCAACCAACCTTCATTAATTTTTTTTAATTTTTTATTTTTATGTTAATTATTATTTTCCTTTCTTTTCTACAAGTTGTTTGCTGCACTACATTTCCTCCCCCCTTATAAGAGCATCATACTTGATGTGACACAAGGGCAAGATTATAATAGATTACTCATAAACAAGGAGGAATAGTCAATGACTCATGTCACTAACAAATAGATACTTGTTTCTAAAATGAGACCACAAGGAAGAAGGCAAGGTTTGAACAATTCTTAATGTTCTATGAAGATTGGCAATTCTCTTTTACTTTATTACTTATTTAGTATTTTCCTTTAAAGTATTTCTTAATCTCAACTCTTAATATTTCATTGTTTAAGATTTCAGGTTGTCTTATATTCGTGGTGCCAATCGAAATTGACATCATGATACCACACAAAGATTAAAAAAAAAAAAATAGTCCACAAGACATATTTCCGCTATTGTATCACATCACAAGAACTCAACCAAACCATGGGAAAAACATACATAGCCCTCAAAACATAGTACTTATCACAAATGTGCCCAACACAATAATACCCATAACATAAGTAGACTACTACCATGTGGTATTTCCAATAGGTATACATATAGAGGTTTCACACAACTCAAAACCATAACCATAGCTATATATGGTCAAGATGGAAGTAAAACCATAACAACAATGAGGAACATCAATCCTTAACATCATAAAATACAACCAAACTCACATGAGTACACATAAATAAAATAACAAACACCATACACCTCCCAAAACATCAAAAAACAACTCCATATACGTCCCAAAGCATCAAAAAAAAAATGCATATACCTCCCAAGAATCACATAACAACTCAGATATTTCCCAAAGCAACACAAGCAAATACATATACCTTCCAAGAATCAATCACACCCACACAAATCTCTTATGCCTCCTCAAGTGTCTCTTATGCCTCCCTCAAGTCTCTTGTTCCTCCCTCAAGTGATAAAAAAAAGATAAATTTTTCTTTTCACTCCCCAAAAGAGGTCAGTCACCCTATGGCCTTAGGCACATCGATTCAAAATACCTCTAACCCAAGTGACATAATAACTTGTCGTTCAACAACCCGCTGGTTATTTGTAACTCCTCGGGGCATATCCCATACAATGAGGTGGGTCCATAGGTCCCATCACTCCATGGTGAATCCCATGACCCTATTCCAATACATTATGATATTAGAACTAACATAACAAACCATTCAAATTCCAAGTGGCAAAGATCTAAAGCCTTGGGCTAGGATATAAAATTTTTAAACTTAAAGGAAAATTTAAATCTAAGCAAAAGAAATCACCTAATAACAATAGTTAGTGCAAAATCTACATGTTAGTGCATCAACCAAATATATGCCCAAAATATAAGAACATGTCAATCAAGAAAATTGTTTGTTATAACAACAAAGGGAAAATTTTCAATTTACAAATTAAAAACGTCTATACGAATAACACATTACAATAATCTATGCGGCCTTATATGGCCACCGGGGTTACTTAACGAGTTGCTTTGGCACTTGGAACATCGAGCCTTAACTCATAAAATAACATATCAAATAATGCAACTGTCATCATCTCTATCTAAATCATCCCGCTGCCACTTCGACAAGGCTCAACATAGTCAAAATCACATAGGTTGAATCCATATGATAACCATATCAGGAGAGATAAAGGGGTACAAGTCACCATCTACTGAGCCTAAGGTGTTCGTGAAACACAATATGCATAACACCCGTTGAGCAAGTGCCACACATACCAAACGAACAAAAGTGGGTTTTCGATATGTGATGCTCCACTTCCTATCTCGTACTTAGCTTGAGTGACTGGTTAATGGTATACATTTCCTCACTCCAAACATATACATTTTACTAATTTACCTTAGGGTTAGTTAATGTAGGGTCCATAACATAACATATAACTACATCACTAACACAATGGTGATTCATGTACATTAACCATAGTGTACTACACATGGTATAACATAATAATTACTTTCATGGGTTATGATACATCACATTACTACATTCTGCACCTAGAGTGCAATCACCGTACAATAGGGATCATATGCTAATAATATGTCCCTATATCACGACATGAACCATCACATATTACATGAATTATATGTATGAGGAACACAATGACTAACTTTACAACATATAGTCAATTTCAATACAACATGGTGATGCACACGATTCATCATATTATAGTGACAACATAAAGATATAATCTAATTAAATTTACACAATTTTTGTCATGCAATACATCAATACACCTACATATCAAATAATGACAAAATTCTCCAACGCTCTGCAATCAATAATAAAAAAATTTCACACACAATAAGGTGGTACATCACACGTGAATTCCTCATTGAGTCCACTAAAATGAGGGAGAATAATCTCCTCTCCAACACATCAACACTACAACAATTACACACTAAGTGACATGCACAACATGTGCGTACGTAGTATCACAATTACAACATTGTTCACATCAAACTTATATTACATTACTCTTCCAATATCCACCACCATCATGCAACACCATCACACATCCAATCTGCCCCAAATGTTCAAGAGAATGAACCCCCGCGCTGATACCAAATGTAATGCCCACGTTTTTCACACACAAAAGCAACAGTAAAATATGAGGATAATTTTTTTTTGACTTACATTGCTCACTACACAATGCCACAAGGGCTCCAAGTAAACAAAACCCAACAAAACACTTCCATAAGTCATCGACTCACATAGACCCATGACAACGTCATATACATGTTGATGACACACTTTCTCTAATGAATCAAATGCTAGAAATAACTCAGCCTCAAAAAAGGGACTTAAGGATTGACGAACCCACAACACATCATTACCGTCGTTACATCTAGGTTACGATTAAAATTCCAATATCATTATTAATTATAATTTTATACTTTTTCCACGTATAGATTCATAAATTCGTTTCACATTTAAGTTATTGTTCGACCACTAATTTTTCTCTTTATCCCATATGATAATCTCCATAACTTACATAAGTATTTTCCATACTTCAAATTACATACAAAGATCCTAATTATCTCATTCTTATGTTAATATTATGCTCCCAAACACTTATTCAATGTTCTTAAACATTTACCCTTTCTACACAAGTAAATATAACATGATGTCAATCTTAAATCTAAGGATTAAGGGAGACTTAGATTCAAGACAACTTTTTCCCAAAACATTCTTTGATCACGGTAGTTATTTCCCCACCATAGTTATTATAGTTCATTAGCTTGTTGAATACCATTTAGATTTATATATATCTTTTGTTTTCTTGAAGTTTGATCACACCAATGCAATTCATATTCTTTGAACACATGAAAATGTGTAAATGGGTTAAAAGAGCTCCACGAGTGGCATTATTTGTGATCTCAATCTCATGTTTTTTTTTATATGCTTTACTATTACATCGCATTTTGGTCTCATTATTACCCTAACTTTACAACAAAGGAGTTACAAAAGTACTTTCCTACCATCTTCAAGTACATGGTTGGAAGCGTTATAAACTACACATGAACCCCAAGTAATTTGTGTTCAAGATAAGGTCCCGTGTTTCTACATTTCAAGATTCCACACATGAAATATTATTTATTTCTTAATGCCATAAAAGGACATAACAAGGTATTACAGAAAAAATTTTTTGGTTACTTGGGTTCTCTAAAGTCAACATCATTCAAAATAATTTTTGTTTTGCAAAGAGTTACTTATAATTTTCTACCCCCAAGTTAACCTCCTAATGAACTATGGTTTAATTTAATTCCACTTTTCACTCGCCTTTACACCCCATTATATATTAGATTAAGGTTCAAAACATATTTATCCTATACAATATCTATGAAAGATCAAGGCACTATATGGTCACAAGACAAAGATAAGACATTTAGTTGAGATGATCAAAAGAGGTTAATAACAAGATTTTAAGTGATAGTACAACTTTTTCACTAGCTACCTGATATCATCCGGGTCCCATTAGCAAAATATTTCAATGAAGACATTAATTTCTATATCTCAACTCACAAGACCGAAAATGCAAAAGGATACTAAGGAGTACTAACCCTACTTATCCCACTTGATGGTAAGGTTACACTTTGAATAGTCGTTACTTCAACAATGACTCATAAGGTGACTTCTAAGGTGGTCTTCACCACTTAACCACGGTGTCAGAACTGAAGAGAGGATATTATCCTCATGGTTACCATCACTAGAAGGAAACCACATACTCCGAATAAAGTTAGACCATGTAATTTCTAAAAGGTGGGTTCACGACAAGGTCACTAAACATGACGACTCAGGAGGTTCCATCAAGTGCAGATTTTAAGTTCATTCTACGGTTTTTCAGTGTCTTCTATGGTAAAAGTATCACACATCAAGACATGTTATGCTTTGATATTGTACACAAAGTTGATTTTTTTGATTAAATCTCTTTATTATGTTTCAAGGTAGGAATACAACCAGCAAATTAATTACTCGTTTATCAAACACTAAGTATGCACTACAAGATATTACTCCAAATTCATTGACTATATATATATATATATATATATATATATATATATACAAATATTTTTTTTTTCCATTTGTACTATGAATCAAATTGAACCTATGATTAAATACTCATTTCATAGATATCCCTAAAAACTAGCATCTCATTTATATTAAAAAATCTCGAATATAACTTTTGTAACATGATAGTACATTATAGTTATATTCATTTTATAATGAGTTATATAAATTACAATGATAAAAAAAATGAATTTGTCATCTCCTTTTCACCATCATTCTTACATCTTGCAAAACCAAGTAAGGATGAAATGAGTGATAAATCGTTGGCATGGCATCCTCCCTAATCTAACATAATTAACATTTTTTTAGGTTCCCATTTACACATAATAATTAAAATTGCATTTGAAATCAAAGGTTTAGAGATATGTATTCATTTCATTTCATTTCACTTCATTCCATAACCAAGGAGAGAGAAAAGGAAAGGGAGAGAGAGAAAACACCATTTTGTCAAAAGTTCTATTCTACACAACAAGTTACACTATAGAGTTTCTAAATAGTTATTTATATGTGTCAAAATTTTCCATGGTGGTTTGGCAACCCGACGAGGGTCCCACAACATTCTATTTTTACATTTTCTTGCTAGCTACAAAAACATTCAAATCAAGCTCACAGGATAAGAAACCACTTTCAAATGTTGTCTTCTAATGAGAAAGTGCACCACAATTAAATTTCTACTTGTCCACTTATATACCAAGAGTTCATAGCAGCTGATGGAATGTGGAACTAGAAATTGGTCTACGTTTGGCAGCTACTTTTTTGGGACCACGAGTCATATTTGACCCAAATGCAAATGAACAAAAGTTAGCTCGAGGGCTCAGAAAACCACATCCAAAACTGATGTTCGATAGATGGAAACGCAATGAGAAACTTCCTACAAGTTCACCTATATAAGGAGAATTCATCTGATTCAATGGGACGAAGAACTAGAAAACCATTTTCAAACGGCGACAAGATTTTTGAAGCAACAAGTCAAAATTGGTCTAGTTTGACCTTGTCAAACTACGATTGGAGGTCTACAAAATGGATTTTCCAAACTATACAGATAAGTGTTGTTCCCTAAACTGAATGTTCCATGTAGTTTTCAAGTAAAAACACTAGCGGTTTTTGAAAACAGATAATAATTTCTCTATCCAAGTTTCAAATGACTTTTCAAAATGAATGCCAAATTTATAGTTTTAGTAGCTTCTTACAACTACAAAATAGTGTAACATTACTCCCAATTTGGCATCAAAAATATCAAAAATGTACATTCAGTGGTCAAACCAAAGCTTAAGGTGACTCCTCACATAACCAGGTACATGAAAGAAGCTTAACATCCCATTTTCAGAGTTACAAAGGGTACTTAATGAGTCTCGAAATATGCAAAATTATCTATTAAACAAGGAGATGGTATAAATTTTGACGTGGAAGTCAATTTCGTCTTGTCGATAAAACAATGTTGTAGTGATCTAGTTTTTTTTTTTTTGGTCATGATGTTTTCTAAATCACCTCAAAGTGAGGGTTGAAGATCATGGTTTACTATAAATGGCTATTTGATTACGTGAGTTACGATACGACACTTTATTCCTTTGTAACAAGTTAATGTAAATTAGTTAAATGTATTATAATCCCAAGCTTTTAAAATTATATTTCATTTGCAAAAAAAAATGAAGTACGAGAATTATAAAAGATAAGGATAGATGAACCATGCCTGGAGGAACAAAGTCACCAAACCCATGGGATTTGGTTTGGTATCACACTTTGGCACTTTGTCCAATATTTCGCAAGAATTGATTTATCCTCCACGATGACACACAAATCTTCTCGATCCCTTGAAATTTTCAAACAGGATTTGTTTACCATTATGTTTTGACGATTGACTAAGGCCTCCTCAATACTCCAAACCGAACATACCTGCGCAATCATTAAATTTCATTTTGACCTAGGCTCGGAAGGTGCTAGGAAAGGTTGTAGAAATATGGATTCAAGTGACAAACAACTTGCATATGTTTGAACATATCTTCTATAGTTTTCACTCCTACACACCGAATTCAACCCAAATATTTGGAGAGCTAGCATAAAGTCCCCGCCTACCAACACAACCTTGCCAATGGGGACATCGCAACCTCCCCACCATCCCACCCAAACCTCTTTCAAAGTAGTTCTCTCCCAATATGATCTGCTCAAATACTTTATCCACATTTATCCTCTTCATTTTTTTTGAAGGTCTTAGGTTAATCCCATCTCCCTTCTATTATTTACCAAGTTGATTTCTAATTTCTATTTCATTAAGTCTATCCATCCATTTTTGCAATTTCCACCTCTTCCCATGTTGATTTCTCATCTTTTCTCCCTCACCTACACTACCCTTCCACCGATGCATATAAGTTCAGCCCCATGTATCAACATGGACATTCCCTTCATATAGAACTATAATTCAATAGATCCAACCTATTTTTAGGAAGCAAAAAGTTTCAATAGATTATTTTATCCTCTTCAAAAGGACGATTGAAAAAATAACAAAATATATGGCTTTCTAACAGAACTACGAAAATTCTTTTTATAGATTCAAATATAACCCAGTGCTCCCATCATAGCTCAAAATATAATCACGACCAATTGTATTCTACTCACCTCCTCAAAGATGTCATTAGGATTCGTAAAATCTTTTATACCTTAGATAAGAAGACCCTTCCAACATTCATAGAAGCTATGTCACCGAAAACGTAAAGGCAATCCACTCCATACATAGGAATTCTCATGGACTAAGGATGAGGATGCATGCTACATGAAAAGCCAACATATTACACGATAAGTACACTATAATGCCGTATTCTAGATCTCCCATGCTAGCGAAAGACGTAGTCAAAGGAAAATAAAAACTTTGGAACATGAATGGACATCCACTAGAGCATACAAGAGAATGATGTTTTCAAAGTTTGAGATGCACGCACCATGGAAGAAATGTATGTAAGGCGAGAAGTTGCGGCCAGTAGGAATAAGATTCTAATAAAATCCTAAAAGGAGGAAACCATAGTTCTTGGTGTTATGTCATTTCGCAACCCTCCATTTTCTACTAAATTTCCAAAGCTAACTTGGGTTTCTACGTGGTTGAGGCACTTGGATCTAAAATAAGGTTCTTTTATTTTGATACAAGGAAAAGTGACAGCCCGACCGGCCATTAAGGCTGCTCATGTGCCTTCACATGGGGGCGGGGTTCACCTACTCCCTTCACCTCAAACTTCACGCAACCCACCTTCTTTAATTTTTTTCAAGTTTTTATTTTTATTTTAATTATTATTTTAATTTCTTTTCTACAAGTTGTTTTCTACACTACATTTCCCTCCCCTTATAATAACATCATCCTTGATGTGATACAAGGGCAAGATTATAATAGATTACTCATAAACAAGGAGGAATAGTCAACGGATCATGTCACCAACAAATAGATACTTATTTCTAAAATGTGACCACAAGGAAGAAGGCAAGGTTTGACTAGTTCTTAATGTTCTATGAAGATTGGTAGTTCTCTTTTACTTTATTACTTATTTAGTATTTTCCTTTAAAGTATTTCATAATCACAACTCTTAAAATTTCATTATTTAAGATTTCATGATACCACACAAAGATCAAACAAAAACTAATAGTCCACAATTTTCCGCTATTTTCTCACATCACAAGAACTCAACCAAACCATGGTACATAGCCCTCAAAACATTGACTTATCAAAATGCATCATAATACCACACAAAGATAAAGTTGATGGAAAATAATATCTGTGTACATCATAGAAATAACATAATTCAACTTGTAGGGATTATTAGAAATACATACACAAAATCAAAATTATATTAATATGAACTAGCATCCGGAATCTAGTTTCAAAATACAATTTTTGTAAAAATGGAAAGATTAGCTATATTAAACACTTAAAATTCAATGACTCAAAGATTATAGTCCGTTTGCCCATTTGGATGACTTATCCTTTGGTGAGAAGTTATATGCCACTATCTATCTTGGGATGGATTTTATTTTGTATTTTTGAGTACCCCTGGTAAAAACATAAAGAAAACAGAGCACTTTCCGACCATAACTTCATCAAAAAATATTGAAACATGAACATGTATATAATTTCACCGCAACATGGTATAAGTACACATATAAGAGGTTTCACACAACTCAAAACCATAATTGATAGCTATATATGGTCAAGATGGAAGTAACACCATACCAACAATGAGGAACATAAATCCTTAACATCATAAATTACAACCAAATTCACATGAGTACACATAAATAAAATAAAAAGGATTTGATGTCACCATAAACCTCCCAAAACATCACAAAATTACTCAATATACCTCCCAAAGCATCACAAAACAAATGCATATACCTCCCAAGAATCACATAACAACCTCCCAAAACATATACCTCCCAAAGCAACACAAAAAATACATATACCTCCCAAGAATCAATCAACTTTGTATACCTCCCAAAGCGACACAAATCTTTTCACATGCCTCCATCAAGTGTCTCTTATGCCTCCCTCAAGTGATACAATAAAGATAATTTTACCTTTTCACTCCCAAAAAGAGGCCGGTCACCCTATGGCCCTAGGAACATATAGTCTAGATACCTCTAACCCAAGTGACATAATAACTTTTGGTTCAACAACCCATTAGTTATTTTTAACTCCTTGGGCATACCCCATAAAACGAGGTGGGTCCATAGGTCCCATCACTCCATGGTGAATCCCATGACCCTATTCCAATACATTACGATATTAGAACCAACATAACAAACCATTCAAATTCCAAGTGGCAAGATCTAAAGCCTTTGGCTAGGGTATAATATTTTTAAACTTAAAGGAAAATTTAAATCTAAGAAAAAGAAAGGGCCTAATAACCATAGTTAGAGAAAAATCTACATGTTAGTGCATCAACCAAACATATGCCCAAAATATACGAACATGTCAATCAAGAAAATTGTTTTTATAGCAAGAAAAGGGAAACTTTTCAGTTTATGAATAAAAAACATGTATATGAATAACACATTACAATAACTATGCAGCCTTATATGGCCACTAGGGGGTACTCAACGAGTTGTTGGTACTTGGAACATTGAGCCTAAGCTCGTAAAATAACATATCAAATGATGCAACTGTCATCATCTCCATCTAAATCATCCTTCCACCACTTCGACAAGGCTCAACATAGTCAAAATCACATAGGTTTAATCCATATGATAACCATATTAGGAGAGATAAAGGGGTACAAGTCACCATCTACCGAGCCTAAGGTGTCCGTAAACACAATATGCATAACAACCGTTGAGCAAGTGCCACACATAGCAAATGAACAAAAGTGGGTTTTAGTCTATGTGAGGCTCCACTTCCTATCTCATACTCATCTCAAGTGACTGGTCAACGGTACACATTTCCTCACTCCAAACATACACATTTTACCAATTTCCATTAGGGTCGATTAATGTAGGGTCCACAACATAACATATAACTACATCACTAACACATTGGTGATTCACGTACATAAACTATAGCATATTACACATGGGATAACATAATCATTAGTTTCAAGGGTTATGATACATCACATTACTACATTATGCACCCGTGAGTGCAATCACTATACAATAGGGATCATATGCTCACCATATGTTCCTATATCACGACATGAACCATCACATATTACATGAATTATACGTGTCAGAACACAATGACAAATTTTATAACATATAGTCAATTGCAATACAACATGGTGATGCACACGATTCATCGTATTACAATGACAACATCAAGATATAATCTAATTAAATTTACACAATTTTTTTCATGCAATACATCAATACACCTATATATCAAATAATGAAAAATTCTCCAATGCTTGCAATCAATAATAAAAAAAATTCACACACAATAAGGTGGTACATCACACGTTAATTCCTCATTGAGTCCATGAAAATGAGGAGAATAATCTCCTCTGCAACACATCAACACTACAATAATTACGCACTAAATGACAATGCACAACATGTGCGTACATAGTATCACAATTACAACATTGTTCACATCAAACTTATATTACATTACTCTTCCAATATCCACCACCATCATGCAACACCATCACACATCCAATCTGCCCCAAAGGTTCAAGAGAATGAACCCCGCACTCTTATACGAAATGTAATGCCCACGTTTTTCACACACGAAACAATAGTAAAATACAAGGATAATTTTTTTTTACTTACATTGCTCACTACACAATGCCACAAGGGCTCCAAGTAAAAAAACCCAAAAAAGTAGAAAACACTTACATAAGTCATCGACTCACATAGACCCACGACAAAATCATATACATGTTGATGACACACTTTCTCCAATGAATCAAATGCTAGAAATAACTCAGCCACAAATAAAGGGACTTAAGGATTGACAAACCCACAACACATCATTACCATCATTACATCTAGGTTACGATTAAAATTCCAATACATTATTAATTATAATTTTATCCCTTTTCCACCTACATATTCGTAAATTTGTTTCACATTCTTGTTATTGTTCGACCACTAATTTATCTCTTTATCCCTTATGACAATCTCCATAACTTACATAAATATTTTCCATATTTAAAATTACATACAAAGATCCTAATTCTCTCATTCTTATGTTAATATTATGATTCCCAAACACTTATTCAATGTTTAAAAATTTACCCTTTCTACACAATTAAATATAACATGATGTCAAGGTTAAATCTTAGGATTAAGGGAGACTTAGATTCAAGACAAATTTTCCCGAAACATTCTTTGATCACGGTGAGTTATTTCCCCACCATAGTTATTATAGTTCAATAGCTTGTTCAATACCATTTAGATTTATATATATCTTTTGTTTTCTCAAAGTTTGATCACACCAATGCAATTCATATTCTTTGAACACATGAAAATGTGTAAATGGGTTAAAAGAGCTCCATGAGTGGCATTATTCTTGACCTCTATCTCATTTTTATTTTTATATCTTTACTATTACATCGCATTTTGGTCTCATTATTACCCTAACTTTACAACAAAGGAGTTACAAAAGTACTTGCCTACCATCTTCGAAGTACATGGTTGGAAGCATTATAAACTATAGATGAACCCCAAGTGATTTGTGTTCAAGGTAAGGTCCCATGTTTCTGCATTTGACGATTCCACACGTGAAATATTATTTATTTATTAATGCCATAAAAGGACATAACAAGGTATTAAGGGAATAAATTTCGGTTACTTGGGTTCTCTAAAGTCAACATCGTTCAAAATAAAAAATTTTTTTGCAAAGAGTTACTTATAATTTTCTACCCCCAAGTTAACCTCCTAATCAACTATGGTTTAATTTAATTCCACTTTTCACTCGGCCTTTACACCCCATTATATATTAGATTAAGGTTCAAAAACATATTTATCCTATACAATATCAATGAAAGATCAAGGCACTATATTGTCACAAGAAAAAGATAAGACATTTATCCGAGATGATCAAAAGGGTTAATAACAAGATTTTAAGTGATAGTACAACTTTTTCACTAGCTCCCCGATGTCATCTGGGTCCGTTAGCAAATCATTCAATGAAGAAGTTAACTTCTATATCTCAACTCGCAAGACCTGACAATCCAAAAGTATACTAAGGGAGTACTAACCCTACTTACCCCACAGATGGTAAGGTTACACTTAATAGTCGTTACTTCGAACAATGACTCATAAGGTGACTTCCAAGGTGGTCTTCACCACTTAACCACGGTGTCAGAACTGAAGAGAGCATATTCTCCTCGTGGTTACCAACACTAGAAGGAAACCACATACTCTAAATAAAGTAGGACCATGTAATTTCTAAAAGGTGGGTTCACGAGAAGGTCGCTAAACATGACAATAAGAATTTAAATCAGTGCAGAGTTTAAGTTCATTCTATGGTTTTTTAGTGTCTTCTACGGTAAAAAGTATCACACATCAAGACATGTTATGATCTATATTGTACAAGGGTTGATTGTTTCGATTAAATCTCTTTATTATGTTTACAAGATAAGAATACAACTAGTAAATTAATTAATCATTTATCAAACACTTTGAATATGCACTACAAAAATATTACTCCAAATTCATTGACTATATATATATATATAAAATATTTTTTCATACGTACTTATGAATTAAATTGAGCCTATGATTAAATAGACATTTCCTAGATATCCCTAAAAACTAGCATCTCATGCATATAAACAAATTTTGAATATAACCTTTATAACATGATACTACATTATACTTATATTCATTTTATAATGAGCTATATAAATTACAATCATTAAAAAAAATGAATTTCTCATCACCTTTTACCATCATTCTTACATCTTGCAAAACCAAGTAAGGATGAAATGAGTGATAAATTACTGGCATGGCATCCTCCCTAATATAACATAATTAACATTTTTTTAGGTTCCCATTTACACATAATAATTACGGTTTGCATTTGAAATCAAAGGTTTAGAGACATGTATTCATTTCATTTCACTTCATTCCGTAACCAAGGAGAGAAAAGGAAAGGAAGAGAGAGAAACACCAATTTGTCAAAAGTTCTATTCTACAAAACAAGTTACACTAGAGTTTCTAAATAGTTATTTACATGTGTCAAAATTTTCCACGGTGGTTTGGCAACAAGATGAGGGTCCCACAACATTCTATTTTTACATTTTCTTGCTAGCTAAAAACCTTCAAATCGGGCTCAAGGTTAAGAAACCACTTTGAAATGTTGTCTTCCGATGAGAAAGTGAACCATGTTTAAATTTCTATGTGTCCACTTATATACCAAGAATTTGTAGTAAATTGACGGAATGTGGAACTGAAATCGATCTACATTTGGCATTTACTTTTCCGAGGACACGAGTTAGATTTGACCTAGTTACAAATGAAAAAAACTTAGCTCAAGGGCTTAGAAAACACATCCAAAACTAACGTTTGATGGATGGAAATGCAACGAGAAACTTCCTACAAATTTCCCTATATAAGGAGAATTCATCTTATTCAATGGGACTCGAGAGCTAGAAAACCATTTTCAAACGGCGAAAATATATTTAAAGCGACAAGTCAAATTGGTCCAGTTTGACCTTGTCAAACTACGATCGGAGGCCTACAAAATGGCATTTCCAAACTATACTGAGACATGTTTTGTTCCCTAAACTAATTGTTCCATGTATTTTCTAGTAAAAACACTAGATGCTTTTGAAAACAGATAATAATTTCTCTATCCAAGTTTAAAATGAATGTTCAATGCCAACTTTATAGTTTTAGTAGCTTCTTGAAACTACAAAAAAGTGTAACATTGCTCCCAATAAGGCATAAAAATTTCCAAAATTTACATTCGGGTCAAACCAAAGGTTAAGGTGACTTCTCACATAACTAGGTACATGAAAGAAGCTTAACATCCCATTTTCGAGTTATGAAGGGTATTTAATCAATCTCCAAAATATGCAAAATTATCTATTTAAACAAGGAGATGGTATAAATTTTGACGTGGAAGTCAATTTCATCTTGTCGATAAAACAATGTTGTAGCGATCTAGTTGTTATCCAAAATTCACCCCTCAAGGTAATTTTGATAACATGCATCAAATTATTCAGTCCCGAGTAAGTAGATTGATTCGAGGCCCAAAATCATGTTTTTGGGGTCCCCTCAGCTTCTCTCTAACTCTCCCATCTAAGAAAAAATCCCAACAAGTTAGGAAAATGGAAAAATGCAAAAATAAGGTTGCAAGACTATTTTAAAGCATTTCGGTCTGAAGGGTGTGGATCATACCAAATGGTGCGGATCGTACCAAGGTTCATCATACCAAGCTTGGGGCCGAAATACAAATAAAATCAGCTAAGTCAGACATTTTTGTCCCCGGTGTTCATGAGGACAGTTAGGACATCGGACGCCGAAGTACGCATGGGACGCGAAAAGCCCAAACGGCCAAGGCAAAGAAGAAAAGTCAACGTGTGACCCGTGAACTTCAAACAGCCATAACTTTTGACTCTGAGCTCCGATTTACACAAAATTGGACTTTCTGGAACGAGCACGAGCTCCAATTTTTAATGAGGGTAGATATATTTTAATAAAAGAAACATATTCGGCTCCAGTCAGTTAATGCTCATTCCCATCAAATGACAGAAAACACCGCCGGAACCAAAACAATGGCCCGCACTCAGAAGGCCATAACTTTTGCATTTCTCAACGAAATCACACAAAATTGGTACCGTTGGAATCATGGCTCCAAGTCTGACACACAAAAATCAAGAAATTCCAGATTTGATGAGATATTGATCAATATTTTTTAGAAAACGTGGCTGGGTTCATAACAATGTTTTATTTGGTAGTTGGGAGTGCAATTAAGAGGCATGGTCATCATTCTTTCTCTGCTGCAGCACCTAGGACAGTATGGGGAGCCTTTTACAAGTAATATATAATCATTTTACTCCATTTAATGCCTCTTACAAGTGGTTGAAGGACAGATTTCGGGATTTCCATTTTCCCTTCTCTTTCTCTTCTCATTTTTTCTATAAATTGGAGTGTTGGGCTCATTGTAAAAGAGAGGTAGTTTTTGTAGCAAAGCTCTACCAAAATTGCTTTGTGAAGCTGATGTGTTACAAGCCCTTGTTGTGGACTCCTTGCATGGTGATCCAGGCCCTTTTCTTGTAACCAATTGAACTGCATATCGAAGCAATAAAATATAAGTTTGTGGATGCACCTTCCTTGTTGTGTTTTCTTCCATTCTTCTTACCCCTTCAAATTTGATTACAAGAATATTGTGTCTATTATTATTTTCTTTCAAGAATCCATTATCATTGTGTATGTTTGAGATATTGTTGTAAATTCATTTTGCTAGATTATGGAGAACTGTCATCACCCCTTCTAGCGTGTGCTTTGCTTCTGTATCTCACGCATTTGAAGACTACTCTCACACCCTCCTTTTCTGGTGTATCACCACTTTAGTGTAGGATTTAATTTTAACCATTCTCTCTCCCTGGTCCCTTGGAAATTTAAATTAGAATAGTTATTTTTCCCCTGCATTAGAGTAGATTGTGGCGGTAGTTTAGGAGAAAGAACCAGACTTTCTCTGGAGGTCTATCTCAAGTAGCAAGTCCCACAACTTGAGATAGTACACTTGTTATCAAATCACACCATGAGTTCAAGTATATGTGCTTTTATAAACGCAGAGGGGTGCTTTGTGATTCGGTGATAACACTAGTTTTTTTCTTGGTCATGATCTTTTTAAATCACCTCAAAGTGAGGTTTGAAGATCATGGTTTACTATAAATGGCTATTTGATGATGTGAGTTATGATACAACACTTTGTTGATTTACAACATGTTAATGTAAAATAATTAAATCTATTATAAACCCAATATTTTAAAATTATATTTAATCGCAAAAGAAAAACTGAAGTATGAGAATTATAAAAGATAAGGATAGATGAACCATGCCTCGAGGAATGAAGTCATTCAAACCCACGGGATTTAGTTTGGCATCACCCTTTGGCATTTTGTCAAACATTTCACAAGCATTGATCTATCCTCCATGATGACAAACAAATCTTCTCAATCCCTTGAAAATTTCAAACAGGATATGTTTCCCATTATGTTTTAATGATTGACTAAGGCCTCCTCAAGACTTGAAACTGAACATACCTTACAATCATTAAATTCCATTTTGACCCAGGATGGGAAGGTGTTGGCAAGGGTAGAAATATGGATTCAAGTGACAAACAACTAGCATATGTATGAACATATCTTCTATAGTTTTCACTCCTGCACATCACATTCAACCCAAATATTTGGAGAGCTAGCATACAGTCCCTACCTACCAACACAACCCTATAAAAGGGGGAGGTCGTGACCTACCCGCTATCCCCCCTAAACCTCTTTCAAAGCAATTATCTCCCAATATGATCTTCTCAAATACTTTATCCACATTTATCCACTTTAATTTTTTTACTCAAGGTCTTAGGTTAATCCCCATCTCCCTTCTATTATTTACAAATTTGATTTCTAATTTTTATTTCATTAAGTCTATCCATCCATTTTTCACGAGTTCCACCTCTTCCCATGTTGTTTTCTCATCTTTTCTCCCTCACCTACACTTTGCCCTTCCACCGATGCATATAAGTTCAGCCCCATGTATCAACATGGACATTCCCCTTCATATATCACTATAATTCAATAGATCCAACCTTTTTTTTCGAAAGAAAAAAGTGGCCAATAGATTATTTTATTCTCCTTAAAAGGATGATTGAGAAAATATCAAAATATATGACTTTCTAAGAGAACTACATAAATTCTATTTATAGATTTGAATATAACCTAGGCTCCCAACATAGCTTGAAATATCATCACCACTAATTGTATTCTACTGACCTCCTCCAAGTTGTCATTAGGATTCAAAGACTCTCGATACCTTACACAAGAAGACCTGCTAGCATTCATAGAAGCTATGTCGGCGAGAAAAACATAAAGGAAATCCACTCCATACATAGGAATCCTCATGAACTAAGGATGAGGAGGCATGCTGCATAAAAAGCTAACATATTACAGAGATAAGTATGCTATAACACCCTATTCTAGATCTCCCATGCCAGTGAAAGTGGTAGTCAAAGGAAAATAAAAACTTTGGAACATGAATGGAATCCACCAGAGCATACATAGAATGACCTTTTCAAAGTTCTAGATACAGTGCCATGGAAGGAATGTATGCGGGGTAGAGAAGCTACGAAAGGAGGAATAAGATTCTAATAAAATCCTAAAATGAGGAAACAATGGTTCTTGGTGTCATGTCATTTCTGCAACGCTCCATTTTCTACTAAATTTTCAATGCTAACTTGGGTTTCTACGTGGTTGAGGTGCTTGGATAAAAAAGAAGGTGCTTTTATCGTCATGCAAGGAAAAGTGATAGGCCTGATTGGCCATTAAGGCTACCCATGTTCCTTCACATGGGGGGGGTCACCTACTCCCTTCACCTCAAACTTCATGCAACCCACCTTCTCTAATTTTTTCAAGTTTTTATTTTTATTTTAATTATTATTTTCTTTTCTTTTCTACAATTTGTTCACTGCACTACACTTAATATGGTCCAGAAAAATAGGTATCAACATGTTGCACGTTTTTGGTAATTCAGAGTTAGTGATTAATCTATTAAAACACTCTAATGTGTTTAACAATTCAGTTTTGAAATATAAAAAACATAGAGTTATAACTTAATGGATGATTTTGAGGCTATCGATATGCAACCTGTTCCAAGAGCTAAAAACATACATGCAAAAAAACTTGTAGTAGTTGGTGCTAGATTTGATGTCCTAGAACAGATCAAAAACAACAAATTAAAGCCACATATAAAGTTGATTATCAAACCTTTAGTACCTGATAATGAAGAAAATTGGCAAGTTTTTGAAGATGATGAACAAATATGCAAAATTCTGTAGCAAGAAGTTATATTTTCTGTAGTAAACAAAGAAAAAATTCAGCATTTATATGGTGTCCAGATTGTTCAATTAAAGACAAACAAGATGCTTCAAGTATTGGTCACACTAGAAGATGTTTTTCAGTTCGATGATCAGTTAAGAATGGATAAAGACAAGATTTCAACTAACTACGAAGAGATCTTAGTTGATGATGAAAAGAAATTGTTTATTGGAAAGGTATGTTCCTCAGCTAAAAATAGTCTTTTATTAATTTGTGTAAAGAATTCAAATGATGTTTTTCTTGAAAATACCAATATTTGAGAGGTTTTGATCCCAGTTTAGCTCATCATACCATAGAGTTGTAGCCAAATTCTAAGCCAGTTAGGAAAAAATAATGTCTTGTAAATCCTTAGATTTAAACCCTTGATGAGAAAAAAGTTATCCAAGCTGATTGGATCAAGTATTATCTTTCCTGTTAAACATTCAAGTTTGGTAGCTAATCTTGTTCTTGTTTGAAAAAAGAATGGAGAAATCCGGCTATGTGTGGATTTTAGAGATCTTAATTAAGCTTCATTAAAAATCATTACCCATTGCCCAACATGGATCAATTTTTAAGAACAGTTTTCAGGTTCAGACAAGCTGTCCCTTTTGGATGGTTATATCAGATACAATCAAATTCTTGTGCGTCAAGATGATAGATACAAAATATCCTTCACCATAGAGTGGGGTACTTATGCTTACAATAGAATGCCTTCTGGAATTTCCAATGTTGTTGCAACGTTTCAAGATGCAATGGAATGGACATGTCCTTACACAGCCCATTAAATAAATGCATACTGGTTTATTTAGATGATGTTACTATATTTTCTAAGAATTCAGATGATCATCTTATGTATTTAAGGATGAATTTTATGATTTACAGATAGTTTGGAATATCATTTAATCCCAAAAAGTCTATATTTTTAGTCCATCAAGGTAAATTACTTAGACATATTGTTTCCAGACAAGGTTTAGCTATTGATCCTTTCAAAATTGAAGTAATTTCACAACTATCCTTGCCTCATCATAATAAATCACTAAAAAATTTTCTTGGAAAAATCAAATTTATTAGAAGATTTTATCCATATTTTGTAGCATTAGTCAATCCATTAACATCCATGTTAAAGAAAGATAAAAATTTCTCTTGAACTAGAAAAGGAAGAAAAATATTCAAAGATATAAAGATAGCTATTTCACAAGCTCCTACTGTAGCAAATCAAAATTTTGATAAGGATTTTACAATGTATGCACTTGTAGGAGATGAAACCATTTAGGCCATATTAACTTAGGTTAATGATGAAAATATTGAGCAGCCAATTTCTTTCTTTAAGAAAATCTTACATGACTATGATACAAGGTACACTTTTCTTGAAAAATAATTACTTTATGTAGTTAGAGGATTAAAGAATTTCAAGTACATGCTTTCCAATAATAAGATACATGTCTTATTCTGTCATCCAAGTGTTAAAGAATTCTTGTTAAACAAAGAAGCAAATGAGAAGAGAGGAGGAGGGACTACAAAGGTTATAGAGTATGATTTTGACATGTGTGTTACAAAAATAGTTCAAGGAAAAGGATTTTGTGAACATCTGATTGCTTATATGGAAAAACAATAGGTTGCAGAATCATAAAATTTAGAACAACATGCTGAAATCACGTATCGGCAAAGTCAAAAATCTTATTTCAACCTAAAAATAAGTAACCAGAAGTTAATCTAGAAGTTTAGGAATCAAGATGAATGAATGATTTCGTTAATTATTTATAGCACGGTAATTATATGAATGGTATTGACAAGAATAAATTACTATATTTTAGGTTACAAGTTGTACCTTATGTTTTCATTGATGGTGTGTTGTTTAAAAATGATATAAATGGAATTTTGTTGTGATATATATATATATATATATATATATATATATATATAGTGATAGAATTAAGCAACTATTATCCTAGTTTCATGAAGGACCAGTAGGAGGTCACTTTTTAGCACATACTAGAGCCTTAAAAATTATGAAATATTGTTACTATTAGCCCAACATATTCAAGGGCTGCTTCGATTGGATTGGAAACTTTAAGAAATGTTCTTTCTTTATTGGAAAATAACGTTTAGCTTCGCTTCCCTTGTAACCTATTTCAATGGATTAACCATTCATACAGTGGGGTCTCAACTTCGTAGGCATGATAAATCTACCTTCGTCATAAGGACACAAGTGGATCTTGACTTTTACAATTTATTTTACACCCTAGACTAAAGCATTATCTATTGAAGAAGCTAATGATACTTCAATCTTATCATTTTATGAAAGTATATTTTACATATTAAGTGTTCCACCAACTATCATTTCAGATAATACCTTAGCATTTCTTGGTGAAAAGGTAACAGATTCGGCTAGTCAAGCATGGAATTTATTTTAGTACTTTGTCTAATTATTACCCATAAGGTAATGGATTAGCTGAAAGAACTAACAAAAATATTTTTCAGGATCATTGGAAGAACACTTGTTGATGTGTGATCACAACACCCCCTGAATGGCCTAGGTTTGAATGGGGCAACCAAAGTGTAACCTGCATAAAATGGAACCATCTCTCAAGCTATGGGACTTGCGAACTTGAGATGGTCCTCTAGAGAAGGTTGGATTTTTCTACCTAATCCTAATGCTAAAATACTCCTAATGCAGAAAATATACCTAACTATAACTATCCTAAAATTTCCAAGGGACCAAGGAGAGACAGAGCATGAAAATTAAAACTTCCTACACTATAGAGGTAATAGCACTAAGAAAAGGGGGTGAAATATCTTGCTTAGGGAGAATACAGAAATAAAATGAAGTTGAGAGAGGTCAGACCAAGGTGACACAGACCGAGATCCTCATTTACCACTAAATCTCCATGAAACACAACCTCATGTACCTACAAATGAGACATACATGCACAAAAAAAACAAAAATAGATGGGCAAGAAGATACAATAAAACAATGCAAACGTTGAAAGAACACGACGAACACAATTTTAGTGTTCTTAGGATATGCACAGTCCATTACATCATTGAAATAGAGGAAAAAATACACTTTCCAGGCCCATGAGATATTTTGCAGCTCAATGGTGTTGAGAATTTTTTTGCAGAATTTCCCCATGTCCTAGAATATCTCCTTTTCAAATGAGAAATGTTTACAAGTATATATAAAATGAATGAGAGAAAGAGAAAGAGTGAAACTCAGATTTCTTCTCTCACCAACCAAAAAATACAATTAAATGTCTTAAAATGGCATGTGCACCCTTACAAATCATCTTATATACGTACTTTAGCTTTTGGAAGAAGAAATGAGGTACCTTACTTCGTTAATTATTATGGTTGGGCCTGAAACTATATATTTTTGTGTTGGAGATGTTTTCCATTTTTTGGCACATAAAACTATAATAAAATTAAAAAATCTAGTTTTTGTGGCATAGAGGATGTCCTACTCATTTCAAAAAGTCAAATTTTGTGAAAGATGGAGCTATGGGTCAAAAGATATGACCATTGGAAGTTTGGAGGTCAAGAGTACGAGGTATTCATCTGAAGGAGAGCACGTGGCAGTAGAAAAGAAAAGAAGGTGCATGACAAGAAGGGTGCGAGCAAGCACACAAGAGGAAGAACAAGGACTTAGCCAATTTTTAGGAAAATTTGTATAGGGGCGCTTAAGGAAAGGGGCGAAAGCTGCGAAAGGGGAAATGGAAGGAGAAGAATGTAAAGGGAGAAGAAAGAAGGTGCGCAAGGGCATGCAGAAGAATTGCAGAAAGGAAACCAAGTGGGAAGCAAGATGCAAGGACATGAAAGGAAATCAGTGGGAAACCATGCACGTAGGTGCATGCACAACAAGAAAGAAGGTGTACTCACAGATGAGCGGTATAGAAGCGGGGCACAAGCATCCAACTAGGGAAGGGTATGCGGTGGTGGATAGAAAAGAAGGCACATGATAGGAAGATGAAGGAATACCAATTTTTAAGGCAAGACTACAAAGGGGCATGCAAAAGCACGCGTAACCTGAAATGTGAAACATCAAAGCTAGAATGAAAGTTTAAGTTATCTAAATAACTTGGAGGGTTATTTGGATAACAACACTTAAGGACAATCAAAGAGCTTCATATATGCTGTTAAATTCAGCACTTTGGGCTGACATAGTGAATCCTAAAAGATCAGTTGGCAATTCATCGTACAAACATGTTTACGGACAAGAGGTAAAATGCCTATCTAAGTTGAGTTGCCTGTATTGGATTTACTGCATCAGATGGAATTACTAAAGAATGAACCATTGTAGGTTTGTTATTTAGAATTAATGAAAATACAAGAGCTAAGAGATCAATCCCATTTGAACATGGAAAATAATCAGAGACAGATCAGAAAACATTTGATGAAAAGGCTAAGTTCAGGGACTTCAACAATGGAGACATTGTGTTAAAATGGGATTTTGATCATGGAAATTTAGGAAACCACAAGAAGTTTGATACAATCTAGAGTTGTCCCTATTTGATTTCAGCTTGCAAATGACACAATGCATTTCATCTTTCAAGGTTTAAAGGCGACGAACTTCCCATTCCTGTGAATTATATGTTTCTTAAACACTATTATTGAAAATCCTACGGTGTTTGGTTAGAGTAGGATTACCCTTTCAACAAATGTAGTTCATGCATATTGTAATAATTTTCATTTCAATAAGTGAACTCGTGCACGTGATCTGGTTTACAAGATCCTTTCCTAACTTTATCTTATTTTACAGAAAGGTCAGCTTTTAGAAAAGGCATATTTTAGTTATATGCTTTGAATCCGTGCCCAATGGACAAGAGTAAGGTACTAGTCTATAAGCTAATAGTCATATTTCCCCACAGGATCACCAGATATGTTGACAATTTTGGAACTTGTGCAAAATGGGAAACTCAAAACTTTGTTTTCAATTAAAGGCATTGATTAAATGGACCTAACTAGGGGAAAATCATACAATTTTATTGTGTTTTTTATTTGCAGCAATTGATTGACTACATGTAATCTGCAACTATGTGCATTGTTATAAAATGTAACACCTCATACATACTTCCATTCTATGTTCATCTTCAGCAAGGAAACGTAGAAGCCCCAAAGGACTAATGATTTGCCTTGATGAAGGTAGGAATCACAGTTTAGGTGAAAAATTATACTCAGCAACAACGAAGAGAGTTGTAGTTACATGAATGGGAGTTCATTATTAAGTTACAGGTACCTCAAAACTCATTATTTCTACATGTTTAAATACATTTAATTATGTGATTGAGTTGTTTATTCCATTATACAATCAATATCCATCATAAAAGTTGAATGTAGAAAGAACTATACAACTAAGTTACAGACATTAATGTTTTTTATTCATGAAGAAATTCAATGTTTCCCACACAAGCCATGGGATGAAACTCATAACTACTAAAGAAAGAATAAAATGTGTATAAAGATAAAAGTAAAAGAGTATAGAGTTAACCCATCATTACCTCGGGTTTTCTTCTAATATTCTTATTTCAAGTTCTAGCTCCATGTTTCATCCGTGTTATCCAATAACCATAGTGTACCTACAAAATAAATGAAAAATGCATCAATAAAGAGATCGGGTTTAATCTGTACTCATGTACTATTTAACTGCATGCAAATGGATTTCCTAATATCAAAGGCATAAGGTACATCCAAGAAAAAAATACATAATTGATAAATTAGTATTCCACAGAAGCACATATGATTCCCATAATCATGACATTAAAGAGAAAGAGAAAGAAAAACTATGGAACATAAGAGAGGCTAAAAATCCTAATTTTTTCTAATTTTTTTCTTAAGTGTGTAGGTACATGTTGCTGCAGAAAATATCAATGGATGTTTTGTACTGTCAAGTATAGATGGCACTTAGTGACTAATATTAATCATGCCTTTCAATGTCTTAGATATCCAGATCAACTAGTAAAAGGAAATAAAATAGATTATCATGTATAGATGAATCAACAGTATAATGATTTTAGGATAATGAAATAGATATCTACTTATCACTTTCAAATTATGAACCATCAATGAAGATCAAATGGAGCAGAAATGACAACAACAATAAAACAGATTGCATTAAAACATTAGAGCATTAAAGGAAGAAAAATTACAAGGTTTACCAGAACATGAATCACGGAAGAGATAAAGAAACTTCAAGATAAGACAAAAGTTCATATTTCAAAGTACAAATATAATCAAGGCACATACTATAGGAGAAGTGATTTTCATTCCATAAAATTAAAAGGATCCAAATCTTTCTCAGGATACAATCATCAATATTAGTTCAAAGTACACAATGTATTGCAAGTGTTGTATGGATTATAGAGACTGCAGCTATTATAACATAATCTTTAGGCTACAACCATAAGAATGGAATAGATCAAAAAGATTCTAGGCACAATAATATATATTAATACACTCTAGAAAAAGGAAGTGATACAGGTTCATCATCCTACATATGTAGTGATATCAAAGCTTCCAGGAAAAAAACATTATAATAATGTCACTGATCAAGATCATAATCAAGCAGTGAAAGATTAAGCTTATGCAAAACTTACTAGATAATAGTTGCATTATGCCAAGTACAGAGCATCTCGATAGAAAATACATCAGACCTTTAAAATTTTGCTTCATTTTCATTGGCGTACAAATTCCAACACACAAAAATGTCAAATAGCCATGATCTTGAGGATAATTTTTTAAGAGTAACAACAAGCTACAAGCACTATTTTTCATAGTAAAATTTTGGAATGAGTAATAAATACTACCACAGTTAAAGAACTCATTCAAATTTAATAAGAAATGGGATGTGCAATAACATCCATCATCCAATACAAAGTGCAAGGAAAAACGTTACAATAATTAAAGGAAAAAATTACAGAAGCTTTTCCCTTTTCTTTTATGGAAGTAAAGCGATCAGCTGAAATAAGGAAAAGCAAATTGCAAGTGTTTTAGAATTTAGGTAGATGAGTAGGGAATCAGGATTTATAGTAGTAGACCCTGATACATCTTTACAAAAGTAACCATTCAAAGGTTCCTTAATAATTCTTTAAAAAGGAATAAAATTTACAATGGAAAATGACCAACACATCAATCAATTCATCAAGTGAAGTCAATGAAGTTCTATTTGCAACTTTTAGAGTAAAAGATTCACCATAGATGCATTGTTAGATAAATTCAAAATAGTATGGCGCAAAGAAGGATTAGTCACAGTTCAAACGAGTCATGTCTTCTACACAAATTATAATTCTACATTAACAACAAAGGATTACTTTTTATGACAAAAAAATATTAAATAGAATATAGAGTGTAGTTTTCTTCAATGCATCAAATAAAACAAATGAAGTTTTTTATTTAAGTCATAGCCTACCCACATGAGTCACTAATTAATTGATAAATTTATGTTTCACAGTTGAAATGAATGAATGATGCATGTGTACGGAAACAATATTTTTTCATATTGAATTTAAAAGCAGCACAACCATATATATGCAAAGTTGAATCAAGGTGCTCAATTCAGAGATTTTCCAAAAACAAGGGTTTGGGTGTAGCATAGAAGAAACAACCTCGAGCTTGAAATAAATATAGTACCCATTAGTTGAAAGCAAAAAAATGAGAACGGAAATCCCTAAAATGGTAACTATGCATAGCTTCATGCTCAGAAATTCCATCCATGAAATCAGATTGATTTAACAAGACATTTAAGATCAGATAGAGTTTGACTTAGCGGAATGAATAATGTCACAAATCGAGAATAGTGAAGAAAGAAAATCAAGCTCACCTACAATAAAGGCATTATCAAATCACAAAGCAATACCTAGCTTGTATTCAAGAAAAGAGGATGACAAATGTTTAAATGCCCACTTCAAAAGAGTAATAGATATCACATTATAGCTCAAAAGGCACAAACAGTAACAAGAAAGATCAAAAGCAAATACCCAACAACATTTTTAGAGAAAAATCGAAGGAAAATGAACCCATTAATGGGTATCTCGATATCTGACTAAGTTGTTCAAATAAAGAACTCAACATGTATTTGCAAAATCATGAAGCTCATCAAAATATGGAAAAAAAAGATAGAAATTCAAACACAACCAATTCGAAAAAGTTCAAAGAAGACATGTATATCAATGGAGTTTAATTTAACATCAAAATAAATGAAGGTTGAGCCTTTAGATTTTGAAATAGATATAATTTTTGCAACAAAGAGAACCGTAAATTTAAAATAATCAACCACATTTGTGTCGAAAGTCCCAGATCTAACAATTTTGAAGGAGAATGAAATTTTTCCTATCAAAGGATGAATACCCACATCTGAGTTATAAAAAATAATCATATTTGAAGCCATTCATGAGTTCATCAAAATATTATAGATACAAATCCAAGAAATAAGTTAAATCTCACAACCATTCAACAATATTAAAGTTTTTTCAAACACTTAGAAAATAAAGAGTCAAGGCTTACCGAGTTTAGGCCGAGCTAGAAAATCCTTGAGAAACATGAGGAATAGTGAGTACCCAGAGTGAGCCTCAAACTCAAAATCACCACAGATGGTAGAAAATGTCAATTTTTTGAAGATTCAAGGACAATAAAGTAAAAGCGATAGAGATTCAAATCTTCACACTCAAATTCATAGTATTCCATAGTCTTTTCAAAGTTTTAACATGTTTTTCAGAAGGAGTTTTAAAAAGAAAATGGACTTACCAATTTCAGAAGATTTTTTTTCGAAACCCGTCAAAGTTTTAGGGAAGAAACAAAGACCCAAGACTTTCTTTTGAGCTCGCAGTAAGTATCACAAAGCAATAAAATAAGAACCTAGAAAGGGGAATTGATTTATCAAAAAATCTAGGGTTAAAGCTCAAGAAAAGCATTTTACGGGTGAAAAAACAAAAGAACTCACCCATTGAACAATGGTGGCCACCTTAAAAAATAAGAGCAGAGAAATACATGCCTACGAGCCCTAAAAACTCACATAATCTCATCAATCATGACCAACATCTTCGAAATGTGTCACAGAGAAGCAACAATGGCCTAAGTTCTTCACTGCCTTTCATGTCAAGTATACACAGGATCTCTACAAAGATCAAATCGAGCTCAGAAGAAATAAGAAAATGGTGGAAGATAAAAAATTTCTAAGGCTTCACCCATGAATGGAGAAAATGTGAATGGATCAAATGATAAGGTCGAATTAATTTTACTCATCCAATCTAAACCACCATAAAACCTAACTCATCCCAAGAGTTAAGGATCTAATGGTCAGGATATGAAAGTACAAGATCAACGATCAATTTTGCTAACCACTACAAACTACCCAATTTTCTCGGTCTAGAAAAATCAACGGTCTTGAAAAATCAACGGTCCAGATTGATGGTGCACAAAATCAATGACTCTTTTTCATCACCAAATTCAAGGTAACATAAATGCAATGACCAGAAAGATCAATGGATGTGGTGAATTTAGTTCCAAAATCAACATTCAAGGATGATTCCCAAATTATTCATGCGAACCAAAATGATAAATGCCACCGAAAATTTAAATGATGGGTTGAATCATCATCGAGAGGGGACCAACCCAATTATTTAGATAAATCATTACATTGACATGATTAATGTTCAAACCCATATGCTACAAAAATAAAATGCCAATAACCATTATACATGCAATAATAACAAAAAGGGGTCTGACAACATGTGTGCCAAGGGTCAAGATAAAAGACTATGGTATAAGCCTTAGATTATTCAAAGATTCCAAATGCACTATAGTCTATGCCATGGGAATTCATGATGATTAAGGTCCCTTGACCTTAGTGTCATCAAAAAGTGCCTTGTAATAGCCAAATAAGGGGCCAACCCATAATTAAGGATCTTAAAAATTATTTCTCCCAAAAGTCCATGTATATAATAAAAGGGGCCCAATAACACCAAGTCAAAAGTGTTATATGTCCATAATAAGAGGGATGTTTTGTGTGTGAATGAGTTAACATTAATCCTTTTGTTTATTATTATACTTGATTATTATTATAAACTTTTGCAAAAGGATGGAATATTGATTTGTATATGGACAAGTGGTTCTATAACGAGAATACAATACATCGTGATCAGCATGTAGATAGGGTGGAAAATGAAAAAATAACTCTTGCATGGATGTCAACATCATAGTCATCACATGGGTCATAAAAAAGAGTATCTATTTTGTATGTCATCCACTAGAAGAAAAAATAGAAAAAAAGTGCACAAATGTGAACATCAGAGATCACGAAGAACATGTTTTAAATATTAATTACCTTTTTTTCACAAAAACATGGGTATTATTTTTGGATATGCATCCAAACGGGGTAGAATTGTAAAAGTGCCAAATTAATCATTGCAAGTGGATCAAATTGCAAGTGTCACATCAAGCAGAAGAAGACAAAGATTGCATGCACATTGGAGAAGACTTTCCCAACAAGAAATAGCTATTATTAGCTAAATTATTCACCCAAGTTTTATTAAAAATAGATTAGTCAACTACACCTTAACTGGAATTTATTTTTATAACTAAGGCTATTAATGTCTCGTTGTAATCAACATGTCTATTTTATTCCTTTATTTATTTATGATAAAGGGGTAAAATAATCATGCGTGAGCGAGTATAAATTTTATCCTATTTTTAGGATGGGTAGGGTGAATTATTTTCCTATATATTGTGTGCATTGGAAAAGCACGAAAGAGGAAATTTTTGACATAGGAGAACTGAAGTAATATTCTGCTAGTTTTACCTTGAATGTGAACTTATTTTTGTCTCTCCAATTATTTGCAGTTGTTTGTATCTTTCCATTAATTCTTGTGAATTTTGATTCCCTAATTTATCATCTTACCTTCCTACAAATCTTCTATTCTCTGAATAATCTAATGGTGTATTTTTATCTTGTTGTGTTGTTTTGATTTATCCATCAATACTATTATCTCATTTTTTAAGTTTACGCCAAAAATGAGATAACCCTAAGAAATGTTTGAGCTGTTTTTCTAAAATTCACCTTTCAGAAAGATAATCAGGTTTTCGGGTTTCACAAGCAAGACAACATGTGTTTTGAATGCTTTATATCGTGTTTTCCCAAAACCCAAACCCGCATCAACTAAGGCAAGTTAGGTTTGCGGGCCTTCCAAGCATCAAAACATGCCTTCGTCAAAACATGCTTCATGTCGCGTGTCTTCCGATCCCCGAAGCCCGATTTACTCCTTTGTTTCGGGTTTCTGACCATCAAGCATCGGAACATGCCTTCGTCAAAACATGCTTCATGTCGCGTGTCTTCCGATCCCCGAAGCCCAATTTACTCCTTTGTTTCGGGTTTCGGGACCATCAAGCATGATGCTTCATGTCGCTTGCTTCCCACAACCTGAAACCCGAATTGCTCTGAAACCCTTTGTGTCGGGTTTCCGGATATCCCAAGCATGCTGACATGGCATTAATGCCGAGTTGTCGGGTAGTTGGCACGTGTCAACTTAAGTGTATTAAATGTGAATTTTCTTATAAATATTCAGATTTCCACGTCATTTTTACCAGACATACTTTTTACCTCATGGATTTTTGTGCATGAATCTTTGACCCAGAAACCCAACTCACCTCTGTGCCTGATTACATTGCTCATTTTTTATCATTTCTTGTTCTTGTTGAAGGTATTTTTCTTCATTATTTGTTTGTGGTTTTTTTGGAATAATTGTGTAAAGAATTCTTCCAAGTTTCATCCTTTTCTTATCAGGGTTGTTGGGGTTTTATCTTTTCCATTTTGGGGGTTGTTTTCTAAATCAGGTTTGTGTTTTAGGGTTCCCCCTTTGGAAGGCACACTTTGTTTTATTCCCCAGAATGTCATTGTAATTAAAAATATGTTTGGGATATCAATAGTGAAGAAGAACATGCATGTTTTAACCTAACAATTTCCCGATTCCCTCTTTTCGGGTTTCATGAATGTTCAAACCCGCAATGTGTCGGAAAGTTTAAAGTGTAGGAAATTTTCAACTCTCCGACATGTCCAAAGTGTGTCGTTTTCTGAACTCTCCTGGTATCCTCCCAAAGTGTCGGGTTTTCGAACTCTCCAAAGCATCCTCCCGGTGTGTCGTTTTCCGAACTCTTCGACATCCTCCTAGTGTCGTCGGGTTTTCTCGAACTCTCCGGCATCCTCCACGTGTGTCGAGGTTTCCAAACTCTTTGGCATTTTCCTAGTGTGTCGTGGTTTTCAAGTGTTCAACACTTTCTCGATCTCGACGACACTCTCCTCCTTTGAAATTCCTCATGTCAGACCTTGGTTCATCACAAGATAAGTCTAAAAAATCAGGGAGGATGAAGTACAAATTTAGGAAGGTGGAGTCTCCCTCCTACATTGATTGTAACTACGACATGCGGGATACGAGCTCTAAACATAGATATGGAGGATTTTGGAATAGGGTCAAGGGCTCCTCCCAAACTCCATGGATGAAATCAATAGTTGGTAGTGGTCCGCTCTTATAGCAGGTTTCCCTATGTCTACTCAGTGCCCCGAGTTCATCTTAGCTTGGTGCTTGAAACTATGACTCGCTTCTCGTTCTATGAAAAATCGGGTGGGAGAAGTTGTAATCAAGTTGGACGGAGGTTACTTCGATGACCTCCTCAAGCTACCTAATTTTGAGGAATATGGAGATGTGGATCTCAAGTCAGCCCAAAAAGCTTGGGATAATGATCAGGAGGATTGCATCAAGCACGTGAATAAGAAGTTTCTTAATCAAAGCCAAACCGGTTGTTTCTAGGTTCCCAAGACTTGTTCTAGAAGTAATTTCATTCAAGAAATCAATGATATCAT
Organism: Taxus wallichiana var. yunnanensis; assembly: GCA_018340775.1. Classification (NCBI taxonomy): domain Eukaryota; kingdom Viridiplantae; phylum Streptophyta; class Pinopsida; order Cupressales; family Taxaceae; genus Taxus; species Taxus wallichiana. The sequence continues at coordinate 285,701,402 of CM031235.1, forward strand.
TACTCTGTTGAGTGGGGTTTTTTGTTTCCCGAATCAAATGTTTTCCAAGGATGGATGTACCATTTCATGATTATTATTAAGAAGAATAAATAGGGAATTAATTGGGGTAATCTTATCAGTAACGAGATAGATTCTCAAATGACAATAGTCCTATCTACGGGGAAGTTTTATATGTCCTCGTATGTCACCTATGTAGCAGCCGGCATGAGGAACTATCCTGGATTGGACACCAAGGGGAACAAGGCAGTAGAGCATGTTTATCGGTATTTTCCTTAGCTAACAAGAAAAGAGTCTAAAGACCAATTCAGAAGGGTAAACGATGCCTTCTTTTACGAGAACATTTGTAGGTTAAACCCTAACTAAGGAAAACAAGAGTCTCTGAGGAGGCATGGGCTGAAGTTTCAAAATGGGGTTGTGTCTTCTTGAAATTTAAGAATTTCACATATCTTCGAGTATTCATGTACCCAGTGGATCCTTTCCTTTTCCCAGGATATCAAGGGGACAAACTAATCTTGATGGAGTTGGTCAGGTAATTGTTGGATTTTCACAAGTTCCAACAGAGTAAACACAAGGCCGCTATATCTTTCCCAATTTCTATTGGAAGGTATACTTGTTCAACAGTGGTGAAAGCCAAGAATGTTGTCCATGAGCTTCAAGATAAGTTGAAGAAGCACATGAAGCCTCGAGATGGGTTTGATTTTCGAGGAGTCCTTAAGGCATATGGAACTCTACACCTGCACGTGCCAAGCATAGAAGACATCTGGATTGATTTACGTGATGAGGTTGCTTGTCAAGAAAAAAGATCATAGCAGATTGACACTTGCTGAGATTTAGACACTTGAGCTCGCTTACATACCAAAGGTACTACTGGAAATAATGGAAGTGTTTTGGATCCTTCCTATGATGGATTGAATGAAGATCAATATGTTTTCCCACCTATTGATTGGTCTATCGATGAAAAAGCCTCCATTGCAGATAGATCGGCCCTGATTCTTGCATGCACTAAAGCATGGCTCACCTCTTGGGGAATGAGTGTCAAAGAGGATAATTTTTCAAAGTTGGTTGTTGTAGAGGCGGGGCCCTCCAAAAAGGGAAAGGAAAAAATCTCTTCTAAGGGACCTATAAAGGTCAAGTTTGTCAAGAAGAGAAGAGAACAACAAACCTCTTCAATTGTCTCTCCAGCTGAAACAGTGGATGTGCTAGAATCACCAACACCTCCAAAAATAGGAGAAATTTCTTTGGAAGGAGAAGTAAGCCAGCCCCTAGTTTCACCATTTGTTGACTGCCCAACTGAAGTGACCTTATCTCTTGCATCCCAGGCTTTGGCGTCAGGATCTGTGCTTCCTCCTTCACAACCACTTCTACCTCCTCTTTCCCCATCTACTTCATTAGTCATGGCCAGCATTTTCTCTGGACTCTCACCCCTCTCTGCTGGGACCAAAGTAACTACCAACATGCCCCCTCTTGTGCCTCTTTTCACTGAATCTACTACCACATTGGTAATTGTCCCCACTCCACCAGTGGATCCCTCTCCCCCTGAAAGTATGATACCAACTTCTACAATACTGGAAAATCCCTCTAACACGCCTCAATGGCTACTTGAGAAAACTTCAAGGAAGAGGAAGGTGGTTGTACCCATACCAGCCTTTGATTTTAGTTCACTCAAGGCTTCTACTGCTAAATCAGCCAAGAAACCCAAAATAGTTTCAAGGGTTTTGGTGGACGCTTCAGGGCATAAGTTTGCAGAGATCACCACTCCCGCAACTAACAAAACCAAAGAGGACATAATGGCCTCGGACTATCAGATAACCAGGGTGGCTCTAGGAGAAGTGACAATAGAAGGAGCACAACAGGATGCACGGGATGCTATAAACGTGCTATGCCAGAAATTGAAGGAAACAAAAGACAACAGAGATGAGCTTAAAGAAAAGGTGGAGTAGTTAACTGAAGTATTACTTAAGCTCTCAAAACCCCTTGAATCCGTACCATCTTCCTCTTGTCCCTGTCGGGTTTGATTTCTCATCAGTGCCTATAATCGAGAAGATTAATGAAAAAGGGAGGGTGGTCGATGAATGGATCCAAAGGCTGCTCCAACAGGGGAAAGAAGTGATTCAAGACACCGTGGAAGTCTATCAATCTTTGGGGAATATTCAGAGTGATGGGGAAAATATGGATGATGATTTCTCCCAAGAAATTAGACACCTTGATTTGACTTTCGAAGCTCTCTAGGTGTTGAAGCAAATTCCATCAACATCTTGGTAGAAAAAGGTGTCATCCCACATGCAGATAAGCATTTCAAGCTGACCAAAGCCATCAGGTTCAGGGTAAAGATTCTCAATGAAGCTTGTGGAAAATTGAGAGAATCAAGAGATCAATTGATTAATGGAAAAAGTGACCTGGAAGAAGAATTGCTAAAAATTTGTGCAAAAGTGTCAGTTGGAAACTCGGGCATCCTACCAGATGATGATATTTTCAAACAAATCCAAGAATCTATCTAGCATGAACCAACTCACGCATTTGGTATTGAAATCATCGACAGGTTTGTGAAGATTGAACATTCTTTGGAGGCCTTGAGAAATCTTCCCAAGAGTGGTGCCAAGATGACACTCACGAAACATGTGAATTCTTGAGTGATCATTCCACTGCGCCCGACAAAAATGAGATGCAAGGTATAATCCGGAAGTTCCAAGAATTTTGGAACAAACAGGCTCAGTTAGAGGAAGAGAAAGATGAGGAAGAAAAGTATGACGATTCAGACTAAGTCTTGATGTAACATGTCATTTCAATCTTGAAATTGACATGTCTTTTTTTCATATCTATTTTGTCATAGGAATCACATTTTGACTTGGTCTCCTGCGTGAGAGTCAAGAAAAATAGGACTCTTGCTAACAAACTGTTTTATAGGGTTTGTCCTATTTTCTCTCAAATATTTTTCTTATAAATAAGGGATGTGCATACATTCCAAAGGGTTGAGATTTTTGGAATATTGAGAGCTATTGTGAAGAAGAAAAACTTTTTGTTTTCTTTTAATCATTTGAGGAATATAAGTTGATGCTATTTTGCGAACTTTGTGTTGTGAGATGTATCTTTCTTAAGATATTGTTCTTATGTTCGTGATCTTAAACTATTCTTTGTTTAGCATCTTGATGATTTTAATAATTTCAAACATTATATTTTTTATCTAAATCTCATATGATTATTTCGTGCTCTATGTTTACTTGAATGAAAATACGTTCCTCTCATTTCCTTTCCATTGTGTTTCTTCCATTGGAATAATTTCCGACACAAATGACCCATTTATAAAAACAACATCTTCACATAGTGTGGATATGAATTTTGGGATTCAATCCTAACCCCAATGGTTAGATTAGTGTGAATATTGTACGCATTGTTTCTTTGTGTTTTAGATTAGTAATAAATAGAAACCTCACTGTCTTTGAGGAGGGATTTAATCCCATGTATACGGTGGTTGAACCTCATATTTTGACTTGAAAAAATATCCAACCAACAAATACATAATAGTTTCACCTTAATATTCTCCTAAAAACCATTGGTTCATGCTTCCGAAACTCATACCTTTTTTTTGGTCTCGTCATGCCTGACTTTGTCTTCTTGGGATTGGACTTTGAGACTCGGCCTCTCTGTTGTTTTGTGCTCGACTTGGTTGTAATTTGGACTACTTTTCCACTCCTATTTTCTACCTTCCTACTCACCGGTGACCTAGCTATGGTGATTTTTCAAAGATCCTTACCATTATTTTGTTTGGTCGATTAGGTTTTATAACCCTACGCCAATTCATTTTTTTGTTTGTGTAAAAAACAAAAGTTAAATACAATACTTTACATTGTATTGCATGCACAAAGAAGGTGGTGAAATGGTAAATCTCTTTACTTAGATGAGGTTGTCAAGGGTTTGAAATACTACACATTTTTACTCTCTGAGCTCCTTAGCTAGATTTCTTTTCCCATCTCACCCAAGAGAGATACTTTTAACTCATTACCCTAGCTCGCCGAGCTAGTCAATGATTTTTTTTTGAGGTAATGTTTTTTAGTAAAAAAAATTTGGGAGAGAAAATCATTAATATCAAGGGATCCAATTTTATGTAGAAAAAATATTATTTTGGGAAAATAATATAATATAAATATCACCCCCATACCACTTCTATCTGTTTTTTTGCATAGTATATTTGTAGTACTCTTTTGTTCTTGTGTGTCAAAGAGTGAAGGGTGGGAACGATTTCATAGGTTCTCAAACCCCCTCACACAAAAACATTCTACTTGTATATTTCTTGCATAATATTGATTTTGAGATACGGTATAAGAAAAGAAAGGACTCCATAGGATTTTGCATGTATTTTCAACAAAGCCCAATATCTTATATTCTTAGGGTGTTTCATTATTTTTAAGTGTTTTTTTGCATTTACCATGGATTTTTTCTCTAACATATTTGTTTTACAGTATGAGAATGAGATGTTTTTAATGGAATTTTGTCACATTCAAGAGGAATTAGTGATATTTGTGGAAGAAAATAAATTACTCAATAAGTAAAATTCTCTTCTACCAGTCCTCATTCATGACAAAGATGATATCATACACTCTCTATAGAAAACAATTACTATCCTAAAGCATTTCCCTCATATTGTGGACTCTCCTATCCCTGCTCCTTATCCACTTGCAGCTACTTCTTCTACACCCACTGACCTTGATCTGTTACTTTTTGAGTCTTTTCTTTCTCATAACGTTCTTAATTCTATTAGGCTTGTTACTTCATGTTATTCCATGTCTGTGCCTATTGCAGTAACACATTATTTGTATCCTACTTTTTCTCACATAGATGGAGTTTTTGAAAATCATACCAACACATTTAGTTTGCGCATGCTCCATTCTATGGGTATAAATGAAAGATCTATTGAGATGCATTCATAGGATATTGCTTCCTCTATTTTTCTGTTAAATGGAATTATTTCCAGTACATAAGTTTTTGAGAAGGAACTTCATTGGGATCACACATTAATTGAGATCCTTATTTTATCGCTCAACTCTCTCTAAGGATGATGAGCTATAAATGAGTTTTGCACATACAATTAGGCTTAAGAAACTTGATATTTCAGTTGCGAGCCACAATAAACTTGACACATACTCTGATGTTCCTTTCAATGACCTCGTTGTTCATTTTACACCAAATCATATAAATGAATATTATTCATCCATCCTTTTTAATTTGGGTTGGATATCTGGTCACTCATGGAAACAAGATAAAAATTCAATGAGAGGAATCTACAGGGGTGGCTCCTCCACCATTCAAACTCTTGCTCTACTTTCTATACTTTTACATTGCAATGCTCCTTATTTTGAGAATTTTTTTTTGTAGGTGTAGTATATCTCTCTTTTGTATTGACAGATTTTGTATCTGTATTTTTTGAAATTTTAGGCATGTTGACAGTTTCTCTTGTGGGAGATTTATTTTGGTGAAGCCTTGTGTTAGTTTTTCAATGTTTGAGTAGTTGTTTTCATAACTCATACATATTTGTAGGATCACTCCACCCATTCAGTAGTATAGGAGGGTGTGGTGTTGATCCTACTTCTTCAAGTCTTGTGTCCTTTCCTTTTTACCTTGGTTGTTCTTATATCATGGCACTCCTATTTCTTTGGATCTTTTGTCCTTACTTTGTTTCCTTGGTTTTTGTTCTTAAATCCTGGATCACCAATTTGTCACATTTGATCAAATTGAGTTTGTTGTTTTCTTACACTTTCGACATAACTTCATTGATAGTTTCCTTGTATGGAGCTTTTTTGGTGAAGCCTAGTGTCATTTTTTTGTAGTTTTGTGATCGAGCAATGGATTTGAACCATATTCCACACAAAAATTATTCATCATTTTATGATTTTTGAGACAATCTTCTTGGGATGCCTTGCGGTAGGTTAATTAATCTATCGACATTTTTGGTACTGATTTTGGGTACCTTCCGATGTCCCTTTTTCCTAGTTATTATACATGGGAACCTCATCAAGTCTTATTGCTAAGACCCACCTTTCCTATCCACCTAAGATATGCTTATCTAGGATATTATTGTCAGTTATTATTTATCCTTTTATTTCTTTATTTGGATAATTCTTACACTTATGTTATTGTTACACTTGTTGTGTTATATTTCTAAGGTGTACTAGTTTTTTTGAGTCATCTTACTAGTTGTGTGGAACCATCTCTATTACCAAGTATCAGTTAGTGAGAGTTATGCACCAATGATCTAGGTGGTATTTTCCTTTTCCTCCTCCTATATATACACCACTTGCATCATTCTATTTTGAAGCTTTGAGTCGATTTTTGTGCACTCTTCATGGTTTTGGTATTGTTTATTCTAATGGAGTTATCCTAAGATGAAAAACAATAGATTTTCTAATATATGAGCAATCTAAGAATCCATTGGGCAGTATTAGATCTAGATGTGGTGGATCAAAACTTGTTCTATAATGTAGTGACATTCAACCTCATTGTTCTTTGTTCTCTCATGGAAAATTATATTCTTCACAAGCTTCAACACATATTGTTTATCACAATGAATTATGTGTTTCTTTTCTATAGAAATTACCGTATATGTAAAAATGTGATGTAACCAAATCAATTCATGCACAAATCCTTTTGTGATACGATATTCTACCTTATTCGATGAGAGATAAAATAAATTATTGTTTCTAATCCATGAGATATGTCCATATCCATGATGAAAAATTAAACCTATAGTTAATTTCCTATCATGAATAGATTCAGCATAGTCCAAGTCAATATATCCATGTAATAAGAAGTGAGAGCTCTTCTCATACACTAGATCACATTTCATTGTACCTTAGACATATCTAATCACATGATTTTTTTCTACCCAATGACATTTATTTTTCTATACCATGAATCTAGAAAGATACCTCACAAAAAAACAAAGGTATGGTTTGGTATACTCAAGTAAATGAGGCTCCCAAGAATATATCTATACTAAGTACTTGGATCTACTTGAGGTGAATGTTGGAATATAGAAATTCACAAATCTTTTCCCATTACAATGGACATAGATTTACAATCATACATGAATAATTTTTAGGAGTTCCTTGGCATATTTCATCAGGAAGATAAAAATATGATTCTTATTCTACCGTATCTCCAAGCCAATTCAATATTTAAGTAGACCCAAATTTTTCATGTCGAAGGATTTATTCAAATAATTCTTAATATAGTTGATGAGATTCTCTAATTTCCTTGTGATCATAAGATCATCCACATAAAAAACCAAAATTACAATATATATGTCTATCTCTTTTATATAAATATTTGAATTAGATGGGCTACAAGTAAATCCATATTGCAATAGGTGATCATCTATTTTAATGTACCACACCCTAGGTTCATGTTTATGTCCATAAAGAGACTTAATTAGATGACATACATTATAAAAATTCTACTCTTCAAAAATACTTCTAGTTGGGTTATGTATACTTCTTCTTATAGATCACCATTTAAGAAAGAACTTTTTACGTTCATTTGCTGAAGGTTTCATCTCTTTTGTGATTCGAGTGCATAACCACTCTAATGTTTTTATCTTCACATTGGGTTAAAAAGTCTCATCATATCTAATTCCTTCATGATGAGGATGTCCCTTTAGTACTAGCCATGATTTGTGCTTTTCGATAGATCCAAGTGCCTTTTATTTTGTTTTAAAAATCCACTTCCATCCAATGGACTTCTTTCCTACAAAACTATTAGAAACTTCCCATGTCCGATTATGATTAAAGGGGTCATATTCTGCATCCATTTCCTTCTTACACTCTTGTTTTCTGAGTGCCTAAGGAACTGAATAAGGTTTAGTGTTATTAACCACTTAACTCATGAATGTGAGATTTAGCTCATTTCACTGATGTCTTCTTATTATAACTTGTGATGAAGTATCTAGAAGATATTTCAGGTGGGAGTTGCTCATTGTTCTTTGTAACCACTTCATAAATTGATAGTGTATCTGATGTGAAGATTTGGTTTCAAAATTACTAAGATCAACAAATAATTCTACTTACAACTCATATTTCTTTTGTGAAGGATCCTCATGTTCATGATTTGATTATGAGATAAATCTATGAGAGGAGTTTGACACTGTCTCTTATTTATGTGGAAATGATTCAAATGATGACTTGTTACAAACCACATCTCTACTCTCATATATATTGTTTTTCTCAAGATCCATGAGACGATATGCCTTTGAGGTAATAATATACCCCAAAATTATGCACTGGAGTGTGTTTGCATCAATATTCTTCCTCTTCTTATCTGGGACATGTAAATGAGAAATCCAAGGCTTAAGATTACTTCATACCTCTTTTTTTATTTTCATGCAATATCTTTTTTGGTACTTGGTTCACGATATATATAGTTGTCTATACTACTTCTTCCCAAAATATACTCTCCAAATTTATAATGGAAATAATGTAACGAGGAATCTCCATCAAAGTCCAATTACAACATTCAACAATTCCATTATGTTGGGGATTATAATGGGAATTTAAGTGTCGTGTGATTTTTTTCTCCTTAAAAAATGTGATGAATTTATTTGATGTGAATTCCCAGCCTCGATTTGAGAAGAGGAGAAAAACGGGATTCCTAGTCAATAGAACAACTCGCTTATATAAGATCTACAAATTTTCAGATGTTTCACTCTTCATTCGGAGAAAGAACACTAATATCTTGCAGGAATAGTCATCATTTAACAACTGGAAGTATTGACTTCACTGAAATGAAGTAGGAAAGGGTCTGCATATATCATTATGCATGACCTCAAGATGGTTCTTGGCATGAAATGTACTTTACTCAAAAATATCCCGATGTTGTTTAGACATCAGACATCAACGAAAAGAAGTAATCAATGGGAGAGTGGAGGGATTCCTCATACCATCTACTTAGAAATGAGTTGATAGAGGAGATGATGGAAAGATTCTCTTCTCGATAATGTAAGAGTACATTGGAATCCACAGTGGATGAAGATAAATTAATTGTAGAGGATAAAATGACTTATAATGAAAATAAAAAATCCTTCAAAAAATCTCTAGTAAGTATCGTACCTTCTCATGATATTAGACATGATTTGATGCCTTATTCAACCATGAACTCCACCTTGAGCTTGTGACTTAATAGCAGAGAAAAAGATAAGAGGTTTTTTCTAAATCCAAGAGCATATACCACCTTCATGAGAGCACATCCTCTCATCCCAAGAGGAATATTGACATTGCATATTCCTTCTACAACATACTCCTTGTTGTCTAAAATTCTAATATGATCTCGGGATGGGTCGATTAATCAATAAATAAATCAAAATCCGATTACCTGTCATATGCATACTAGAACCAATGTCTATCAACCAAACATTATGTGATGAATGTGATGTTTGGAATACTAGACCATATCATATTCATGTGCTCTATTATTTACAGATTCTAGGACATCCTAATCTGAGTCATCATTTGGTTGGGTAGTGACATGTCATTTTTTATTCTTTTGGAAAGGATTGTACTTTTATTTCTGTGAATCACCTTAGCTAAATGTGATATCTTCTCCAAAATTATGTTGTGTGTGACCATTGTACTAATAGTTCATAGTGTCATGTGTATTCATGGTATAGATGTGACACAATCGATACAGTTTTTTATACTTCTTCTTCTTTGTTACTTTTTTTTTCTTCTCTTGTTGTCCCTTATATACAAATTGAAATAGTTCTAGAAGGAGGAACGATCTCATAGGAGAATACCATGAAGGTGTAGCATAAGTGATTAAGTGGTTGGTAAAATAATGGATTAGTTTTCTAGCAAAAATAACTTTTTTTAAAATAAGAAAAAGTGTCTTATACCGAAAAGCAATACAAACATTCATGTAGGTTCCAAAAGGACATATTTCTTGGGCTATATATTCTAGCCTCCTCTCTATTGTAAAGTCATGATGTAGTTCTTTCATGGAAAACTAGTATTTTTTCGAGCTATTTTCTCTTTTTCACTCAACTGGATGTATGTTAATTTTGTAAGGAAAAAGGGCTTTAAACCTATTGATAATGGAATCAAAATGATAATTTGAACTTTGTCTCAATATTTGTCATTTTTCATGTTATTATAGATGTTACAAGTGTTTTCATGTGTCTGTTACCTTAAATGGAAATCTCTATGGATTCTAGTTAGTGAAATATTTGTTCATCTCACTAATACAATTCACCTTATCATTCTTTTTCAGTCACTCACCTATATTTTCCCTCTCTCTCTCTCTCTCTCTCTCTTAGATTTTTTGTAGTTACAATAAGGGCATTTCCACATATTCCACATTTTATGACCACCAAAAGAGATAGTTTTGTGTATGGTTTCACTAGATTTCAATAAATGGGTGTTGTCCCATCTTGAAGTGGATAGACTCAGTCCTGCAAGAACTAAAAAAATCCCCTACTTTTCCATGAAAAAATATTTCACTAACACATATGACCTTATATCTAGCTAGAGTATCATCATGTGAAATAAAAATAAAAAAGGTAGGAGAGGGAACTCTAAACATAAAGTCATTCTTGCCCAGGAACTTATAAAAATACATGAATTTCAAGCTCCTCACTTAAGAAATGAAGATATTCATTTTTAAAAAAATTCAACAAGGAATTCATCCATGAAGGGTAGTCTAACTTAGTTAAATTTACCTTTTTTAATTATATATATATATATATATATATATATATATATATATATATATATATATATATATCATTAACAATGCAAGAAACTATGGATTTGATCATTATAAGTGCACATGAAAGGGTTCTGGAAGAATAAATAATGTAGAGAAAAACTAAGGACAGATAAAACAACCCATGACTAAACAAACATGCAAAATAGTATTAAACATTAGCATAAATTAAAATGGAATTGCCACATGCTAGTTTCCAAAGAGGATCCAAAGTTATATTTAAGAGATGAAGAATATCCATCCTTGTCACATTTTATTTGGCTTTTTCTAGGCCTAGATTAACTCAAAAACCAATTCAAAAAATCTAATTCAATACTTTACCCAAAATTTTATATCTCCTTCAATATCTTTAGTGTGCATATAGACTATAACCCAAGTTTCCTATTTTATGTATATTACAGTATACAATCCTAAAGTGTATAAGGTAGTGTTTTGAAAGGATAAAATTTTGTAGGACTTCTACTAGAAATTGAAAACAATAGGTGAAGGAGAAAAAAGGTTGTTATTTCATATCATGATAGAGGAACTTAAGGATGTCATTAGATTATCATCATAAACAATATCAATTTTTCTAAACAAAGGAGTTATAATGTAAATAAAGATTGGGGTCATAAACCAATATTTATTGTGCATATACATTCGAGGATGCAATTTTAATAGCAATCCATCAGATGGGTAGATGGCCAATCTTGTCAATAAGCATCTTGACCATATTAAAGTCACCACTTATCACATAATGGGGATCATTCATCTCTTCGACAATCCAATTCCAAAGCGTTATCCATTCAACTATATCATTGGATTCATAAACATTAATTACTCCAAACAACAATTAGATATTGAATAAAACTGACAAGATGTGATTTATCAGGATACATCCATGATTAACATAGTGATGTCACCATTTAAGGGAGATAAATTTCATATTTCCTTCATGGATAGGCTAATATTGACTTGTCAGAGCTATACTATATGGTGATATAACTTTCATGATCATGGATAGTAAAAAAACCTACCACTTTAACTTCTTGTAAACAATATGAATGAATGTCCATATTTCAAAACAACTTTCTAAACTATCATACAATGTACTTATGAATGGATTTTATTATACCCCAGACATTATAAGAGAATAAATTCATTTCAAATGTGAATCTAGAAACATATCCTCCAAATTCAGGCCCACAAGTGTGTTATAATTGTTTTGTGAAAGCTATTTCTAGATTGTGCTTTCTGTTTGGTAGAAGTTTCTATATCACCTTCCATTAGGTGGAGAGGAAGGATTCATGAGAGTTGAGCTCTTATTTTTAAAGGAGAAACTTGAATTTGAGACAAATGAAAAACCACACTTCTCCTATAAAACATTTTGAAAACTCGTTAACTCCAAAAAAAGGCCCAAAATATGAATAAAACTTTGGTTGAGTAGTTGAAATTTAATCCTTGAGAGGGAGAGACACAATCCATTAAATTTTTGGACAAAGAAGCTCCAATGGGATTAGGAATGGTTTTTGCAACTAGTAATAGACTAGCTTACGATTTTACAATACAGTATGGGTTTTGAGAGTAGGGTGGAGAATGGGATTTCTTCATGTGTTTTTTTATAACCAAAAATTGTCAAATAATCTTCACCAAAGACTAAATATGGTGTGACATTGGGGTTTTATTTTCATTTGTTACAATCAACTAATAGAGGGCAGTCCCAAATCTTATGGTCTATAGATTAGTAATGAAAACAAATGTCTAGAATGGTAGTATAGACCACCCATTTAGTGTCCTGAGATTATTCCACCTAGATGTGAACAAATTCTTTTTAGTCCTAAGAAAGGTCGACCTTAGCACAAACTCATTGTTTTGTTTTAGAAATATAGAGCCGAATAAGTTTTTGGATATGACTTGCTCTATAGAGAAAGAAATAACATCCAAAAAGTGATAAGAGAGTGAGCGAAGTCCTAGAAATTCCACCCAACTTGGAATTTAAGATTTGCATACTCAGAAACCATAGACACACACTATTCTAATTGTCAATGGTTAATGTTGCAAGTTAATCGGTTAGAATAGTCACATGTTACATAACATTTTGTCACTATTAATATTGTGCATCCCATGACATTAGATTTAATAAGGATGGAAAAAAACTCAATTCAATAGGGTTTTCTTGAATTACATTATCCAGTAATGAAACACATATGATACTCCTTTCTCCAAACTAATTGAGTTACATAATATACTTACATGTTATCCATATGTTCACTCCTTATCTACTTTTCTCCTTGGTTGACACAATGGGGAAAGCACTCAATATCTCCACACACACAACATCCTATTGAAATAAATTAATTTATATAGGTATGCTTCTATTTCTCCTTTAAACTATTGAATTGAAATCATTAAGCTAAAGGGTGGCTAATATAAACACCTTAAAATTATGTAATCATTATTACATAATACACTTTTAGAATTGTTTCTTGTATGAGATCCTTAAATAAAGAATAAGTGATTTAGTGACATGTGGTCTACTATTGTCTTTTTTGTGGTTTATTTTTGATCTATGAAGTCTTCTTACACTTCATGTCACTTTGCATCACTATGTCACAAACATATATTGTTATTTTGAGGGACATTGTTTTTTTTAGCACATGGATAATAACATCAAGTGGGGCAAAAGTATTATATTATACTATAAAAATATTCATTTTAGTTTCCTAAGGTTTATTGTCTATCATTTTCACAAATTGGTTCCTATTTTACTAGTGTTATCAAACATCTTTCATTCTATGGGTCGCATTTGTGTGCCTTTAGGTGATAATTTCAAATTAAGAGGATCTTTTATATACAATATTCTTAGTAGACATAATTTAGAAAGAAATAACAAGTATGTAACCACAAGCATTATTACAAAAGGCATTACAAGGTAAATTGTTTAGAAACAATAGGTCTACAAGTATGATATTCTAAATTTAAGAGGGTTTCACATATGAAGTATATCTAGCTATACTATGATCATGTCAAACACAAGTGAATGAAATAGGAGAGGGAATTCTAGAACTCCATCCATTCTTGAATGGGAACTAGGAGAACTACATGAAGTTCATGCCCTCATTTAAGAAATCAAGAGCATATTTTTGTAGAATCAACAAGGGATTTGGCTGCCAATGTTAGTTCAATCAAAATGACATTTTAAAATGAAATTAATTTAATATAAATATATGGTAATATATTATAATTATTTAATATATATCTAAGTAATGGTTCAAGAAACTAGGAATTTGATCATTATAAGTTCATGTGAAAGGGTTTTTGAAGAAGAAAATGTTTAGGGAGTAACTACGGACGTAAATGAAACAACCCATGATAAACCAAAAGTCTAAAATAGTGCTAAACACTAGCATAAAAAACTTTGAGATGGAAGTGACACATATTAATGTCCAATGAGTATCCAAAATTCTATTTAAGCTCGATGAAGAATATTCATCCTTATCGCATCCTCTTAGGTTTTTTTCTAGGCCTAGATAAACTCACAAATAAATTGAGAAAAGCTAATTCAATACTCTACTTGTAATAGTCTAGGTGCTCCTCGAATGTCTTGAATGCATGCAGACCGTATCCCTAGTATCTTATTTTATGTATAATACGATAAAATAATTTTTGAAGCTTTATTTTCTAAGTTTAAATTTTGATTAGAATAACTCCACATTGGTTTGGGAGTAAAAAATTATATATGTAATTACATTGATAAGAATTGTAAAGTGGCAATAAGAAGTGGGATATAGTGGTGTGATCTTGTTCACATTCACCATCCGCCTTAAATTTGGTTTTCATTTTCCTATCATATGGTAATCTTAACCTTAGAATTTAATGTTTGTATGAGTTCCACTTATATATTTCTTCTTTATTTGTAATGAACTCATTAAGAGAGTTAGGGTCATATCATATTGTTTGTTATATACAATAAGATTGAAACTCTATATATAATATAATTAATATTTATACATGAAGAAAGTTAGGGTATTATCATATTGTCTGTTATATATAGCATGATTGAAACTTTATATTTAATATAATTAATAAATAAATGATAATAAAAAAAGAAGAATGGACAAACAACTAGAAAAAATAAAAATTGGATCTCCTCATAAATATTAATCACTAAAATCTTCTCATAAATATCAATCACATAATCAGTCCATAATGCAGTCATCATGGCTCATAAAATTGCATTTCTTTGATATACATAACTCCCGAAGGCAGCAACTGTCATCACTTCATGTATTGCTTGCATTAAATTCATTGTGGACATAATGGACTGCACCGCGCACAAACAGTGGGATAAAATCAAAATCACTTCACGTAGCTTTGTAACGCTTTCCCAACACAAGAAGTGGGGGTGCAAATTACCGTGATAAATTCCTTACTTCTATCATCATGTCACCACATTATACCAAGAAAAAAACACAACAATACTACATTTAGTTCAAGGAAAGAAAAAACGAGTGAAACCATGGGAGGTTGCGTTTCGACTCCTACATTTCCCACGAAAACGCAGCAACAAGAAAATCACACAAATCCAATGAATCAAAAGGTTTGCACAGACAAAAAGAATTATGTTTTTCTTTTATAGATTGTAGCTAGACATTGAAATCTGATGCATGTAAATCGCTTCGAAGTATTAATGTTTCTGAAATTTTATGTGCAGAATAAAAGGGATATCAAGAGAGTTGAGAAGAATGAAGATGTTGGTGTGGAAGAGGAGACGGAGTTCTCATTTCCAATCTTATCGTGCAGCCCAGAAAATGATACGTGCAAAGCCTGCATCATTTTTGGGCGGGTTGTCTAAATTTTCTGTGTTTTAATCAGCAGATTTTTTACTGTATAATGTACTTGAGACTGCCTCTACGCTCTTACGGTCATTAATTTTTCCATGTTTTGTACTGTGTTAATATACGAATACAATGTTAACTCTCCCAGATTTTAAATAAAAACTGTATAATCTCTTCTACAATGGTCGTGTGAGATTTCCTTTTCTTTCATCAACACTCCTTCACATAGTGGTGGATACTATTTAGCACCTGGAACAAGTTTTAAATTTGACGGCCACTTATGCCCGTTAAACAATTCTTGTAGTGACGGTAGTTAATAAAATGTTCAGAATATTATCATCAATATAATAACTAGCAATTACATGTGTACAATACAATGTGAATGCCGAATGATATATGTTATTTGATTTAGAGGGATAGTTATTATTTTTATTGAAGATATCTAGTATCCATTCCAATAAAAGTAAAGTTTATTACAAATTGGATTTTTAATTTAAACCTAATTTTTAGTCTAATTTCCAAGAACCTATCCCATATCAGCCCACCCTTTGAAACTAATGCAAAAGGACTGTCAGGAAGCTTGAAATTTTGGAAGTATATGCAAGACGTGATCTTTTTGACATAATTCCTCAATCTTTGCCAACAACTTTTTAGCTTATGCCAAAATGGGAGCTTTAAAACTGGATGTGGCAGTTTGTAGAGTCCTGGTTAATATGTATGCAAAATGGGAAAGCATACACAAGGCACGAGAACTATTTGAGAACCTCAAAACTAAATGTAGCCACATAAACTGCTATAATAGTTGGATAGGCACAAAATGGGTTTGGTGAAAAGACGTTGGGAAACTATTATTCTATATTAACTTATTATTGGGTTTGGAAGCATTCCAACAATAAACATTTTTGACATGACAAACCAGAGTCCGGAAAAAACCAATCAGACCAAAGAGTTCCTCTGCCCTTCAAATTTTAAGCATCTACAACATAAGGTAAATTTATGAAAGACAATACCAAGATGAAGTCACTCTTCCATACAGAGTAAAATAAAAAAAATAGATGCTAAGGTGACAAAATCATTTCCTTATCATTACAGTTACACTATTTAAATTTTTCCCGCTTTGTTTCTCACTCTAGTATGCCCTCGAAAGCATCGGTCATTAGCACCAAGTCAAATGAAAGACCCAGTGTTGTATCCTCTGCACCTATTTGCATGTAAATTTGTCTTGTCACTCTTTAACATACACTCCTACATGTATTTAAACTAGATATTCGAACTATTTGTCTATCTAGGGCCTTTCTAATAACAAGTTTTTCAGTAATTAATCAATTTATCTCCATTTTTAAATTGGTACTGTTGTAGCCTGGATGAGGACGGTTTTACTATTTGTTTACCTTTAGTGGCTATTGTTATATCTCCCAAGAAGATGTGTACTACTATTTTGTTTGGGTTTCTACTAAATCGATCAACCTAGTCGAAAAAGACGACTAAAACTGATAACATAGTATCTGCAGTAATATCTCACATAAAAATCTAATAAAAACAAAAGATGAGCTATTAATTATCCCCAAACTAAAAAAACTTTGTTTAAATTGGTATAAGTTATAAAACACTGGAGTTTTGACTGAAATTAGCAGCAATACAGATAGTTAATTTGTTGGATATTTGACCTGCTCAAATTTTTGGCTTTATTTAGGTGAACTGTTTGACATAATGCCTTAATTGTGGAAGTTTAATATCAACACGAGCTTGCTTGATGTCATTTTATTCAGCTATGTTTCTTGTGAAACCTTATACAATTATAGTAGGCATTAGCTTAAGAGTGTACTATTACTAGTATCGGAAGTGGATTCATTTATCTTTGAGGAAAACATTCCTCTTGGGGCAAGTGGAAAAGGTCAAAATTCCTAAAAGCCAATTTTTCCTCTTCAAAAAGAAATTTGGGCACACTTCTATTTGTTTTGATGGTTCTAAGTGGACTGAATTAATTTGAAAAAAATTGGGCTATCAAATGAAAATTTGGCAAAAATATCATTTTACCTTCATTGAAAAAGAAAAAGAGTAGGTTGAGTGCAAAGTTGAAACAAATAAATACAAATAAATTACGATAGAGGTGAGAAATGGTAATGAATTTATTGTGTATTAGATAAAATATACAAATAAAGGTTTAGCTTATTTAGGATGCCCTTCTAACCTGGAATAAATTTAATTCAAATGAATATTACTTGACAAATACGTGAGTAAAATGTTAAATCTGGGTATACAAACCTTAAGAGTGAATTGTACTATAAAATTTGCATATTCCATAATAATGTCTAGCATTCCTAGTCTCTATAGTGCCTGTTAACTCTACCGGATCTTTGGGCAAAAAAAAAACATCCTAGCTCTAGTTTCACTGAATTTGTACCTGCATTAGGTAGAAATTATATATCAAGGCAATGTTTTTCTCAGATACTACATACCCTGTAGAATTCAACCCAATCTAATATGTAAATCCTTAATAAGTTATGTAAAGGCTAGGATGAGCACATACCCTTTATCAATAAGGAAATTTTTAATAGCCATTGGAAGAGCTACACCCCCATTACTCTGTATTCCTAATCCTATAGTAAGAATATCATAATAGTTGTTAGAACATAATAAAGGCTTATGTCCCTTTGACTAATAGTATCTATTTAATGGGAGTACTTGGCAATATATGACCAGTTCATATTACACACCTATTACACCCATCCTCCATTTTTCAGTTTTCTAATATAGATCATCGTCTCCCTCCCACTTTTACTCTAGATGAGGAGTCAACATGAACCCCATAGATGACTTTCCATCAGGATCCTCTGCATTTTCATCTTCATGACATAGGTATTTGGATGCAACATCACAATTAACACAAAAATATTCCTTGGTTGTAGCCTTTGCAAAATGGTTTCTCTACTGCGAACTGGTTTTGACTAACTTGATGTGTAACCACCCTATCCTCAACATCTAATAATTCACTAGGATAGTAAGAATCAATGACATCATCCAATAAAAAATTAAAAATAAAATAAAAATCCCTCAAATACAAAAAATGTATCCATAAGGAATAAAAATACAAGTTAATCAAAATTTGTCCCCTTAACCCCTTCCCACTAAACTAAATGATAAATACCTAAACCAATCTAACTAAATATAACATATTTCCTAAAGAAGGGCTTACGAATCCTAAGCATATAATTAGAATCTATAGTATTTACTCATTCTTAAATATGCAAGTCTTCAAGCTTTTTCCTGAGGCTTAGGTAGAACATTGAAAAATTATAAACAATTATTTAATTTTTTTATTCTATGTGCTACCTATACAACCTTAAGAGGGGTTTCATATTTATATACAAACAAATACAAATCCTTTAGAGAAGATTTGAAACCCAAATATTTTAAATCATTTAAGCCAACCTTAAGAGGGATTTGAAACCATATGCTATTTGGGAGTATATTAAAAATGCCAACCATGAAACAATATGCCTTCGACAAGACCATTTTCTAAAGCCCATGTGGCCACTAAAGAGTAATGGGAAAAACATACATTACAAATATAACGTCAATTTTAGTTTCCCCATCCGGGTTAGTTCACTAAGTTGGAGGGCCAAAAAGCGTTCATAAGTGGATGTCATATTGCAAAAAACAACAAAATATTAACTTATAGGGATTATTAGCAATGCATGCACTCAAAATTAGAAAAAGTTATATAAACATTATTCGTAGCATCTAGTATCTAGTTTCTATACTACTATTTTTTTAAATGAACAAGTTTAGCTATATTAAACATTCAAAATTCAATGACTTGGTTGTTGTTTTTAAAAAAACCTATAAGCTTGTAGTCCGTTTGACCGCGATTTGGATGATCAAAACTTGATTTTTTTTTCCTTTCGTGAAAAGTTAGATGTCATTGTCTATCTTAGGATAGATTTTTTTTATTTTTTTAGAAATATTTTTTTATGATTTTTTCCATGAAAGTGGTTTGAAAACATAAAGGAAACAAAGCACTTTCTCTTTTCCCGCCATAAATTCAATAAGAAATATAGAAATAAAATTATTTTTTTGAAAGTCTATAAAATTTTGCCACGGTTGGCATGGTATAGGTTTTATCACATTTTGACAATAAAAACAAAATTTGTAGTCTTAAATATACACATGAACATTCACAAGAAAAAGTGTCTTAAGGACCTACTATTAGTAAAAAAATTATAATATGATACTTATCATATTCAATTCACTTTAAAATCATTATTTCTATGAAGCTAACTATCTCCCCAGGCGATGGTACCATTTTTGTGACATGTTTTTAATTTATCAGCTTGGTTTAAGTCCATGTAAGAGAAAAGTTGATGCTTCTGGCCTTTCACATGTCATAATGACCTCCCAAAGCTAAGGTTTGGAAAAAAAAAAAAATCTTGAGCCTTGAGGGTCGGATTTGATGGTACAGTTAGGACTGTGATCACAGTTTATAAAACGCAATCGCGGTTCATAAAACGTGATCGTGTTTCTTAGAGTCATATTTACACAAATCAAAACATCCAATTCACCATTTGCTTTTATTCTCTAACTTGATTGTATGAATTTTTGTTAAATTATGCCACCTTTTATACTTTTTTCTTGTCATCAGAAATTATTTTTTTACTATTTTTAAGGTTCCCTGCATCATTTGGAGTTTTCCATATCAATTGAAATATCATGAAAGACAAGAAAAAAATTTAAAAGGAAATCAAGAAGTAGAAAAACACCGAAGAAATTAGAGCTAAAAATATTACAAAATTTGGAGCAAATGTGGAAACTTCATGAATCAAGAAGAGCTTCATCTTCAACCCCTACTATTGTAAGAAATGAAGAACTAGGTAATTTTTTTACTATCAATGTTTAAGATGAAATAAATACTCATTATGAAGATGAATAAAATACTCATGATGAAGATGAATTAAATACTCATGATGAAGATGAATTAAATAATCGTGATAAAGCTGAATTAAATACTCGTGATGTAGTTGATGTTGAAATTGAAGGAGACAATGAAAATGTGAATAAAGAAATTTATTTTTGAACCGTAGACAACCAAAATTTGGCATAAACACCTCCTAGGATTTTACGACAGAGAACTAATTATATTATTGAAATTTCTGAGAACATTTTTAAACCAATGTCTGACAAACTTTCAAAATGTTAAATTATAAGAAAATTCATTGAAATTTGGGATAATCATTTTGAAATTTTAAATGATTCCAAAAATGTTGGTTATTGGTTAGTTTGATGAAATGGCATAAAATGAGATCTACATTAAACACCTTAGGATTGAAAACATCTAAGATATGTGGTCAAACATATGCAATTATTTAAAACATACATGATTTATATCACATTCTTGGTGTAAAGAGATGCACAAGGGATAGTAATTTCATGTGTCCTCTACTTGCTACTAGTGTTGTAAGTGAATCAAGAAAAAGAAAATGTTTGATTAGGAAAACAATCCTAATGTTGAAAGTTAATTTAAAAACTCTAATGAAAGCAATTAAAAGGCATAATATCTTTCAATCACCCAATAACACTGATTTTTATGCATTTTCTGCTAGAGCACTGTGTAAAGACAAATATATCTCTGATGCTATAAGAGAACTTGTTATTCAATTTTGGCATGTTAAAACTAGAGTTTCACCTAATAAAAAAGATGTTGTCAAATAAAGAGTTGGTTCTACTAATCATGAACCAAATCCAAATCATTTCTTAGATATAAATCAAACTCAATTTGTTCGTAAGTTTAAACACAAGCATCCATAAATTAAAATTAGTCAAGGTTTTTTTGAAATGTTGAAACCATTCTATATGAATATCAACCATGCTTGCACCACTTATTGATGTAGGAAACATGTTTAATTTTTTATGCATTCGATGTATTTATTCTTATTTGCATTATGAAACTATGTTACTGAATGTGGTGTTCAAGTTCAACCAATATCTTACATGGATTAAAGGAGCTACAATGATATTTTATATATTACTATTCATCTTAATACAGGGAGCACGCCTTTATATAGGCTATGCGAGAGGAAGAGCCGAGGAGCGATTATATAAGCTGGTCAATAACAACTAATTAATTAACAATGTATTAATTAATCTAACATTCCCCCCCTTAATACATTGCTCTTACAAATGTACCCCCTAAACAAATCAAACTTCACCTTGCTAAGAGGGTTGGTGAGAATATCTGCAACCTAAAAATCAGTAGGGTAAGTCTTGGAGCTGAATTTTGTGGGTCAAGACCTGTTCACGAATGTAGTGACATTCGACCTCAATATGCTTTGTTCGTTCATGGAAAATAGGATTCTTCACAAGCTTCAACACACCTTGATTGTCGCAGTGAATGATGGGAGGTTTCTCTTCAAGAATCCCTATATCTGCAAGAATGCGACGTAACCAAATTTCTTCGCACACATCTCCTTATGCGGCACGGTATTCAGCCTCAGTGGATGAGAGAGCAACAACAGTTTGCTTCTTGCTAATCCATGAGATAGGTCCAGATCTGAGATGAAAAACATATCCTAAAGTGGATTTCCTGTCATCAACGGATCCTGCATAGTCCGAGTCTGTATATCCCTGTAAGAAAAACTGAGTGTTCTTATGATACTCCGAACAAAGTCAACTGTACCTCGGACATATCTCAACACATGCTTTGCTTTATCAAATGACATTTCTTCGGCTCCTGCATAAATCGTGAGATAGCTCACTGCAAAAAAATATTTGATGCAGTATAAGTTAAGTAAATGAGACTCCCATGACAAGCTACTGTAGTGAGTGCCATCTACCTGCGGTGAATCCTGGAATCTAGATAATTGCAAACCTTTTTCCATAGGTGTGGACATTGGTTTACAATCTGACATTCCATATTTTTCTAGGAGTGTCTTGGCATATTTCATCTGGGAGATGAAGATATGATTCTTCTTCTGCCATATCTCTAAGCCAAGACAATAGTGAAGTAGCCCCAAATTAGTCATGTCGAAGGATTTCTTCAGATCATTCTTTACATCATCTACAAGATTGTCAGAACTTCCTATGATCACAAGATCATCTACGTACAAAACCAGAATGAAAATCTCTATTCCTACCTTCTTGATATACAAATTTGTATCTGAGGGGCTACGAGTGAATCCATGCTGCAATAGGTGATCATCAATTTTTATATACCATGCCCTAGGTGCTTGTTTGAGTCCATAAAGAGACTTTATCAGATGACATACCTTGTGTGGTTGATGCTCGTCTACAAACCCTTCAGGTTGGGCCATGTACACTTCTTCTTGTAGATCACCATTTAGAAAAGCACTCTTGACATCCATCTACTGAAGTTTCCATCCATTTTGTGCTGCCAATGCACAAACAAATCTAATGGTTTTGATCTTCACAGTGGGTGCAAAGGTCTCATCATAGTCAATTCCTTCTTTACGAGCATAACCCTTTGCAACAAGTCATGCTTTGTGTTTGTCGATTGAACCATCTGCCTTATATTTTGTTTTGAAAATCCATTTTTAGCCAATGGATTTCTTACCTGGAGGTAGATCGACAAGTTCCCACGTCTGATTCTGAATCAAGGAATCATATTCAGCATCCATAGCTTGTTTCCACTGTGGTTTGTCTAATGCCGCACGAACAGTGTTAGGTTCGGTGCTCTCAACAATTGAACTCATGAGTGCAAAATTTACCTCATGTCTATCTTGACTTCGTGTTTTAACTCTTGTAGAAGTACCAGGAAGTGAGTTCAGGTGTGCATCCCTAATAGTACTCGGACCCATTTTAGATGTTGATCTTTGCTTAATGTGAAGATGTGTTTTCCAGTGTGCCAAGATCAACGAACAAATCTCCACTCAACTCTTCTTCTCTCAGAGAAGAATCATCTTGCTCATCATCTGGATGTGTGAGAAATCTATGTGACGAGGTCGGTACTGGATCTCCATTGTGTGGCAAGGAGTCAAAGGACGACTCATCACATACCACATCTCGACTCTCGTAGATCTTCTTTGTCTCAGGATCCATGAGACGATATGCCTTTGAGGTAGTACTATACCCCAAGAAAAGACATGGCAGTGTCTTTGGATCGATCTTCTTCCTTCTCTTATCTAGAACATGCATATATGTAGTACAACCAAAAACTCTCAAATGATGAATAGAAGGTTTACGACCAGTCCATACCTCTTCCGGTGTCTTGTTCTACAAGATCTTTGTGGGTGCCAGTTGAGTAGATACACTATGCAGGTCCTGGACATTACTTCGCCCAAAACTGATCCTCCAACTTGGCGGTCGAGAGCATACAACGAGCCATCTCCATGACAGTCCTATTGTGGCACTCGGAAATCCCATTCTATTGGGGCATGTAGGGTGTAGTCAAATGTTGTTGAATGCCATGCTGCTTCAGGTATGCTAAGAACTTCTTTGACACAAATTCCCCCCCTCGATCTGAGTGGAGGAGAAGAAGAGGCTTCCCAGGATCGCTGGTGGTGGCTTCTTTGGTAGAAGGTTTGAAAATTTGCAAATGCCTCACTCTTCTTCTGAGGAAATATACCCACATTTTCCGTGAGTAATCATCAATGATAAGCTGGAAGTACTCAAAACCTTAGAAGCTAGCTGGCAAGGGTCCGCATAGATTGGTGTGAATGACCTGAAGATGCTCTGTAGAATGATAAGAGCTTTGTTTGAATGGACCTCTATGTTGTTTTCCCACAAGACATCCCGAGAAAACAGGTAAGGAATGGGAGAGTGGAGGAAGCCCTCTTACCATTTCCTTAGCACTGAGATGATGCAGAGCCCCAGGAAAGATGACCATATCGAAAGTGCCATAGTGCAGTGGACTCCACCGTTGAAGCAGAGAGAGCAACGCTAGATGAAGTGACGCATCCAAAGAATATAGACGGCCCTTCGAAATGCTTGAGCAATGACCCCGACTTTCCTAAGAAATGATGCAGGACTTGACCCCTTTCTCAACAAAGAATTCAACCTGCATTCGATGGTTAAGAAGTTGACTTACAGAAAAAAGATTTGAAGTCAAACCTGGAACATATAACACCTTCGTGAGTGTACATCTTCATGTTCCAAGAGGAATGATGACATCACCAATTCCTGCCGCAATATACTCTTGATTGTCTACAATGGTGATCTGATCTCCAGTTGGGCGATCACTCAGAGTATGGAACAACTTCTTGTTGCCAATCATGTGTTTTTCGGCACTGAATCAATCAACCAGACATCTTCGATGATGCGAAGTCTATGAGACTAGAACAATGTCAGAATGAGTCATGTCTGGTACCTCTTCATTGGAGGTGGCATCCTGCTGAGTAGCAATGTGGCCCTTCTGCCTCTGATTATGAGCATGCCATCGGGATTTCTTGGAATATCCTCGGCTAGAAGTGCTCTCTTCGCTAGAGTTTCCATACTTGCGACCATTGTAATAACAGTTCGTAGTCGTGTGCATATCCGTGGAGCAAATGTGGCACCACCGATCCGCCTTGTGATTATGCTACTTCTGGGGTGGCCACTGTGGTGGCCGCTGTGAAGATGGCTACTGAGGATGCTGCTTCTGATTCTAGGGGGCTGACTGCCCTTTCCGAGGCTTATGTTTTTACCTCGTGATGAGAGCCTTGTCTTCGAAGGCTTCTTGTACATTTTGCATGGCTTCTTCTTGGAGATAATTCACCAAGGTGGCAAAACTCACCTCCTGTTGAGTGATTGTCAACATGGTGATCAGTGTCTGAAACCGGGAAGGAAGAGCTCGCAAGGTGAGTGGGACTAGCAACTTTTCATCCACTGGTTCACCGAGAGCAGAGAGTTCTGCACGTAACTCAGTCACATGCCGCAAGAAGGCTTCTACTGATTCGCCATCATGCATACTCATTGTATGAAGCTTTGTCTGAAGATGTAACTTTGTCATCAGATTCTTAGCTTCGTAGATGGTACACAATGCACTCCATGCCTGAGAAGAAGCGGTTGCTTCCCGAATGTATGGCTGCACCTCATCAGAAAGGCTCAAGGTGATAAGCATTAGTGCTTTCGCATCAGCCTTTTCATATTTTTCCAACAGATCAGCGTCTGTGGGAGGGGCGTCTTTGCCAGAAACGATCCCCCAAAGATCTTTGAACTGAAGAATCATCTCGCATTTTGGTTTTCCATGTGGCAAAATTTGGCCCTTTCAAGAGTTGGGCATCGGATAGCAATATTTTTGGAGCAGACATTTTCAAAAACTCAAAAATGTATTTTATTTATTTATTTATTTTCAAAAATGGCTACAATGCTTACTAAAGGAATCTGTCCCGAAGATGGGCTCTATAGGCTCGTGCAGTGAGACACCGACGCTCCTGTGGGCAGTTCTATTTCACGTTCATCATCTGCATCATAACCACGTTCAAGTTCTGCACGAATCCGCCATGCTTGACATCGAACGTCAAACCAAAAATATTCCAATAGTCCTCGGTGCACAATCTCGTCAAAGAGAATGTTCCCAGTGTTGTGTAGCTCGTTGACCAAGGCAAAGAACAACCCAGTGGTGTCTTCGTTGTCACTCAATGCCCAAATATTTGGTGCATTGCTCGCGGTGCTTTGTGCATCGAAATTTGAGACATACGCGCACACACAGTTTTGTAATTTCCTAGCTTTTCTTACACATACAGGGGTTTGGATGGTCTTTCACATGGTTCTACAGGCAGTATGGCAGTCACAACATAGAAGCACGGCTCTCACTCAGCAATGTCTCCTTTCGTGGTCGCTGTCCACGCACAGCAAATTCTTCTTGTCTTCCACGCTGCAAACTAATACCTCAAAGGGAGTGGACAGACAGGCTAATACCTCCAAGGACAGCACAGCCACTTCCTCCACGCTGAAGAGGATAGCACAGCCACTTCTTCCACACAGGTCGCTGCCTTAATATGCCAACATCTACACTACTCAACACAGCAAATTCTCCACGCGGGGCTCCTCCAACTGTCCCTCCACGCACTGCAATCTACGCGGGGTTCCTCCAACGCCAAATGCTCTTCAGAACTGTCACAAGCTTCCTTGGTCGCTTCTCCTCATGTTTCTGAGTTTCAAACAAAACGCCAAACAAAATGCACGCACGCAATAGTCTTTTCCTTCCACGCAGCAGAGGACGCACCAGCCAAGAACAACAAACAGATAGACAAGTAAACAAGCACTCTGAGTCTCCACTCTGAATCTCCACGCACAGAGTAGCATCAACTAATCCTCCACACACAGAATACAAGCTGAGTCTCCACTGGCTCTGATACCAATGAAGGCGCTCCAATGATATTTTATATATTGCTATTCATCTTAATACAGGGAGCACGCCTTTATATAGGCTGTGCGAGAGGGAAGAGCCGAGGAACAGTTACATAACTGTTCAATAACAACTAATTAATTAACAATGTATTAATTAATCTAACATGATTTAATTCCTATGATATTTTGTGAAAGAGAAGTTGGAAATTTTTTTATAGTCACAATTGTTGAGATAGAAGTTGTGGTATATCCATAGATTACCTAAATTGGAAAGTTATATCTATGAGAAAATTGGAGGTGAAATAGGACATAATTTAGTTGGGTTTAATAAATATAAATTAGCACCATACAAATCGAAGGATGGAAATGATTCTAAACGGTGTGAGGTAGTTACAGAACATGTACATGTTTTTCAATTGATGAGAAAATTTAAAAATTAAATTGTTTATGAGTATGTTAGGCCTACACACAAATCTCGATGGTTTAATGAAAAATTTAAGATATGCAAGGACCCATTTCCTATTGGTACTATTATATCAGTTGTCGATTTTATAGATAATTATACGTTGCAACAAAAATGGAGGTTCAATCGCAATATTACAACTCAGTACATGTTGTCATTTATTGGCATATAGCATTTATACATTATCCTTATAGTACAGAGAATGATCAAAAATTGTAAGAGAGTATTAATTTTATATCAGTGATGATGTAACTCATTCTACTAAATTTTTGCAAGGGTGTTTCTGTTTGTTTTATGAAAAATCATCTGATAGGGACATCCACTTCAATCAACATTATATATGGTTTTATAATTGCATGTCTTAGTTTAAGAATGCACAAATGTTTTATTGGATGACCAGGATGCATGTCAAGATGGGTGTGCAACATTTTTGGAGTTTCATTTAGGCTGGACATGGAAAAGGAGAGCATGAAAGTGTAGGGGCATGTGTGAAAATATATCTTGCAAGAGAAGAGTTGAAGTACAAAGATGGTGCTAAATTGAAAGATGTAAAGAGCATATTGGAATGGTGTATTGACAACATGGCTCATGGTTCTCAAGAAAATTCCAAAGTTCATAAAAAAATCATGGATATAGGAATAAAAAATTGCTAACTAGAAGGATTGTATGACACTCACAGGGTCCAATGATCTACATGTTAGGGTAAATATATTTTACCTAGGTTAATTATGTATTGCATATAGTTAGGTTTTTAATTATTTAATTGTTATATGGTTATATTTATTTATAACCTTATATATTATTTTATTCAAACATACATGAGTTGTTATATTATTTTAACAATACTATTGTTTGTATTGTTTCGTAGGTTTTCCGTGTAACCTATTTCTTTATTTGTATATGGCTGGCCAATATGTATAAATATTCTAGCATAACTATTGTAAAGATTGATTGATAATTAATATAATATTCCAGGCTTTTGTCCTTGTTTTACATTTGGTACCAGTGTAGGAATCTGGAGTGAAGCAGAGAAGGTTTGACAGAGGAATGATAAAACTTTGGAGAAAGATTTTGCACTCCAAGAGAGCCTGTGTTGCTTCCAGAACTTCCCAGAACACCCTGCATCCGAATAACTTCCTACCATTCTCTAGGTGTTTGTAAGGATTTTTTTGTCGTGGTGCCTCCTGCACTAGGAAAAAATTTCTCCCTTAAAGTTAAATTAAAAAAATTCTTCAACTAGAGGTTTTAATTGTAAATTTAAAGGTGCATATTATCTCTGCTACATTTAGCAAGCCATTGGATTTAGAGACCTGGATATTTATGTGGAGCTACTGATCGAGCTACTTTGCTTGTGCACAAAAGCATTTAATCGAGCCAAAGCCCCTGAATGAGTTGTTTAATGGTCTGACCGAGCCCCCTATTGAGCCCTTTATTGGAAACTCTAAGCGGACGAGCTATATTTCATTCAATGTGAAGCCCTGTTTGCTCAAACCGAGCCCCTCCTTCTTCTTACCACTAATTCACAATAGTGCATAGAAGAATGAGATATCCACAACATAGTGCCAACATTGGTGAATGCATTGATAGAAAGGGAGTACAAATCAATACTCTCCATGTTGAAGTGATGACCTGTGACCTGCACAATTGCAAATGGTGTCAAAGAATAAATAAAAAATGGTGGCAAATACAAATACAACTGACAAAGGAAGCCACTTCCATCAAAAGCCTTTTTTAATTCATGCCAAGCGAGAGCCTGTGACCTGAAAAAACAAAACAAATAAGAAACAAAAGTGGTAGCGGAAGAAAAAATAAAGTAGCGAGAAGGAACAAAAAATAGAATTAGTCCAGATTTTGTGGATAACCTAATCTACACCTTCACCTCAGCATTACCACGTAGACCCTCCTCAAACCACATCACCATTATACAAGGTTAGTGGATTTTTTATTTGTATAAATATCTAAACCTCCATTTCATATCAAAATTGCTTTGGTGCCTAGTTGGATAAGTGGAGGCTTTGGGTGTGGGAGGTTTGGGGTTCAATCCCCACTCCCAAATTAATTTTCGAACCATTTTGACACTTAGGGGTAAATTTGGTGAAACCGCCAACTATAGAGGCATATTAAGCGGTAAAAAAACTGCTAATCCCAATAGTGACAACCAAAACCACTACTAAAATAAGAGAGAAAAACCCTAAAAGGGTAAAAAAACATTTCTCCTACTATGCTTATTTTTTATCCCAGACAACTTTTAACAAAGGAGGGCTATCTAAAAACTTCATTTTGAGCCAATTTTTATGGTCATTTTCTCAGAGAGCCGTATTGGGGTCTGGAGGCCACCAAGGCCCCAAAAAACAAAAATAAATTTCCTGTCATTCAATTTTTCAAATTTTTTGAATGTAATTGTATACTTCAGTAGATTTTACTAATTCGTAAGTTTCCATAGTAACCAAAAACATTATAAATGCTCAAAAATTGGTAGAGAATTGTAAAATAAAACAGTAAAATTTGGTTTTAAAAATCTCACGAGATCCTAAATCTCATTCACAGTGTTCGGTATAAATAGTTCCTCTAGGAAGCACTTACCGGTAAATCCATCGTGACTACTACTACACTTAATGCCTAATATAGTTATAACAACATCGTCTGGGAATCAATGCTTCAAATCGACGAGGAGTAATAAGGACAAAGTACACACACTCTAAGCCCTCCCATCCGTTTGTGAAAAATTACATGACTTAAATCCAGATTGAGAAATTATCTAGAGTATAGAGTGAAGTTACACACGTGTATGAGGATATTTCTTTGATCCAGTGTCAATAATCACACAAAACCCTTTAAATATAGTCATCGTACCACGTATTGAATTATTTCACGTACGTTAACGCCTCTTTCACGTATCTCTGGGTATATAGAAAGGGAGAGCTTCATCCACGTACCGATAGGGATATCGGTAGGGTGCATATATGGAAAGGTTTGGTATATCAAACTTATGGTATATAGATTGGGAGACCTTATACTTGGAGTGATAAGAGCCTAACCCTATCAGTGGATTCTTCAAAATGGGCACTAGTACCCCCAAATTATTTCTTCCAAATTCAAAATTACTTAGAGGAAATAACTATGCAGCATGGGAGGTAACAATCAAGAAATAACTTGAGTTTGAAGAGATCTAGACTATTGTGAATGGTACACTGACTAGATCAACAACTGATACAACACAGCAATGATAGTTTGATAGATCCAATCAGAAGGCCAAGCTCATTAGCTTGTTTGGAGTATCTGATGATGTGTAACCCCAAATTCAAGATACTGAAACAACCAAAGAAGCAAGGGATAAGTTGAGCATGGTGAATGAGGCCAAAAACAATAATGTCATACTAGATTTGTAGAGTCGGTTACACACATTGAAGTTTAAACAAAATCAAAAAATAAAAGCTTTCTTGAGAAGAGTTGTAGAGTTGAGGGCTTCACTTTTAACCCTAGGATAAGTGATTATAGATGAAGCTCTCATTCCCATCATTTTGAGAGCCCTCCCTTCTTCATACAAAAATTTTTGTGACAACACTCAACTTGTCAAATTAGACAGTGAGTTTTGACAAGCTGGTAAATCTACTGCAACAAGAGGAAGAAATGTATAATAAAGATGATTAAGAGGAGAAGACACTTTATTCTCATCAAAAATGGAAAGGAAAAGGAAAAAGAAAACCTAATTCCTATCAAAAGTCACAAAATCAGAATTGGCATAAAAAAGGGGACAAGTAACAAAAGAAGAAATATCTTATCTATAAAAGAGGACATGAGTTGAAAGATTGTTGGTATAAAACTTATAAGAAAGGTTCATCAAACAACACTAGACCTAAAAATTAACAATATTATAAGGGAAATTCTAACTACAATCAAGAGCAGAAGAAGGGGAACTCAAAAAGAAAACCCCATCAAAGAAGGAAATATTGCCAAGTAAGAAGAAAATTCGATTACCAAAGATTACTTGTACACTACTCTATCAAGTGAACCCTCCACGTCATCTAGTGATGTCTTGTTTGTTGATTTGGGAGCCACTCAACACATGACCAGCCACAAATACTAGTTTACTTCAATGAGGGACATGCCTTTGAAAAACCACGTTTTGTTAGATGATGATTCTTCATACATAGTTTAAGGGAATAAAAACATTTCTCTACCCCTTGGTTGATGTAAATTTAGATTATCATATGTACTATATGTCCCTTGGTTAACTAAAAATATGTTGTTAGTCAGTCAACTCCTAAATTACAATTTGAAAATTGACTTTGATAGTCATTCTGGTAAGACAACGTGTTTAATTCAAGAAAAATAATAGGGCTCGAGAATAGTTGTAAAAGCCTCTAATGTTAGAAGAATGTTCCATCTTGATTTTGTCCACCGAGATGATTAGGAACTTGTGGCTAAGAATTCTACCTCTACACAATTGTTGCATCAGAGACTTGGTCACATCAGTTTCAAGTATCTCGAAACACTTCACCGACACAATATGGTAAAAGGATTACCATCTCGCAAGAAGGATACATACAAGTGTCCTCACTGCCTAGTAGGTGAACAACATAGAGCTTATTTCCATAAGATTACTTTTTGATGTGTAATCACAACACCCTTGAATGTCTACAAATCGATGGGTTGAAATTCTTAGTATGATTGCATAACATGGATTTTTTCCCAAAGTGTGGGACTTCGTAATTAGGAAATCTCTCCAGATGAAATATGGCTCCTATTCCTTTGTTCAAATGCATACATTAAAATTATAGAGGAGATTGTAAGCTTTTCAAAAAGTCCTTTCTTGTGTAAATCTAAGCTCGCAGTCAAAATTTATGGCCATCTGAAGGTCGATGTGTCATTCTGAAAAAAATGGGGGGTGGTTAGCTCTAGTTTGGAGTTTGAAAAGCATGCAACCTCCGAAATCCTGAAATTTATCCTTTCGAGAATTTTGGTTTCAAAATTTGGGCTAATGCTCACCACTCAAAATGACCTTAGAGTTATGAAACTCTGAAACCCGAAGTCCAAAAGTCTAAAATTTCAAACTTTCAGATTTTGGGATTTCAGACATAGAGGTGTGATTTTTTACATTTTGGGGCTTGAGAGTTCTAAAACTCCAAAACCTGAAAGTCCAAAAATTTTGACTTTCAAACTTTGAGATTTCAGATTTTTGTGGATTTTTCCACTTGAGCACATTGAGAGTTCTAAAAACCCAAAACTCAAACTCTGAAATTTCAAACTTTCAGAGTTTATGATTTCAGACTTTTCCAATCCTTTTCCGTTCCCACTCACTGAGATCTCCAAAACCCAGAATTCTTAAAGTCCTTAATTTCAGACTTTCATACTTTTGGGTTTTGGAACTTTTCCTCCAATTTCCCACTTGGCGCTCTGATACCTCTAAAACCCTAAAATCTGAAAGTCCAAAATTTCAAACTTTTAGAGTTTTGGGTTTTAGAACTTTTGCATTGTTTTTTTGATCTTTCGCCTAAGAGATCTGAAACTTCAAAACTTGAAAGTCTGAAATTTCAAACTTTCGGACTTTGGGATTTCAGACATTTTTGTCCTACTTTTCTTTGAAATGCAAAAAAAATTGAAGTATGAAAAATTTGGGCTTTGGCCTCCATTCTTCTCCCTTGAGCTTTGATATCCTTCGTCATTTCGTTGGTGATTGTTTTTGTGACCTTGCATTTCTTTTGTTGAGCCCACCTGTAACCTGATTTTTAGAATAGAGATGTGATCTCTCATGGCTGAATGGTCCCATTCAATTTCTCTTGTCCAAGGTCGTGTTTGGTCAATTTTTCCCAAGGGGAAAAATTGGATAATAATACTTATCGATCTCATGGTAAGATTGATTTGGTTCATACCATTATTTGTGGTCCGATGCAACCGAGTCATTCTGGATTTTAGTACTTCATTCTTTGTGTTGATAACTATTCAAGAAAAATGAAAATTTTGAAGCCTTCAAGAAATTGAAAGTGGTTGTTGAGAACAAAACTAGTCATCATAGTATAACTCTCTGCTCTAATCGAGAGGGGGAATTCAGAAGTGATGAGTTCAAAGACTACCTACAAGATCATGGGATGCATCGACAAATGCCTCTTTCACACACACCACAACAGAATGGTGTTGTTGAGAGAATAAATCGTACTATCATGGAAATTATGCGATGCATGATCAATGATTTTTGACTAGCAAAGACATTCTGGGAAGAAGTAACAAATACATCAGTGTATTTGTTGAATAGAGTGCCCATAGTTTCTCTTGACGGAGTAACGCCACATGAAGCATGGTAAAAAAGGAAGACATTTGTTGCACATCTCAAAGTATTTGGGTACAAATAAAGTATGCATATACCCAAGAAGAACAAAAAGAAATTGTAAATGAAATCACAAAAAATGATCTTCATTGGGTACAGTAAACAAAATCTTGGGTACAAATTAATGGATCCAAAGACCAAGAAAGTCTACACTAGCAGAGATGTGGATTTTTTGAGAAGAAGGAAATAGAGACTCCTCCTCAAGACTCGCGTGATGTAGATTTTTCACCAGTTATAAAAAGAAGGCTGATGTTCTCACAGATGATGAAATTGATGATGGGGATGATGGTAATGATCTGATAGAACCAAAATCCATAGGATCATTACAACATATGCCCAAGTGGTATACTAGTATGCTATAAGATGCAAGAATGGATGCTCCAATATATACATCCACCACATGGCCACAGACTCACAGTAAAGCAAGAGAAGAAGTAAACTTTTCTTCGAAGAGTAGAGTTATTGAATCTGACAAGCACTCTACAATCAAATAATCCCTACTGTCAAAAGCTTGGAAAGAAGGCATGGATGCTGAATACAACTCAGTAATGAAAAACAAAACTTGGCAGCTTGTCGATCTTCCATTAGGGAAGAAACCCAATTGATGTAGATGGATATTAAAAACAAAGTACAAATCCTATGGGACCATAGACAAGTATAAAGTGAGACTAGTAGTAAAGGGATATGCACAAAAGGAAGGCATTGACTATGAGGAGAAATTTTCTCCCACAGCTAAGATCAAAATGATTAGGATGATCTTTACTCTAGCTGCATAGTTTGGTTGGAAATTCCATCAGATGGATGTAAAAAGTGTCTTCCTGAATGGATATTTACAAGAAGAAGTTTATATGACTCAACCTGAGGGTTATATTTTACCTAGTCAAGAAGCAAAGGTATGTAGACTCAGGAAATATATGTATGGCCTCAAAAAGGCAACGTGGGCTTGGTACATAAAAATTGATGAGCATATCGTATAACATGGATTTTTTAGAAATCCATATGATCCCAATCTCTACCTCAAAAGGAAATGGAGGGAGATTGTGATTGTTTTTGTCTATGTCGACGATCTAGTCATAACTGACATTTTAGTGAGGATGATCGATGCAACGAAGAAATATCTTAATCAATCGTTTGACATGATGATCTTAGGAGAATGCATTATTATCTTGGATTGGAGGTATGGTAGAAAGAGAATCACATCTTTGTTTCTTAGTTGAAATATACAAATACAACGCTCGAGAAATTAAGGATGATGGATTAAAAACTAATTTCTACACCTATGGAGAATAGATTATAGTTATCTCATTTAGATCCATCTCCCATGGTAAATGCCACTCTCTATCAAAATTTTATTGAGAGTCTCATTTACCTAACCTAAGCTAGACCAGATATGTGCTTTGTAGTGAGCTATATATCCAGGTTCATGCAGGAATTCAATGTTTGTCATTAGAAGGCAGCAAGGTGCATCTTGAGATATCTCAAGGGAACAATGGGTCTTGGTCTAGAATACAATAAGAATGACAACTTCTTCTTGTTAGGATATTCAGATTTAGATCATGTAGGCAACATTGATGACATAAAATCCACTTCATGGTTTGTGTTCTTTATGGGATCTGTACCAATATCATGGGGAAGCAAGAAACAACAATTTTTTCCTCACTCTTCCACAGAAGTCGAGTATCATTCTGCAGGTGAAGTTGTCTACAAAGCGATATGGCTATATCGCATACTTAAATGACTTGAATACCACAAGAAAAACTGAGTACCTTGTATGTTTACAATGAAGGTGTTCTCAAACTTGTTCGCAATCTATTTTTTCATGAAATAACATAACACATTGAGGTACAAGTACATTTCATACATAAGCATGTCTTGAACAATAATATACAACTTTAGTTTTTTCCAATAGTTGAACAATGAGAAAATATCTTCATAAAGTCACTTGCACGTGACAAGTTTGAGTTGTTTAAAGATTTCCTCTCCTCATCCCTTGAGATAATGCAAAATTAAGGGGGGGAATGTTAGGGTAAATATATTTTACCTAGGTTAATTATGCATTACACATAGTTAGTTTGTTTAATTTTTTAATTGTTATATGGTTATATTTATTTATAACCTTCTATATTGTTTTATTCAAACATACATGAGTTGTTATATTATTTTAACAATAATATTGTTTGTATTGTTTCACGGTTGTACCTGTGCAACCTATTTATTTGTTTGTATATGGTTTTCCAATATGTATAAATATTACAACACAACTATTGTAAATATTGATTGATGATTAATATAATATTCTAGGCTTTCATCCTATTTTTACATTACACTCATTTTGTAGCTCAAATGCTAATGATTGGGCCACATGGACAAGAAATTTGGCGTTTTTTTTTACATCTTGTATCGAATTTACCACTGTTGAGTTTGATTCACAAGAATAGGTGGATGGATGGATTTTTAGGCCTCTAACTCTACTTCCCAGTTATCAACTTCCACAAGCATCATGACTTGTTTCTCCAATGAAGTTGAAACATCCAAGGACTATGAAAACATTTCGATTTTGGTGAGACAAGGTAAATGATTATTTCAATTTTTTGTATTGAGTTATGTCCATTTCAAAATTAATATCTAATTTAAATTTGAGTTGAAACATATATTTTTTGTAGGACATATGTTTACAGTTATTACGTCAGAAGACAATACAGAAGGAACAAAGTATTTCTTTTGTCTTTGCATCGAGGAAAGAAAGAAGTTTCCTTCTCCTATTATATATGGTGAAGATACTTAGTATGATATAGGGTCAGTGGTAGTTACTGGAACTTTGCTTCAATGGTATCCATTAAAAAATTCCTTTGTTTCGGTGTTTGAAGAATTTGAGACATAGAAATATACTCTTATATTTTCATCTAGTTCTAGCGAAAAATATTCATTTGTATAGATATTGAGGAAGGCCTAATAACAAGATTATTCGGAAGGTTCAAGAGTCAAATCATGAAGAAATCATGTCCACTATTCAGAGTAGATCCAATCCTGATGGTTCATTGCAATGAATTTACATGCTCATCTGGTATATATTGCTTTGAAGTTTTAACAATTTTCTACTAGATTCAAGTTCATATATTTTATTAAATTCGTGTATTTTGTATATATCTAGTATGGTTTTGAATCAACTTAAATTACTTTGACAAACACTTTTATGCAGGTTAATAGTGTCATAAAAGCTTCTACCTTCACATGGTTAGCACTTTAAGTAGATCCAATCATGTTGGTTCATTGGTATGAATTTACATGCTCATCTGGTATATATTTCTTTGAATTTTTTAAATTTGTATACTAGATTCAAGTACAGATTTTTTTTTATTACATTTGTGTATTTTATATATATCTAGTATGAATTTGATTCAACTTATATTACTTTGAATAACAATTTTATGTAGGTTAGTTGTGCCATAAAATTTTCTACCTTCATGCGGTTGGCACTGTTAGTAGAGAAATTTATATTATCGAAGCTAAGATAATATTTTATTTTTTTCAAAGAAAAGAGACGTAACTAACAACATTCTATGTACCTATGAAGGGGGTTCTTGGCTCCAGATTAGTTGGTATGACTTCAAACAAGGTCTTCCTATAGCCCTCCATAGCACTTGAAGTTTTATAACCCCCAACCGAATGTGTCTTTGGCAAGCAAATTCACTCACAGATCATCCCGGCATGAATTATCTGTACTCAGCTCCGTTCATTACCCAGGATTTTCCTAGAAAAGGTAGTTTCCAAACAATTATGCCACGAAGTCTCAAGGAATGCCACAACGTTAATTCCTCAATTTAATTATAAGCCTCCTTTACTCAATTTTTATCTTAGATGGTTCTTGGTTTAGAGGCTTCATTTTGGAGTCGTATGGATCTATTTATTCCGGGCTACTTGGTTTGAACGTAGTCTGTTAAAATCCCAAAGACAAAAAAATGTTATAAATTTGATGGGTGATATCTCAGTCTTCCTGGCACCTAGAGATATCTTGTTTTATCCTACACCTCTTCATCGAGACACTCTAGAGAATCTAATATCAGTTTTCTCCATATACTTTCAGTTATCTCGATGTTCTATTATTTGCAATTGCAAAGAATAGTGTAGTTTGAGTCAATGTAAGGCTGTCAAACAAAATATTTTTCAAAAGGTGGATCTTAGCACAACACCAACTACACCAAAACATCCAGGTGGCCTGTTAATTTCTTATGGAGTATTTTTTTTGGTGCCTGAAAAAACCATTGCTTTTGGGCTACTT
Organism: Taxus wallichiana var. yunnanensis; assembly: GCA_018340775.1. Taxonomy (NCBI): domain Eukaryota; kingdom Viridiplantae; phylum Streptophyta; class Pinopsida; order Cupressales; family Taxaceae; genus Taxus; species Taxus wallichiana. Next base: position 285,739,315 of record CM031235.1, read on the forward strand.
TGACCAGATGTTGTCCCTTAAGATCTCAAAGATCGATAAATGATATAACTTTGAATGGTGATATCTTGGTCTCCATGACACCTAGAGACCTCTCGTGTGATCCTACACCTCCATGTAAGGACCCTCTAGAGAATCCTATCTTGGTTTTCTACATCTCATTTTGGTTCTCTCGATGTTTGATTGTTTGTAAAAGTGTAAAATAATGTAGTTTGAGTTAGTGTAAGACTATTAAACACAATATTTTGTGAACGATGGATCTTTGCACCGAATCAACTATGCCAACACATATGGGTGGTTTGGTAAAAACTTTTGGAGGCTTAAATTTTGTGCCGGATGGAGCCATTTCTTCTGGGCTACTTTGTCTGGATGTAGTCCCTTAAGAGTGAACTAAATTCAACTAAGAGAATTAAAGTAAACTAACGAAGACTAAAAATAAACTAACAGAGATGAATAATAAATATTACACATGTGAAGTGAAATAAAGTCAACTAACGAAGACTAAAAATAAGGTTGGAAAATATCATCGACTTATATTATATGGTAAACATGCAATAAGCTAATATTAGTTTAATTGACACATGCACACCTATAATTCGTCCTAGTGAACCTAGGCACCCCACTATCTTTTACTAATATAAAGGGATTAGGATAAGACTAATTTTATTCATCTAAACATATAAATGGTGGCACACCTCTTAGCGATGAATGAATGCTAATTCAAACTTAGTAAATTTCACATCATGTGTACTGCACTCTAGCTAGCATTTAGAGACTATAAATAGGACTCTAAAAATAGAATTTAACACCATTTTCTAAAAGACTCAAAAAAACTCAAACAAAAATCCTAATAAATTTTCTTAACTAATAAATTCCGATATGGACACCAGATTCAACATTCCCCTTTGATGCAAAAGGAAATAATGTCTATCATCTCCTTGATTCTTTCATGAACTTACTACTCCAAACCCTTGGTTAAAATATTGGTAAGATAATATTCATGTGTCACATAGTCAATGAAAAACCAATTATTGTTGATCAAGTCTTTAATAAAATGATGCTTTTCAGATTTCTATATGTTTCATTCTAGCATGAAAAATGGATTTTGGACAATTATATTCCCCACTATCATCAAAAAAACTGGTGTAGAATCATGTTGAAGCTTTCTTAAATCAAACTAATACTCTTCTCAACCATATACCTTGTGTGAAAATATATGTAATATTTTCATATTGAACTTTAGAAGAGGATAAAATGAATATATCTTACTTCTTCGATGAACATGAAACCAAACCAATTTCCAATTTGAAACAATAATTTAAAGTAGACTTCCTTCCAAAAATAAAACCTTTCGAATATGAATATTTAAATCTGATTACACATAATAAATTTATTCCAATCTTGAATTAATATCATCATTATAATTACTTCTTACATATTTAAAAACTCTTTCCACTATGTGCAAATACTTCAATTATTGATTACACAAAAATCTATAAATTAGTGAAACCCAATAACTCTAAAATTTGGTCTTATAGACCTAATTATTTCCAAAGGAATATTTATAGACTAAACACCCTTGATAATAGTCAATGTATTCTGGATCTTATTGGAATCCAACTTTATTTTCATATCATCAACCCACATTTTCCCCGTAGCTTTTACATATCTTCTAGGTTTACTAGCTATAGATGAAAATGAAAACATAATATATTGATGATAAGAATCATAAAATTAATTAAATTTAGGATATTTCATCATTTTTATCCTCATCTCATATTTATGATAAAATATTTTATTTGATGGATGTGGATTCAAAAAATACTTTTATTGACTCTATGTTTATGTAGATATATGACTAGTGTTTTAAGAAGAGTTAGTATTGTTTCCCATTGAATTATACACCTATGTAGAAATATGTAATCCCTCAAAATATTCTTCTAGAATATTCCTTTCTTCACTCCACTCCCTCATTATCTAAAATTCGTAAATTATCAAATTTCATTTTACTAAAAGGGTTTAAAGCGTTGCATTTATTAACTTATAAAAACCTTGATATTAAGTATCCAATTTATTCCATGCCTCAATGTTATTCTTATTTCATATAATTCTTAGATAGATGTTAGGATCTATGACACTTTTGAGATAGCAAAAATATTGTACACATCACTTTTATTCTTCAAAATTTCCTTCTTTTGATGGTCAGAAAAGGTAGTCCATATTTATGTGGAGTGTATCCATGAATGACATTTTCCTATACCCTCTTCCAAATAATAAATCTCTTGATAGAAGTAGCATTCACTAAATCTATAATTTTACTTGATAATAGAAAAAATAATTCCGAACCAGTATTTGAAAAATGATCTAGTACCAAATAAGTTTTCTCGATAAGAAATGAGTAAAAGTAATATCTGAAATGCTTTTTAAATGAAGCTAATGATTATCTATTCCTTCCCAGATTATGTATGACTTGAACTAGTTTTCTTATATGTGAGATCGACAAATATGCACCGCATAATCTGATTCCACACAATGGATCCAAATATTTATGCTTTATAGAATCAAAGACTAGATATAATAATAAGACTTACACAATTTTAAACAATAAATGTTTCTAGAAAAAATTCACCCTACTTTGTATTAACTTAATTTATTTAACCTAAATGGCTAATTATCTAGGGGTAATAACCAATGGTAAATTATCTTAATCAATTAATTCCAAGGCTAATTACAAAAATACCATGAATAATCATATGAAAAAATCTAAAATATGATAAACTATGAAAACAAGTATTAAAAATTAGAGAAATAAGATCACTTAGCTTATATACTTATTCCTATGTTGATATGAGCCAGTCTAATGATGGGAAATGGCTAGAAATGACCTAACTGAGCCTCACTATGAAATTTTGTTCTGAGAAGATGTTTTGACCAGAGCATATGATATGCCTCAAAAAATACCCCCACTATGGAATTTTATTTATGCTTTGGTCCCCTTAGTTTGTTCATATTGTGTTCTTATGTGGCCCGTTTCTATGCTCCTTGGTTCACAGTTTTGTTTATATGGATCCAACTGCAAGAGGTCAGAATATCTCTAAAACACACTAAAAAAATTTGCAAAAAAAAACCATAAGCTTCAAAATATTTTTCTTATCATTGAGGAATCCATGCTAATCTTTTACAACTTTACAATTTTCCTTTTATTTCCCACTATGTCTTAGAAAACCCTAAAATGTGAAAAAACCCTACAACTCAAACAACCCTAAAAAGTAAAACACCTCAGATGGACCCTAATTTTTTGTATAAAATATGCATTTATAAATTAAGATGTACATCAAATCTTTTCTTATTACATAAATTAGAGGAAAAGATCTTAAAACTCTAAGTGTTAGAAAAAACAACCAAAAAGTTCAGAGCCAATTTTACAGCACTAGATAAATTAATTGGTCCCCCTAAAAAAGTTGAAAAAGTCACCCAAACTTTATGGAAACATATAAATGGCACATTACAAATAAAAATATAACACTATGGAAAATTTCAAGACAATTTGATGGTTGGATCAAAAGTTATGGTCTCTTGAAGTTATGTTCCCACATCATTCTCCATTTATTTATTAGAAATATGCTCTTGCAAATTCAGTTGTTGGAATTCATCAAATTTTCCACTTTCAATATTCTTCAACTCCTACTCAGGAATCTAGGTATTTTATTCCTTCTACAAACCTTCCCATTATACCAAATATATGATGTAGGTCCCATGCCTAGTAGTGACTATCTTTTGGTCCAAGACACACATCACCCTCTCTTTTTTCTTCTTTGGTATCATCTACTCCGAGTTTATTTCTTCCTCCTACACTAAATATTCCTCATGACCTAGAAACTTACATAAGTTAGAAACATTAAAAACAGATGAAATATAAAAAAATTTAAGTATTTGTGCCTTGTTGGAATTATCACTATATTTCTTCACAATCATATGTGGCCCAATCTTCTTATACTTTAGTTTATTATAAGTCCCATTTTAAAACCTCTCGTTTCTAAGATTCACCATATATCCTTCTTCAAATACATTTACTCTCCTACTAACATCTTTAGTTTCTTTCTATTTTCATTACTAACTTTTATATTTTCCCTCACCTCTTCATATAATTTTAGCATGTGTTCTATAAAGGCTTCTGCATCATCACTAGTGTTATCTTCACCACGTAGCACAATAAGATCTATGAATCCCATTGGGTTTCTAACATAGAAAATATTTAAAGGAGACCTCTCTATTGACCTATTTACTGAGTTGTTATAAGTAAACACATCTTGTGGTAAAGCCAAATCCCATTGTTTTGTCTTTTCTCTAACTATACAATGTAGGATATTTCTGAAGATTTTGTTCAATAATTTTGTCTACCCATCAGTTTGGGGGTGATATGTACTACTTAATTGTAGTTGTGTCCCCTTTTTTATCCATAGAGTCTTCCAATAGTGAATAAAAAACTTTGTGTCCTAATCTGAAGTGATCATTTTTGGAACTCCATACAACCTAAGCACTTCTAAAAATTGCCATCTTAGAGAATATATTAACCACAAAAAATATCGAATCATTACCTCATTGTGTGTTGGGAATTCCTAAAAAAAAATCCATACATAAATCAAACCATGACCCTGTAAGGACATGTAATGGGATATACATCCCAATATTCTTTGTGTGGCCCTTATCCATTTTGAACAATGTACATCTTGGTACGATCCAACTTATGTCCCTCTTTACCTTTAACTAATAAGTATTTTCTACCACAAGATCAGTTTTTTTACTCATACCAAAGTGTGAAGCCAACCCCCACTGTGCAATTCTCTTATAATATTTTCTCTCATTGAACCAATAGGGAAGCACAATTCTTTTCCACTGAATAAATAATCATCCTTCATCAAATAATGAGAAGAAAAAATACCCACTGTAGGTTCCTTACGTTGTCTCACAACATCACTTAAATTTAGATCACCTTAATCCAATTCCTTAACTACCTCAAATCCTACTAATTCATTTTCCATTGTTACCAAAATTTCTACACGCCTAATCAAGGCATCAAAAACTCGATTCTACTTACCAAACTTATGCTTTAAGAGAAAAGTATATTCTTGCAAAAATGAAACCCACTTTGCATGCCTACTATTTAACTCCTTTTGTGTGTTTACATGTACGTCAATGCTTCATGGTGAGTAAAGAGTACAAATTCCTTAGCTACTAAGTAATGTCTTCAATTCCTTCATACGTGAACAATAGCATGAAATTCCACATCATAAGTAGAATATTTCTTCATGAATTCATTTAAATTTTCACGAAAAATGACACAAATCATCCTTCTTGACTCAATATAACTCCAATTACTGTCATATATAAGGCATCTCAATCAACCTCAAACATCATGTTAAAATATGGAAATACCAAATCAGGTGCATGTGACACATTCTTATTCAACAATACAAAACTATCTATTAGTGCCTTGGACTGTAGAAACTCGTTTCCCCTCATATAGTTTGTTATGGGTATGGAAATGCTACTGAAATTCCTATAAAAAGTTACCAATCAATGAAAACTACGAACCTCTATCACATTCCTTGGAATAGGAAATTAAAAAATTGCCTTCTCTTTTTTCTCATCCATACTCACTCCATCCTCTCGACATGAAAAATCCCCCAAAAAGACTATTTTGAAGAAATCTAAACTTATTTAAGTTTTTATACAAAATATATTTTCGTAATAATTCTAACACCAATTTAAGATGTAGCAATTTTTCTTTATATTGCATTATTTTGCATGCACACATATATTACATTAAGTTCATTATATTGCATGCATATATTACATTTCTTTACATCTATATTATTTTCTCACTATGAAGTGTGACACACATAGGATCTACTTAGGGCACAATTCCACAAACACACGCACATATAAATATATTGGGTTTGAGATGTAGTGTAGCACTTAGTTGTAAGTTCACTACTAGTGACAAATGAGGATAATTTGACTCCTCATATTTCATCTTTTGTTTTTTAGTATTTGATGTATCTTTGAGGGTTTTGAAGGTCAATACTTCATTCTAGGTGTCCAACGACTTTGGTGATCACTGTGTGACCTCATAGTGACCAAACGTGAATGATAAATAATACCTCATGCTCACTCAAAGGAGGTTTTATAAGCATTTCTATAGACCTAATCACCCATAAAAAGGCCTATGGATCTGGAAGGCACCCCTATCCCTATCCATATGCTGCAGTCCAGCTTATTCTTCCAAATCTCCATTTTTCTAATATTCGATGTAACGGTTAGTGCTTTGTATTTTTAAATTTTCCATCTCCTTAAACCACAAGGATATCTATGAAATAAACTAAGGCTTCTTACCATCTCTTTTATCTTAGGGTTTTTACTTCATTTCTTAGTTTGTGTGGGTTAATTTTTGTGCTTCATTATTTATTCATTTTCGACATCAATATCAATCTAATTAGGCATATATTTCCATATTTATCTTAATCTTAGGGGATAAGTGATACCACACTAGCCACATTCATCATTACACACTTATGAAATCCTTCTACTTCCACTCTACCTGTAGCAGCTTATAACATCACACATAGTCATGGAAATCCTGAAAGGTTTACTATAATTTACAACTTATTATATAAACAAACCACTTCTGATAATTTGCAACCTCATAAATATCATCATTTGTGACCTTAGGCTACCCACTATGTCATCATCGGGATATAATTATTGAAATGTTTACTTGATGGTTGTATCTTACGTTACTTAGGGATTTTTGATATCCCCCCTCTATTTCACAAGTACATGAAAACATGTGCGGATGTCATTTTTGTGGTAAAGCCATGCCTCAAAAGATATTTTGTCAAGGATATTACTAGCTAACTATGGAACAAGAATGCCTTGAATACGCTACTTGTTGAAAGAAGATACAAAAGCACATATATTATCACCACACACCTGCATATGATCTCAAACCAATTGTGATCTAAAAGTTCAGGTAAAAAATTTACATAATTTTTTTACGACCTTCGAGCCCTTATAGGCTTATTAAAAATTACCATTAAAATTTACTCTGTTTTAAGTAAAAAATCAAAAATAACACAATAATAAATATGACACTGCACATGGATTGATTACAGAGTTCGGCAATATCCTATGTCTCTGGGTTCATTAGAACTATTCCAATAGTCAAAATTTGTAAGTACAATGTTATTTCTTATAATAAAACCTAATGGAACTTTAGTTTCTTATAATAAAGTGCTCTATCCTTTTGAAGAACACCAATGATCAATTGGTCTGTCCTCTACCTTTCTAGTGCTCAATAATCCTACAAAACTTGATCAGCCTTCCAGATGTTTGTAAGATTCCCTATGAGATCTTCGTTCAACAATTTCGGGCTTCACAAATAAAATTGTAGCACTATGCGCCAATGGGTGAGTTTCCAATAACTACCAATTTTTCAATTTTCCTATTAAATAGGACTTTATTACAAAAATGCCTTTTAAAAATTATAAGGCCTAATGAAATAACTTGGAAGTTCTTTTAAATTCTCTTTGTAGGCTTTAATTAAATCAAGGACTTATAATATAGTTTGAAACTATATTAATATCATAGCCACCAATATGCTTTTAATAAAGCTTCACCCCTGTATTTAAAAGGAAGGGGTCGAGTCCCTTTTATAATGAAAAAGGGCCCCAATTATTTTCTTAAAAGCCTTATCCCTCTATTCCCCTATGTGGACAAATCAACTAGCATGTGGTCTGACGGATTGGTCTTAGGGGTAAGAGGTCGGGGGTTCAAATCCTCCAATTGTATTTTAGCACCAACGGTTTTGGTTTGGCCATGGGTATTATCCCAAATCTTCGGTGGCGTAGATGGAGATAGGATTTAAAATGGTATGGCCTGAACTATATTCACGTGGCTTAAGCCACATCCAACATTTTCCCTCTGTTTATCCTGTGAGTAACTTATTATTAATTATTTGTTTGTTTCTATGCCGAGTTGGTCCGTCGAGTTATGTGGATCTGTCATGATTTGTTGGTTACCGAGATTTTTGGATTGGTGGTTATGTTCCACCGAGATAAGTGTTGAGTTACACATTGAGTCATGTTATATAAGGCATATCCGACCAATGTGGTTTCCAAGGTAATCCTGAACATTGTTGAATTGACTTGATCCATACGAGCAATATAGAAAATACTAGAGATCATCTCGGTGGGGAGTTGATTAACCCACCAAGCTAGCAAAATAGCTCACCCGAATCTGGTTATCACCCTGCAACGCACAATTAAACTCATAGCACAAAACTAAACTTGAAATACAAAATCAAGATCGTGGTGGGTTGAGGGTCAACCACATCAGAAAATAATATGCAGCTCTCATGGTGTTCAAGCTCCCATCCATTATTAAAGTTGAGCATCTTGTTCCCACGCACAACTTTTACACTGACGAAGACCGAAGGTCTCAAACCATACTGACAATCCTCTTTTACCTAGATGCCAACTGCCACATGTCATCTTGGCATTGGTCCATGTGTTGACCTCTTGACCCAGTTTCACATAGGGTTGACCTAAACTTTTACTAGCCACCATTTCATTGTACAGACTTTGTTTCCTGCATTCAAATAGTCGTCATAAATCTTTCATAGTGATCTTCCATACTGTAGTGATCCTAGAAGATCTAGGAAACTCCTATCCTCCATAATGTCCTTTGGATCATACCTCCCAAATAGGAAAGGATATTTGTCCCAAAAATCTTGTAAAATTCAAATCATGATGTTGAGAAGAGATCTACGCAATATAATGCCAACTCCACAATCAAACAACTGATAGTTAAAACTCTAGGACCTGTGGTACTTGGCCTTACTGCCTCCAGCTGCAACACTTTGATATCCAAAGAATATCTCCATGCCTCCACTATATGGTGCTAAGTTTCCCAATGTAACCTCAATGCTCCCAATGTTCGGTGCTAAGATTCAAAATATCTAGTGCCAAGGACCCCCCTTTACTTTATAACAAAACTCCTATCTTGGAGTTGATTCCTTAGAATCTGAACTAGTCTGAAGGAACTCCATGCTACGTAGAGCTAAGAGTGATCCGATGTCAATGATGGATAATGAATTACCAGGTACCATCCTACTAGAAGGCCATAAGAGACTCTAAACAGAATGAAGATGTGACCTGATGTCACGTACCTTTCTAGACCTCAACACTCTCATTGCATGGTGCTAAGTCTTCTTTTAAGACCTCAATGCTTCCACTATGTGGTGCTAAGTCTTGATGATCAGCTAACATTCTAGTGCATGGTAACAATGCCTCTACACTAAATGATGATCCGATCTGATTTCTCACGAGCTCAATAATGGTGACTTCAACCCTGCTACACAGATTCTACCTCTACATAGTACAAACCATCTAGTTGATGACGATGACTGTCACATACCACTCTGCTGCATGATCACAATGCCTCTACATATAATGAAGTTTTGATCTATTGTCAGATTGCAACAATGTTCAACTACCATTCTCTCACACAGTCATAATTCCTCTACACAGAATGAAGTTCCAAGATGACACCAGTGAGCTCAATTGTTTGTACGTATCGCTGACATATCTCTAAGCTTAATATGACTTAAATCCTATATCCCAGCTGTATAGCAGGCACTCACAATTTTTGAGTATTAATCAAAATTTATAAGTAATAAAATCCACTGACTATTGTAAACCTTTCCCTCAATATTTCTTCAAAAAAGTTGATATCCAAAAAAATACTGCATACTATTCATCAATTTGAGTTATTCAATAAATAATTTAAAAACTATTGACTTACCCATTTTAAAGGACTTTGAATTTCAGGTATTACTTGATCATGGGTTGATTTGTCAGCTGGTGGTGGAGTAGAAAACTCATTTTCCTTTGCAATAGGCCTCCATTCCATCTTTGACTTTCCATTACTCTGATGGCGAGATGGATGAAGTTTCCAATAGTTTTCCACCATATGCCCATTCCTCTCACAATGAGCACAAAATTCCTCTTATTCTCCTTCTTTTAGGATGAGGAACTCTTTCTGCAATTTTTTGATTTTCCATGATGAGATTGGTCTTTCTGATTTGTTGTGTTCCTCACAAATGACATCAACTTCTTCATCAATGTCCTTCTTTTCCAGCATCTAGCCACAAAATGATAATGCAATCCACAAAAAGTACATTGAAAGGCATTCCATATTTTATGAAAATCATAGCCATAATTTTCTAGTTAAAAAATTGGATCATAAGTTTTATTGTTCTTATTATTATGGTAAGAAACTGGAGGTAGAATTTCATTACCTCTTCACTGATTTCTCTTACCATATCATGCCTGTGACCACAAAGCACAAGTTTCCTACTAAGAATATTCTTGCAAGAATAGTGGGGCATTCACTTTTCTTTCAGAAGCTTGTTTCATGTCAGTGTTCTTGGAGCAATCTCCAATATCCATTCCCACCCTAGAAAACCCCAAACCTGCAAAACAAGGATGATCCTCGACCCGTATTGGGTTAGCAATGTTGGATCAGGAGAAATGTAAAATGTCTAAATAATATATTGAATGCACGAGGGTGAATAAATACATAGTGAATGCGGTTAGGAGGTGTAACCGCCTGTATCCAAACTAACCAATAAACAATGTATTAAATATGCTATGACATTCCCCCCCTTAATATATTGTTTTTACAAATCTACCCTATATTCATCATCTTGTTATGTTGCGACATGTCCTATCTGCTTCTTGCAACAAGGAATTTGTCTAGATTTTCTTGAATCTTTGCGATAGATGTGCTCTAGTTTGTAGAAAAATAGATGAAGAAGTGAGCTCAAAAGCTCGAGTGGTGCACCATAGATGTGCCTGATGGCATTTAATCTCTCATTTTCATCTAGATTGACAAAACTCTTCTTCGTCTATATGTCAAACAAGACTCGAGTCATTATGTCCTCGAATTGCAAGTTTTGGAGACTAGCAGTAGATACCGATGCTCTTCGGTTCTCTCAAATGCGGCATGTCTCTATGGTTGCTTGTAATGTTGCTAACATCTTGGGGCACGAATTTCATGCTTTCATATTTTTGCATGGGATCATAGGTTGGTTTTTCACGTCCATCTTTGATAGAAAATTTGATGAATGAATGAAGGGGCTTAATCTCGTTTTGTTCCAATTTGATTCAAAAAAATTCCACATGTCTCTTGATATTTTGTATGATGCGCTTGCTAATGTATTGCTTGGTCTGCGAACAACAGTTGAGAAGATGTTGGGAAACCAACAACAACAAGGAATTTGTCTAGATTTTCTTGAATCTTTGCGATAGATGTGCTCTCATTTGTGAAAAATAGATGAACAAGTGAGCTCGAAACGAGGCCAGCCCACGTATGTCATAACAGCCCCTTCATTCATTCATCAAATTTGCTATCAAAGATGGACATGAACAACCAGCCTATGATCCCATGCAACAATATGAAATCATGAAAATCATGCCCCAAGATGTTAGCAACATTGCAAGCAACCATAGAGACGTGCCGCATTTGAGAGAACCGAAGAGCATCGGTATCTACTTTTGGCCAGTCTCCAAAACTTGCAATTCGAGGACATAATGGACTGAGTCTTGTTCGACATATAGATGGAGAAGAGTTTTTTCAATCCAGATGACAAACATGAGATTAAATTCCCTCAGGCACATCTGTGCGACACCACTCGAGCTTTCGAGCTCACTTCTTCATCTATTTTTATACAAACGAGAGCACATCTATCACAAAGATTCAATAAAATCCAGACAAAGTCCTTGTTGGTTTCTCTAACTTCTTTCAAACTGTCAAATGTAATTTCCACACAGGAGGGGAGTGGTGGTTCTAAGCAGGTCTCCATCCTTTATCCGCACACTCCCATGCTCTTGCTTCCACGCCGGTTTCTCTAACTATTGTTAACGTTGGTCGATGTTGCTAGTTTCTCTAACATTGTGTTGGTCACTGCAGACTTCCAGCAAAGCGCCAAAGGAGAATGCTACAGGTTTACACACACAGGTCACTCCCACAGTGCAATGGGTCACAAGTGAAACTATTCTTTCATGCAGATTCAACCAAAATAGGAAACGACTCCATGAAAGCACGCAGGCCTCCAATAATCTTTTCCACGTAGGAGAGGAAGTGATGGTTCCCAACAGATCTTCAACAGTCCATGAAACCAATGAAAGACAAACCTTTCTCACTCCCACGCTCCCATCTTCACACCTCTCTGATACCAATATTGGCTCAGGAGAAATGTAAAATGTCTGAATAATATATTGAATGCATGAGGGGTGAATAAATACATAATGAATGCGGTTAGGAGGTGTAACCGCCTGTATCCAAACTAACCAATAAACAATGTATTAAATATGCCAACAAGAAATGCCTTGGACATTTTTACTAAGGCCTCTTCCATCAAATCCCATTTTAAATAAAAATTTGGATCCAAAGGCATCATTACTTGAATCCGAAACTGAATGGGAGAGAGAAGAAGATTCATGTGGTGAACAACTTACAGTGCAATCATCTTGCCATGGTCTCTTGCATCTAAAGTTGAAGGTATTTTCTTTCTCTGATCACCACACTGCAACCTTGCCAAGATCATCCTTGGTTTACAGTTCTGATTTCAAGCGAACATTCTCCTCTTCCAAAGAGTAATATATCGATCACAGGAGAGAATTCTCTTCATGGATCTAGTGATTATAAGCTTCAATTTCTTCAAGCTTCATGTGTTTGAACATCTTTCTCATGGTTCACATGTACTTGTTCAATCACACTGAACTACTACTTAACTGAAGCAATCACACGGTCAAATCAACCAATTCTGATACTAAACTTCTTCGTAGATTAGCAAGTTTGCAAGCCAATAACCTACTATGATACTAATTTTATCTGAAAATACAGGTAAATTTTTTAACCTATTTTTACTAACGACCTTCAGACCCTATAAGCTTATTAAAAATTATCTTTAAAATTTACTCCATTTTAAATAAAAATCCAAAATAATACAATAATAAAAATGACAATGCACATGGATTGATTACGGAGTTCCTAAATAGCCTATGTCTCCAGATTCTTTCAAATCATTCCACTAGTCAAAATATGTAAGTACAATATTATTTCTTACAATAAAACCTAATGGAACTTTACTTTCCTATAAATTTCTCCACCCTTTCAAGAACACCGATTAACAATTGGTCCATCCTCCACCTTCATGGTGCCTAATAATCCTACAGAACATGATCGGACTTCCAGACATTTGCAAGATGCCCTATGGCTCTCGATCAAAATTACTGGGATTCACAAATAAAAGTGTGGTGCTATGGGCCAATTGGTGTGTTTCCAATAACTCCAAATTTTACAATTTGTCTATTAAATAGGACTTTATTACAAAAATACCCTTTAACAATTATAAGGCCTAATGAAATAGCTTGGAAGTTATTTTAAATTCTCCATTTAGGCCATAATTAAAACAAGGACTTCTAATATATTTTGATACTATATTAATCTCATAACCACTAATATGATTTTAATAAAGCTTCACCCATTTGTTTAGAAGGAAGGCGTTGGTCCCTTTTATTGGTATCCAAATTTGTTCTCCTTTTCAAGCCGAGCAGCAACACAGATTCAACAGGAGCTTAGAGGTAGATAGATCATAAATGTGTATCATTTTGTAGCTGGGATGAAATCTAACTGACCCTTTATTACTCAAGTTTGTGGAGAGATGGATAACACCTTAAAAGGATGTGATCTTATCCTAACTATTTTAGGTTGTGCCTTTCAACCAAGGTAAGAGAACCTATTTTGTAACCTTTGTTGTTGAAGGAGACGTAGATACCTTTCTTTTGCACAAATTTTATAGAGAAGACCTTGGGAAAATATGATCAACACACCAAATCTGACTCTCACGAGTTGTCACTTCCAGATTATGGGGATATTTTCAACACAAGGCAAAGGTTACTAAAGACATTAAGAGATCCTGATTGTTCTGCATATTTTTGCAAGTAGATTTTGTTCCTTTGTTGATACACAAGGAAAATAGGGGTAGTTCAAGGTAGGATTAATTGTTTTTTGAATGATTTTTGTGGGAGATGAAGCAGGATAAAGCTGATTATACTAGATCTTTAGAGGGACTTCACAATACTGAACAACTACACAATAGAAAGCTCCAAAATAGTCAAGATGTTCCTTCAACCAGAAGGTATGCTTCAATGGAGGCCCAGATCAACACGTTTTCACATAATATTTGAGACTCCAACAAGAAGGATCGAATTGGAAGACTCAATTAAACACTAAATTTTTTGATTAATCATGCCTAAGGTACACCCGAAGACTTAAACAATCTTTATCAACAAATGACAATAAATTGATTTTAAATTTGTTTATCTCATCCAAGATGAAGGATCTTCTTGAAATGAAATTGCAAATGCCATTAGACTATCACAGGGATGAGATCCTATGTGATTTCACAAAAAAATTAGTATAAGATTGCAATAGGAATGAAAGAAACTATTTGTAGATGTTCTGAAAATAAAGCAAGCACAAAATTGCTAGAGATTAGACAAAAATTAATTCCAAAATTGCTTAGATCCATCATCGGGGAAAGTTACATAGAATAGTCTCAGATCTTGTCAATGGCTGTACACTTGCAACCAACTTGACATGATAGAAAATCTAACATAGAAGAAATTAACAGGTTATCTCGGATTGGTCTCTCAGGAAGACAAATTTCTCAAATTTTCTCTTAGGGATTCAAACTCCAACCATTTGTATGAAAAATTCATGCAATATATACCTTTCACTCACTCACTCACTTTTCCCCTCAAATCTTCCCTCCAAAAGTGGAATATTTGGAGCACCTTTGCTTTGCAATATTTCTGGAAAATGACATTTAACAAACTCACAAAAAGTTACCAGTTGTTCTTTTAAAAGGTGAATCATTACAAAACTTTCATCATTCTTCAAAGTGGAAGCATGTTTTTCATTTCCCACGCATGTAGATCCCTTTCATTTCATCATTTCAACTTTTCCCTTCCCAATTTTTTATTTTGTAACTTTGGATATGGTAATTCACATTTTTCACGAACTAGAGTAAAAATTCATTTGAAAAATGCCTTGCATTCACAAATTGAACCCCCAAATTGATTAATTCGGACCCTGCAGGCCAAGACAACATGAATTGGTAAAAATTCATGAAGATTGATGCAAAAAATGCATCTCCAAAATTCCTAGAGCTCAAATGGTTGCCAAATTGGTGAAATGCATACCTATCGTCGATCGGTTCCTCAACTTAAAATTTGAGCCATCCATGTGGTAGATCCGGTAAAAACGGGCCTCGAGATGTATTTTTACCTTTTTACTACTTTTGGAAAATTTACACAATTTCTTGATTTCCTCTACCACTCTGCCGATGAGATTTGGGCTTGACACGTGGTGTAATATGACTGATACAGAGTCATGGCTAAATTTTACACATTTTGCATCTTTCTAAAAAAAAAAAAAATTTCATTTTCCTCTCAGTGGCTCCACCCTCCCGCAAGACACGTGTCCTCATATGATTGGCTGAGGGGCAGGCACTCTCATTTCATATTTTAATCATATTTTGCAAAAGAAATTTTTTAACATTTCCTCCGCTAACCTACACCTCCGCTATTGACTTCTCAGATGAATTTTGAATTTTTACCCTCGGGCTCACGGGTTAGTTTGATACTTTGAGTCATTTGATTACAAGAGGAAAAATTTCCAAGTTGCACCCAATGGTCTGCCTCCCCCTCTTTGACTTTTTGAAATTGCCACGTGTCATCACGGCGCACCTTGAGGCGGTCCCAAAAATTTTATACCTTGAATGAGCGCAGGCTCGCCACATGTCATGTTCAGCGAGATTTGTCTAAATTCTTGAAGCTCAGTGGAAGGCACCATGTGTCATACTCCGAGGTAGTCTCCTTTTGGCCATTGAAAAGTCTAAGTAAAATTCAAAGCAAGTGGAGGCCTCCACGTGTCATCCCGTGCTTCTTTAAGATGGTGCCCAAAGTGGAGACCCTGAATGAGCACGAGCTCACCACGTGTCCTGTTCCACCAAACTGCTCCAACTACATAAAAAAATTTCCAAGTCCGGGCCAAGCAGCGGAAGCCTCCACGTGTCCTCCCGGCACTACTCCAAGGCCAAACCAAAAATTAAATCTTCAAACGAGCCATGTTCACCCACATGGACAAATATTTATGAGTTGAGGCTTTTTATAGAATTTTTGAAGTGTTTAGCCGAGCCACATCCAACCAAAAGGTGCCATGTCCCTTGTAGATGCAAGGATGTAAATTTGACTAGGAGAAATGCCCATCAAACTATAAAATATAGAAAAATGACCATTTGAGCCTAGAAATGAAATTTCCTTCAAGGATAGAGAGTTTAGAAAGTTACAAGGCTCAAATACATTCCTCAGGGACATATCAACTCATTCTTCTTCAAGTATTTAAGGTAGAAATGACAAGAACAACAAATTATGACTATGGAAATAGAGGGAATGGGAAAACATGAGTTTTGAAAGGACAGAGCACGGGGGACTCAAAATACAGACCTTTCTAGAGGAACAAAGAAACTAGGAGACAAATATGGACCCATACATGATCTTTAACCCAGGGGCAGACTAAAAATGGCAACAAAGACCAGCCAAGCACAACATGGGGAAGGATAAAATGGTAGAGGCCATAAATCAATAAATTTTCAAGGGCACAAATGGGGTGAGAATATTTTGAGCACCAACATAGTGGAAGTGGCCATGTGCCTCATCGACGCATCTTTAAAGGCCAAGACCAAAAGGCGGTCCCCAAATGAGCACGAAGGTGCCACGTGCCTCTTTGGCATAACCCCGAGGGGAGAATCCAAAGTAGGGACCCCAAATGAGTGCCAACCTACCACATAGTCAGAGTCTAAAGGGGGTCTCATCGGCCAGAAATGGCTAAGTAAAGAATAGACCCACGGAGAGTGCGACGTATCCAATCGACACATCTTAAGAAGTGAGATTCAAGAGATAGTCCCTAAATGATCATGGAGCTTCCACATGTCTAAGGTCCGATGAGTGGCTCCTAAATGGGTGGAAAAGGGATAAGTGGCTCCAAAATTGACTAATTAGAATAAGGTTGGTAGAAGCCCCCACGTGTCTCATCTCTGCAAATTCAAAGGAAGGATACAAAGGTAGAGACTCAAACAAGCACTAACCCTCCACGTGTCCCAAGTTTGAAAAGGAGGTAGATTAGATATTTGAAAATCTCTCGGGTAGTGAAAAGAACTCGTGTGTTAGCTAGGCGCAATTTTAAAGAGGCAGCCCAAAGTGGAGACTCAAACAAGTGCTAGCCCACCACATGGTCCAAGTTAAAAAAAGGGGGATAGAGTGGGCCCAAATTGGTTAAGTATAATATCATCGCTGAATCTTCCACATGGCTCAACGGTACACCCCAAAAGCAAGCTTTAAATGAGTGCCAACTTTCCACGTGTCCTAGGGTCTAAAAAGGAAGAAGCGGCCATTGAAAAGTCTAAGCAAGGAAGAGCCATGGAAGGGTCCAAGTGTCAGCATGACACAAATTAAAAATTAAAATTTGGAGTGGGTTCCCAAATGTGCGCTGAGCCTCCACGTGTCTAGGGTAAGACTTATGGCTCCACCAAGAAAAAGGGACTTAGCAAAAACACAAGGAATAGGGAAGAGCCACGGAAGGGGGCACATGTTTCATCGGTGCAATTTCAAATGTGTGGCATGAAAAGTAGTTCCCAAATGATCGCCATCTCACCACGTGGTCAGGGTCTGAAAAAGGAACACCCGTCGTTTAAAAGTCCAAGCTCTAGATAGGCTTGTGGAGGCTTCCACATGTCACGTCCACATAGCTTCAAAGGTGCAATCAAAAATAAGACTCAAACACCCATCAGTTTTTCATGTTTCTTGGGTCAGGTATAATGTCTCCCCTAATAAGGGAGCTTGGGCAGAATATAAAGGAAATAGAGAAGGCCCACAGAAGCCACCATGTCTCTTCATGGCATGACATCAAAGGTGTAGAGGAGGGGGAAAAACTTTGAGACTTGCGAGGCCGCTAGGTGGACATTCGTGAATAAACTCCAGATCTGAAATGCCTTCAGGGCTATATCTTTTAATTAGAAGCTCCAAATCGAGCGAGAGGGGATGTTTTAGAGAGTTCTTGGTACCTGCTACCCACTTGCCACTATTAATATTTCAACCCACCATTACTGAGGCCATCAAGTCTCCTACCTTCCACCATGATGAAGAATGGGTTTCCCTTCTTGTCCAGCAAGTTGTAAAAGTGATGGGGGCATGGGTGTTGTAGTGGGACCCATCATTGTGGCAGGGAATTCAATACCCCTTCCTTTCTCTCTCTCATTCTTCCTATATATTGTACAAGAGGGACAATTTCAAGAGGTTGGACATTCTTTCTTTGTGCCCTCCCTTTCCTCTACTCTGCAGGTGAATTCATGGAGTCTCGAACCCCTCCATCCAAATTATAATGCAATTTCTACCTCTTGGCTAGTGTAATGCACTGTATCAATTCTTGGAGTAATAGAATAAGTCTATGGATGATTTCAACCTCCTCTTATGCTTTATGGCTTCTTCCTGATCCCTCATTGCAATCTTGGTCATCTGTGAATGGATATTGTTTTACATTTTAATGGTTTTTGTTTAAAATCAATTCAAATGTTCAACATTCCTTTGGTTCATCACCTCTATTATATTAGATTTTTTTCTTGCATTCCCTTAACCTTGTCTCCTTGGTAAGTTAGAGTAGGAGTTAGAACAACCCTCTATAATCTAAACATGTGCACCTGAACAAAGGAATAGGAGCCGGCCTTCATCCGGAGAGCTCTCTCGACTCACAAAGTCCCACACTTTGAGAGATTCTCCATGTTGTGCAGTCACACTAAGGATCTCAACTCATCAAGTTACAGATTCCAGGGGTGTTGTGATTCTATAACAATAGGACATTGTGATCAATTTCAAGCGTATCATCCATTCGACTCAATATGGTATTCAAATTAGCATTGTTTCGACATCAAAGAGGCTTGAGGTTAGTGGTCGTTAGGATAGTTGTTGTCTTACATATATTACATGTAATAATGACTTGAAGGATATTCAAATACATGACTAGACAACAAATATTCAAGACATAATCAACCCAAGCCCACCTCCATGTCCCTCTTAGAAAAAGTGCTCCTCCACCTCTCCAGTTCATATCTCTAGTATAATAAAAGTGTTTACCATCAAAATTTATGAGTAGTTTCTAATCATTAACCCAAGTCCCATTCCCATTGAGTTCATTAGATGCTTTCAATAAGTGGTCATGGGGACACCTTCAGATAGGGGTCAAAATTATTCATATGGACCAAGCGGAACATAGTGGGGAACTTCAAATGCAGATTTCTTAGTGGATACTAAGGACTAAAGCCCACCTCCATGTCCCACTTATATAAAGTGCTCCTCGACCACTCAAATTCATAGTAATGGTATAATAAAACCGTTTACCATCCAAAATTTACAAATAGTTCGTAATCATCAACCCAAGTATATTTGAAGCCTATCACATGAATTCAAAATGAAAATTTAACCCTAGTGGCCACTATGTTCAATTTTAAGCCTATTGGTCAGTGGGTTCACTATGTTATTCGAATCAACATTGTTGTAACATCACAGAGGATTGAGGTTAGCGGTTGCTATGATAGTCATTGTCTTGTATACATGACGATTAGTTTTTTCTGATGAGTTGTGTGGTTTATTGATTATCTAACTATGCCCCCAATATTATATTTAAATTTTAAAATATATTTTAAATGACTGCAACCTCTTAGGTGGTCGTCACTACATTTCTTTCCTGAATACTCATGATTCCAAACAAAAATTCATTCCTAGCGGTTGATGAGCTCAATAGGATATTTGAAATCTATGGCATTAATTCCAATAGAAAATTTAAGCCCAGAGTATGATGTGATCAATGTAAAGCCGAGCAGTTGTTGTGTTCAATATGTTATTCGAATTAGCATTGTTGCAACATCATAAATTCTTGAGGTTAGCAGGCGCTAAGATAGTTATTGTCTTGCATACAAGACAATTACTAATGACTTTAAAAATATTTAAATACATGAGTAGACAATAAAAAATATGATGACAGGATAAAACCAAGTCCACCTCCATGTCTCTCCTAGAGAAAGTTCTCCTGCACCACTCCAGTTCATAGCTCTGGTATATTAAAAGTGTTTACCATCAAAAATTTACAAATAGTTTGTTATCATGAACCCGAGTTCCATTCCCATTGAGTTAATTGGATACTTTCAATAAGTTTCCATTGGGAAACCTTAAGGTAGGGTCAAACTACTCCATATAGACCAAGTGGAACATAGTGGGTCGCTTCAAATGTGGATCACTCATAGACATAAAGGACCAAAGATCACCTCCATGTTCCACTTAAAGAAAGTGTTCATCCACCACTCTAGTTTATAAGTCTGGTATAATAAAAGTGTTTCCCATCCAAAAATTACAAGTATTTTTTAATCAGTAACTTAAGTTCCATTCCCATTGAGTTCATTAGATGCTTTCAATAAGTGGCAATGGGTTCACCTTGAGGTAGGGGTCAAACTTCTCCATATGGACCAAATAGAACATAATGGGGCACTTTGAATGTAGATCACTCAATGGAGAATTAAAGACCCAAGCCCACCTCCATGTGTCACTTAGAGAAAGTGCTCCTCTACCACTCCAGTTCATAGATCTGGTATAATAAAAGATTTTACCATCCAATATTTTCAAGTAGTTTGTAATCATCAACCCAAGTTCCATTCCCATTGATTTCATTGATGCTTTTAATAAGTTATCGTGGGGACACCTTGAGGTACAGGTCAAAATTCTCCATATGGACTAAGTGAAACATAATGGGGTTCTTTAAATCTAGATCGCTTGGCAGACACTATGGTACCAAACCCATATCCATGAAGTTCTTAGAGAAATTTCTCAACCACCACTCCAGTTCATAGATCTATTATAATAATAATGTTTACCATCAAAATTTTTTCACCCCCTCCCACTTTCTAAAAATTTAACTTTGATGACGGAGCCTCAAAAGGATACTCGGGCATATGATGAGTGGGGTGTTTAATTAAAGATGCAGATGGAAGCTTAGTATTAGATTTTCCAAAAGGTCTCAATCTAGCGGTAAACATTGGTTGTGAAGCTTTGGAAACCAAAGGTGATTCTTAGGTGGTAATAAATGATCCAATATCGAGAAGGGGGGTTTGAGGTATTATTAATTTTTTGTGTCCTGGATTCCTTTTCATTCTTTTTTTTTCTTGTGGTGGTTGGCAATGGTGTGGAGATTTGAGAGATGAGTATGGAGTGCCCTTTGCTTCCTTTCCTTTTCCTTCAAGGCACGTAGTCTGAGTTGGAATTTTTGGGAGCATTTCTCAAGCTCACATTAGGAGTATCTTCAGTGCGACATCAGGTTACGTCTAAGAGGAAATTATGATGATTCTGTGGGAGGAATATTTGGGTGAGTCAACAAGAGCTTGAGTAAATTTGGAAGTCACCTCTCGGTTCGTGTCCTGAATTCTTTTCGTTAGATAGAATAATTTCAAGGTGAGAGATATTTCCCTCCACTTCATTAAGACAAGACACCACATCAACTTGGTTTAAGCATTGAAGGATTTTGGGAGGGGTCAATCGCTACCTAACATTTTTTGTGAGGGGTTAGCCATGGATGAAGTGTGGAGGGTGATAGTTGAGCTCTCTTCTAGAACCACAATTTTGATGTGAATTGCCTCAAACATTCATATTAGTTGTTCTGAGGGGTTTGGTTAAGGTAGCTGACTTGAGAAGTTAGATTTTCCTATAATTTTTACTCCCGTTGTCCTGAAATTTTCTGGTGTGGCTAGTCTGCGAAGGAAATTAGGACTTACATAACAATTATTGTTGCACACTACTCATATTAGTGTCGTAGTGGGTTGGAAGATGTCTCCAGGGCCAAGTAGCTCATCCTCTCAAATGTAATTTTTCATTCTTGTCACTAGTTTTTAGTGCTTAGGTTTTCTTTTTCTATGGATGTTGTGTTTGTTTAGCTTGTAGTCCAGTTAGTTTTGTTTTTTTTTTTTTGCTGGATCATGTGGGATATTGTTTATATTTTGTGTCTGTAATTAGTTGGGATCCTATCAATCCCTAGGTTCAAGTCTCTTATCGAAAGTGTTGAATCATCCTAAAAAATATTCGAACACAAGATAGATATAAATGATTTTCTACATTACATGTAGCCCCTAAGATCAAAGATTATTATATTCCCTTCACGTAACATAACAAATTTTAACAAATTTTTTGATTACAGATATTCCAAAAAGAAATTTGTAGTCTAGCAGACGGTGAGTTCAATATGGTTTTTGTTGGATTTTTAAATTCTTTTGATCGAAACTTTGAAACACGGGATTATGGAACCCCACCCATACAATATAGAACCAATACAAAAACCAAGTGACACAAAAAACCCAAGTCCCCAAAACAAGGAACACCATGAAGGGGAGATAAACCAAGAGAACAAACTAAAGAACCAAAACAGACCAGGAAGCACTAGAACCAAGCATGAACATGAGCCAAAATAGTGGCACAAACAACAACCGGCCCACCACCCACCGCTCATTGAGAAGCCTTATCAAGCAAGAGAAGAAATTTCTCCCTAGATAGGGCATGAAACTTGTTAAGGTGATCAAAAGTTTAATCAATAGGGAAACATGAAGCAAGTAGATCCAAGGGGGAGATGATTGAGATCTAGTATGTCCTGCCAAGGGGAAACATGCACATTCTTAGCATGAATGAGTAGTTCTTGGTATTCCTCTCCGAGCTAATGAACACCACGCTCGAGATTCATAGTCTATTCTTCAACCTCTTCCACCCAAATCAAGGCATCTAGGATATGAAAATATTCTAATTCATTGTGTAAGTTGCCTCTATTGACTTTGGGTAAATGAAGTACTCTACTACAACCTTCACATCTACCTTGTTCAGGTGAAGCAGAAGACAATTGGAAAAAAAATCTATGGCTATATCAAAAAGCGGACCATGACTTATTTGAATTCTTCATATATGAGTCACCCAACACACATTCGATAGCTTCAGCTTCACGAATATATTCATAATGAAAGACTTCCTAAGGACTCTTGCAGGAGATGGCCGATGAGAAGGTTGATTCCTAACGCTCGTTGCGTAGAGAAATAAAAGGAAAGCCCAAGAAAACCATAATTCTCCTACTCAAAAATGGGAAGAGAGAATAGTGAGGAAAGAGGAGCCAACACCTAACTAAAAAAGAAAATACATGAGCCACCATTAATGATGGATGCAGGTTCCGCGTCTCCCTTTATGTGAAATGATATCTACTAGACCATTCCAATCTTTAGAATTGCACAAAATCAATGTGACATCTGGACCATTGATGGCCACCTTGGAAAGAAGATCGGCATCGCTATTAGAAGCCACAGGGTTCAACATGTTATTAGATTAGTGGCTACTAGGATAATTCTTGTTTTGCACTAAGGCCCCTCTAACCTAAAGCTATAAAGATTATTTTTTTACATTGAGATAATATGCCATCGCATGCTTGAAATTAATACAAGTGTGCCAATAGTTTTAATATCAAGGTTTATTGGAAAAGGTGATGAGTTCAGCAAATCAATAAATTTATAGAAAATGTTATCACAAAATTTTCCTATTTAGTAGCTATCTTAATAGGTAAGATTTAAGGTCTAATCAAGACTTAGTGACAACATACAAAGGGAATTTTAATAACACGAGATTTATTTTCCCTAAAAAGTTCTACATTTTAATGATGACATTTTAATATGGGAGTTGGTTCTAATAATTAATTCATTACTATTCGAAACATTAGTGAGGGACAAATAATGTTCCAACGCTTAAACTTATTGATTTATACACTTAAATTTTTACTAAATTTCTATTCATTAGCCACACATTATTTTTCCTCACCTACCATTAGTTGCTTGAATTCAAGTTAAAAATTAAATAAAAACTAGCCAATAAAGTAAGTCATATCAAGTCTCATAAATAAATTATTAAATGAAATGAGGCCATGTAGACAACCCATAAAAGCTGATTTTATATTAAAGTAATGGGTTGCCTTAACATTATTTGTACTCAAAAGTACTTATTTTAAATCCCTTAATAATATGTTCTCCACATCATTTAAATATCTAAAAGAGAATTTGTATATTGAAAAAATCAAGAACCATTAAAGGGTAGTTTGTAATCACTAACCCAAGTTCCATTCCCACTGAGTTCACTTGATGCTTTAAATAAGTGGCCATGGGGACACCTTGAGGGACGGGTTAAACTTCTCCATATAGACCAAGCGAAACATAGCGGGGCACTTCGAATGCGGATATAACGGTGGGCATTAAGGAACAAGGTTCATTTGCATGTCCCGCTTGGAGAAACTACTCTTACCATTATATTTAGATTTCCATATTAATTTATTGGAATCTTACCATGATATTTGAATCCTAGTGGCCGCTTATGACAAAGATTATTAAATAGTATTGGCGCAACATAACAAAGTCTTGAGATTAGCGGTCTTTAGTATATTTGTTTCCTTGCATAATAAATAATTTATAACGACCTGACTAAAAACCTCACTAAGCTCCTTTATTATATTTGGATGCTATAATACTACCTTATAATCCAAAACAAGATTAATTTAAATGATTTTCCTGAATACACGTATTCCAAAATAAAATTTTCTACATTGCGGCCACTAAGTTCACTATGTTTTTTTATAATTATTATTATTTTTAAACCCTTTTGACTCGAACTATGAACTAGGGGGCTAGGGGACCCCATCCATACGATACAAGATTAGAGGATATGAAAACCAAGACAGAGAGAGAAACGATGGAAAAAGGTGTGGACCCTCCAAGAAGATAGGATATAGGAGAGCCAATGATACCAAAGCAGAGCCAAAAAAAATGAAACAAAAAAAACACAAGATCCAAAGAGACAGACCAGAACTACCAGAAAAAAATGAAGAATGAAGGCTCCCACCACTGCATGATAGGATAAGAAGATAGGATATAGGAGAGCCAATGATACTAAAGCAGAGCCAAAAAAAATGAAACCAAAAAAGCACAAGATCCAAAGAGACAGACCAGAACTACCGGGAAAAAAATGAAGAATGAAGGCTCCCACCACTGCACGCCCAGTTCAGACCATGAAATGATCCACTCCTCCAATACAACATCTTGCTCCCGTCGAAGCTTCATGGAGCAACATACGAAAGTATTCTCTAGCGTGATCTCTCAGTTCTTTTATATTTTTGATGGCAGAGTGTAGGGAAAAGCGTATATAAGAAATGTCCAAGGGTGGAAGAAGACGAGGGTCCGTCCGGTCATGCTCGAAGATGGTGTGCACATTTTTTCCATAATGGAGAAGATCTCTATATTTCCCATTGAGCCAGTGAATACCCCGCCCAGGACCAATCATGGGCTCATCAACTTCTTCTAACAATAAGAGTGGATCAGGAAGTTGAAAGTCCACCAGTTCTTCATGAAGACCACCAAGATGAACTAGATAAATGATGTTGATGGCCACAAAATCCATATCGGCGGGAACCGATCGATGAGGAGGTAGACAGAAACAAAGTTGTTACAATCTATGAGTTGGTGGGGGCCCTACGCGAGTTGTGGATATAGGTCTCACACAAAATATTCTCGATGGCTTCTACTTCCCTGTAAGAGGAGTACTGAAATATTTCAGAAAGACGAATGTGAGAATCGAACGATGATAGAGAAAATTCCAATTGTGTACTGCGAAGGCTGATAAAAGGAAAGTCCAAGAGTGTCATTAGAAGCGAACCAGACAAGTAGAGAAGGAGGATGGCGAAGAGAGATCTGACGGTGGAATTTAAGAACCCAAGACACACGGGGAATCATTAAATATGTTGATGTAAGCCATCTCTCCATTCGTGAGAAATGATGGCATGAAATCCAAGCCAATCCTTTAGGTGACTTGAGATTTTGGCAGCGTCCGACATTTCTATGGCGGCATTGGCAAGCCAATCTCCGGCACAATTTGCTTCGTGAAAAACATGATTGATACTCCATTATTTTAATTTACCTAACCAAAATAGGGTGTTGGAAAGATAAAAATTAAGATCCCAGGAATGTGCTTATCCCTTAGCAATTGTATGGACAATTATTTTCAAGTCCCCTTCAACCTTAAGGGAATCATAACCCCTAGTTATAGCCAATTTCTCTCCTTCCTAAAGATCCCGAGCTTCTGCAAAGTTACACATTCCGTCTTTGGGTGGGAAGGAACCCACCACAATAATATCTCCATACTCATTTCTCACAAGACACCCCACTCCTGATTTACCTGGGTTTCCTCAAGAGGCCGTGTCAAAGTTGAATTTGAAAACTCTAGGGGTGGGGCGGATTCTATTTCACATTTCTCCTTCTGTGAATTTTTTCTATTTTAGGAAGGCCTTGATCAATAATCGAATAGGGCGGGGGGGTGGTGGGCGGAGCTATTTTAATTAAAGGCCATGTTTATCTTATTGTCTACATCATGTGAGATTAAATTAGGATTGATGGAACTGTGAGTGCTAAGATATTAAGATATGACATGCACCAAACCTTCCCCCTGTTTGTATAGAGAATTACAAAGCAAGCACCACAACACAATAAGGTTTTATCCACTTCAACATCCATGCCAACCCTATATGCTTTCTTGATCCAAGGACAACCTATCTCCGATTCCAAACACAACCTTCACCGGATCAATGATAAGAAGATGAAAAAGGAACATCAAAGCAACTTCCGCATTAACCCTCGAACGTTGCTCGAGAGAAAGATAATCATCTCTAAGAAATCCCTCAATTACAAGTTGGTCTTGATCAAATTCAAACAAAAAAATGGATTTCAAATGGTGACATGATATTTTGGTATAAAATCCTATTTCACCCACAGCTGTGGAAAATTCCATGAAAGGAGACATTGGTCTAGCCATGAAAGAATACATGAAATCTCGTGAGAAAAATCCAAAACGTGTTGAAATAAGAGGAATCGTTTAGATAAATATATGTAGTGAATATTCCATTGCATGCTTGAAATTAAGACAAGCTTGTCATTGGCTTTAATATCAACCTTTATTGGAAAAGGTGAGGAGTCTGGCCAATCAACATATTTATTGGAAATCTTATCAGAAAATAGTTACTGAGTCACACAAGATTTATCATCCCTAACAAGGTCTTCTTTTAAATGATGATGTTAGGAAAAAAAAAGGAGGTGCCTACAATAATGAATTTATCAAAAGTATTCGAGTCATTAGCAAGGAAAAATAACTTATTTTATTATGATCTACTTGTGCTAGGAAAAATACCCAATGAGTTACATTATCGGGTATGTTAAAAAAGTACCATTAGTTGTTTGAATTCAAGTTTAAAATTAAATATGAACTAGCTAATAAAGTAAGTCACATCAAGTCTCATCAATAAATTATCTAATGAAATGGTAACACATAGACAACCCATAAAAGGTGATTTTATTATCAAATAATGTGTTTCCTTAAATTCCTTTATATTCAAAAGTACTTATATAAAATCCCTTAAAAATATATTCTCCATATAATTTAAATGTGTAAAAGAAAATATTAACTTACTAAACTATGTGTCTATATTTATTACTAGCCTTAACTAATGGCGTTTACCGGTTGTAAAGAATTTTTGTTTATATGAAAACATACATGGATTATGTTTTATACACAAAATATCAAATGAGAACTTCATAAGGCATCAACCTTATCGAAAGTATGTTTTCAAGGACTTGGCTCTACCATGGATAGTCCAACTAATATAAAATAATTACAAACAATGACAAAAAAAAAAATTGATATTGTTTTTTACATTATTAAAATGGATTCCCCAATATTGTAGAGGCTAGCGGACACTAGCCTTCTCATCAACGAATAATTGGCAAACATAAAACAAGTATTTATCTTCACAGCCTTTGATTTTTTATTCCTGTGCAAGGTTCGTGTACATCTTTGCATTCAATGTTTAGTAAATTGTTACAGAATATTTTGTTTAATGCGTAATTTCCTAAAATATGCAGGGCCAAGATGAACATAATATGTCTTCAGGTTTAAAATATGTACTTCTATTATTATGCTCCAACACTAATATTTGTAGATAATGTAGACTGAATTTCTCATTGATTCAATACTCAGTGGTTGCTAAAAAATTTCATTGATACCTTAGCGATCACCAAGAATTTTCATTTCTTTGATGTTCCAAAACAAGATAAGACAATTAATATTCAAAGAAAATATAGATATTTAACACTTTCCTCAATACACGTAATTAAAAGTATTAACCACTTTTCTGAATACACCTAATTAACACAAGAATATCCAAGATAATACAATACACATAGTCAAACATGTAATCTTAATCCTAGCGCTTGTTAGGTAGTTTAGCCACCACAAGGATCGTAGAAAATGTGAGGGTTTTCCATGATTTTTTTGTTATTCAATCACTCATTCTAAAATAAGAAACTATTAAGGATTGATATCAGGAAACCATAACTTTCGATGACTAATTGAACCTAGCGGTTACTATAGATTTTCCTATATACTAGTCGATTTCAATTATGTGATATACACGATATATCATATGAAAACTATAAACGGAACCTAATTACAACATCTAAACTCATCAGGACATGTAACCATTGTTAGTATTAAATATTCAATTCTCGACCCTTATCACCCATGTTGGTTTCAAGGTTTTCACAATGATGTAGTGTAACTCAAATATTTTTTTACAATGATGGGAATATATAGATGCTAGCAACCGCTAGTCTACACTTCTAGCAAAAAATTCACTACTTGAAACAAACCAAATTTAATAGTGACTAATTGTTTAAATTGCTTAGTTCAATGCATAAAAAAATTATTAATGATTTTTTGTTTTTTATAACTAAAGGAGGGTTGAAGTTTTCCTAGTGACCGCTATGTTATAAATATTTATTCCTATTGAATTTTACTCTAAAATAATGACATTAATATATGGCATCTCATTGCTATTACACTATTGAGAAACAATATTTTTCCTTTCCAATTACTTACGAAATATTAATTTGTTTAATTCCTTTTTTTAGGTAATATGTCTTCTATTCGCCTCACTTTGCTCATGCAAATTCCTTTGATTGAAGGAGAAGAGGATATGAAAAAGAGAGATGATGACTGGTTTGTAGAAATGCATTCCCTACAAAATTACCACGGTGATCTATGGTTATTTTTTGTTAATGAGGGCGTTGTCAGTGAAGACGGTATGGTACTCAATTAAAAATTTATTGGTGAGCAAATATTGCGTAGTCAAGTTATATGCATTAACATCAAAATGAATAAGTTCCTTACTCTTGACATGGAGTTAGAAATTTCATTGTTCAAGAAACTAGAAATGAAGGATTCTAGAGAAAATAAGGCATGCTCTTGTCTTAATTATGGTTGGAATTTAGAGAATTTCATGCAGTCAGAAAAAATAGGCTATGGAAATGCCCTTGAATTTCATAACAACATGAATTTTTTATTCAATTTTTTTATAGAATTGGAGATACCTCTTCTATTTTTCATTATTTGAATAGAATTGATTTGCTTTCTCCCCCAAAACCTGCAAAGCTATTTACCTCGCTGAGGAGATATTATTTGTCTAAATTAGAGATAGATCCATCTAATACAATGTTGCAAGGGTTTAAAAAGAATAAAAAATCAGATTTGATGTTGAAGAAAATGACCAATATATTTGAGAAAACAAAAAATTTAAATGTTGAACAATTAAAATTATTTTTGTTCAATGGTGATACTTTTCCAATTGAAGTTTCTAGGTACCATTTGACACCTCCACATTATCAATTACATATTGTTCATGATGATAATGTTGACCTTCTTATCTATTCAATGTTGATTAATGTTATTCCTACACCGAGGGATGCACTTCTTCTCCCCTTTTTACCTTCTACAAAAGAATTTTTACAACTCGAGGATCTAGATGACCTGAAAAGGGATGAAGTGTAGTTCTACAATCTTTATGGTCAACATAAAAAATTTTCCCACAAAAAATTTGGTTGAAAGAAAATACAAGTCATAACATACTCAGATGCAATTTAGAAAGGCTCACATTATGTCTTCACATGTTCCTTGAGAAGACATTGTTAAAATTTACCAGCAGTAAAACGATGTAAACAAAATTTGGATTGATACCAATTTTATTGATGTACTCTGTAAGGTTTGAATTATTTGGAGATCCCTAGGATATCCTCAGAGGTTCGAGTAGGAAACACAAAGTCACATAATTTGAAGGTAAAGAAACTTAATTTTAGCGGATTTGTTCATTACATTTATTTTTGTAATATACAATAAATAAATATACTATTTCATATTTCAATGTGGTGTTTGAAGATGACACGTCTTGCTATTATCAAAGTGGCTAAAACATAGACCCTTCATGACAAAATAATATTTTTGTATTAACTTGAGGACATATGGATAAAATTGACAACAACCATTGAGTTATTTAAATCCGGTGGGCTGATTTGTTCTCATTTTAAGGATAACCAGCCTAACTTTCAACATAATTCATTGGCAAGGTTCATCGTGAATTACTTCAGCCTAATAGAGGAATGACGGATGACAAGATATCAATTCTACTAGATGAAGTGCAAGTAGAGAGAGTATGGCTAACCCACTTTATTGAACAAAGCATAATAGTGGAGACTTTAGATACTTACTATAAAAGAGTAAAAGATGATAGAAAGATGACATATTTTTTTATAAAATATGTTAAAATTAAATATCCAGGAAATCGTGCATTGGCAGAATGCACTAAAAACATATTGTTGAAAAATACGGTGTGCATAATTCTCACTACCACCAATTGTGTGTACTATTGGGAGAAGATTCTAAAGGAAAAATAAAAGCTGATTCAGAGGAAGTGAAAAATCGCCAAAAAAAAAATTTGATGATGGAGTGGCAAAGGTTCTCCTAGTGACGGCTCAAAAAATTATAGACTACTACGTCAGTGCAATGGAAGAAAATATTCCATAAAAGGGTGGAAGACACCAAAGATTTTACCTATCAATGTGGATATCCCTTCCAGCTCCAGTCAGTAATATGTTCTATTCCGTCAACTAATCTATTCAATGCAGAATGTGTGATCGTAGATTTCTACAATTTGTCTAGTGTACTCACTTCTAATGCAATAATGGACCTACTTGTAGTTTTTAGATCTAGTATGATAAATTGTGTAATTATTATCCTCATACCTATTATTCTTCAAAAATTTTAAGAGAGACATTAAAAAAATACATGCAAAAAGTCAAAAACAAGGGGAAATCACTAGTGGAAGGTTGTTAAAAAATTTATGATAGCATTAGAAAATTAAAGAGCTTGTTTCTTATGTACACAATAAACGATGTTCACAATGGGGATATAACAAAAATCACAATGGATTGGATGGATCATCTTTCGTAGCCAATTGTGACTGCAAGTGACATTTTCCTATAAGGAAAGATGCCTTCTTTTATTTAAGAGAGATCTTATGGGTTATGGGCTCATATGTTCACTCAATTCACTTCCGATAATTATCTAGTTATAGTGCTAAACGGCGGTAGTTTTGCAATGCATGATTTGGTTAACTCTGGGTCTATTTGTGGTTTTTATTGTTGAATTTTATGATCAAGAAATTTTTTTACAACGATACTATTGTCATTTGAAAAAAGTGTGTTGATTAAGATCACATAAAACAATTCTACTAGTTTAATGAACTTGAACTGATACATACAATATTTATGTAGGTAACCAAACAATAGAGGAAGACATTGTCTCTTCCTCTCCACATACAAACAGACGGGATGATGTCGATCTTAGTATGTCAAAACAAATTCAACTTTTTGCCACAGATGTCACTGACCAGCCATCCAATGAATCTATAAAAGATGAGTGGGAAAAACTTGTTTTATAAATTTATCTCTACAAGATGTTTTCGATTGTCATTGTTTACATATTTTTTTAAGATAACTTGAATTTTTTTCAGATTTGATGCCAAATGGGGAGGTTTTTGGCACATCATGCATGAAGTCAAAGATGGAAAATGGTATGATAATCATATACAATTCTAAAGAAAACCATTTATAAGTCCCTCATAATTGAAGGAACCTATATCGAAGTAGTTTATTTGTAAGACTTATCACCCTAGCGGTCATTAACATGCTTCTTTTAATTAGATTTATTTTTTATTGAGTAAATTTTTGGCTTAACGGTGAATTGTTATTTTCCGACAATCAAAAATACTTACTTTAGTATAGTTTTCTTATGCATACTAGTCATTAATATACAACTACATCTATGAAATATTCTATAAAAGTGACCTATTTCACGTATTATTTTTACATCAACTTAAAATTTATTTTGATTTGATCATAGTTTTAAAAATAGAATGAGCATCACAAGAACCTGCACAGTGGGATTGCGGAAAATCCAAGACAGAGTCTCAATAAGTAAGTGTTAACATTTTGAAATTTTGATTATTTGAATTGGTTAATATCAAATTGTGGACAATTAACAAAAAATATTTTTGTGCAATTGTCCAAATGGATTATTTAATTATTTTAGATTCGGAGAGTTTTATCTATGAGAAAAAAAAATCCTACAAAGACATGATAATCAATTTCGGTAAGGAGACTCTCAATTTGCGAGGTGGGATCAAGAAATTTTTAAAGATATTGGCAGCAAAATATGAATTGGGATTTTGGTCTAGCTATCTCTCTTGCACCAAAGTTGAAAAAATGATTACGGATTTGAAAAAATAATTAGCATTTGAATTCAAACCATTTATTATTTTCAGTAAAGAACATTGTTGTGTAGAAGACGAAATTACGAAATATATCTCTAAAATATTTGGAGTAGATGTGGTTTTTTTTTGGGCTAGAAACACAATGTTTAGTACAATGGGCCCAAAGGGAAACCCTCTGGAAAATTTTATGGTGGGGAAGAAATCCAATGAATAAAATTGTTTTAAATATATGTGGTTGATGACAAATTTGTACATAAACATATCACATATCCTATGTCAGGGTTTGAGTGTTGTGGAGGACATTCAAAATTTGCATTAAAAATAAAATATACAACTATTAATTATTTGAATATCTTTTTACAATGATATTCATTTGTATAGTCATATGGTTACTATTTATTTTACATGTTGAGATTATAAATTTATAAGTAGGGAGTATTTATCTCTTCACTATGATTGAGATGATATTATAGTTTTATAAGTTGTTTTTGAGTTATGATTATATACTTTAATGCCTTGTTTTTTAAACACTTTTGGAAGCTTACATTGATTCTCAGTTGTTTTTATAGATCTGATTGGGAAGCCTTGGAAATTACTATATTTGAGAGTTAAAGGTTTGATGTTAGGAATATCTGGTATTGGCGAAAAAATACCTCGTAATATGGTTCGTGATTTTAGATCTAGGAATACCAAATACTTTGAATGAGATTTTAGTGTTGACTTGATAAGTACTACATCAAAATATTTTGACACTTCCTTATGGTCTTCATTTATGGATTCAACAATGGTGAAATACAAGTTCATCAAAAAAATTTAGTTGGTTACGAGAAACCAACTTCAGGTTCATTTGGGGATGCCAAGGATGTAAGCTCAAATCATCAATAAGCCAAAAGATACTAGAAATTTATTGTAATGTCTATGGTGAAAAAAATATACATTTGATTGATGATGCAAGATTCATGTCACATGAAGTCAAAGAACAAATTACTCTCAAAACCCCATCATATTGGAGATTTGATGGAAACTATAAAACTGATTCAAAAATCTATATTGAATTATGTACATGGTTGAAACTTGCAGGAGATCACAAAAACATGTTTACATCATTGAAAACATTCAAATGCACAATTGGCATTTGAATTATATACTTTGCTTCCAAATCCAAAAATTTATCACGCATTTTATGGAATAAATTAACTACCTTAAGGTTCTTAAACTTTTGTTTGGCACATCAATGTTGACTTCTCTGAAATAAATAAAATAAAATTTCCGTAGTTATGCATGGTTTAATATTAAAGATGTTTTGAAATTGATAGGAACCTTATTCACAATCAATAAATAATCCTAGCAGTCACTAGACAGTATAAAATATAAACATGTTATGGTTATGGTTATGGTTATGATAATCTTATTCTCAATAAGCTCAATGGTTATAATTATGATAATCTCATTCTCAAATTCGAATGGGCCACTCTTGTGGTATTTTTCTAGATGATTTGTATTTTTCTTTTTACCCCTTAAGACAATGCAAGATGATGAAGTTCTCTATTATTTGATGTCTTCCACCAAATTTAATGTAAATGATGATACAAAGGATTTGAGTTGGTTTCTTTATTCTTATAAGAAGCATGTTCTCATAAGAGAGAGTATTGTGCTATCAAGTGTTATTCTATGTTGTTCACGACATGATGATTGCAAAGATGTGTGGGGAATAAACCAAATTTAAAAAAAAAAACATTTATTTTTGATGTCTAGTGGCCGCTAGCCAGTATAAAATAGAAACAGTGATGGCATCTAAAAGAGTGTAATGGGGGAGATTAAAGAGGAGGATAACAAAGACCTATATTTTCATCATCCCCCACTGAATATCATTGGGCCAGATGGAAATGATGAGAAGTATAATGTGGAATACAATTTCAATGAGCACGACATTACTCTAATTTTTTTCTTTTACATATTTTCCCTTTACTTTCCCTCCCATTATGTATCACCTCTCTGATATCCTCCCTTATTGACATTTACATTCCACATGTTAGTGCTCAATTTAATCTCACCCTGTTCATTAAAAAATGTCTCAGTCCGCATGGTTTGAAAGTTTTCTCTATCTCCCTATATTGATGTGTGAAAGCTTATTCTTTCATTTGGTTGTCATGATCAGTGCTTTCCTTTGGTTGAGGATCACATTAATTCCAAATATTATCTTTCGTTTCTCTATCCATGAGAAAGAACTCATAATTTGGGCATGAATTTGGGTTTTCCCCTTCTGTTTTTCCTTAGTCATGTTTTCCCTATCAAGTGTTGTCCCAAAATATGTGGAAACATGGTCCTTTCTGATTGGATGCGGCTCAGCGGGTCTTTTGGTGAAAATTTCCACTTTTGTAACATTTGTAAAAAATACCTAATTAGCCCCGTGGCCCAAATAGCATCTAATTGGTTATTCAACAAATATGAAGTGGCAGGGCAAAATTCTTACTTTGACCCCAAAGAAGGACATGTTGTAATTTTTCAAGTTACAAGATGGGAAGCGGGTTGGTGGAACTTATTGAAACTCTAAGGCCCGCTTCAACTCAAAGCTAGGACACGTGGAGGGCTGACATTCATTTGAGGATCCACCTCTGGGTCCTACCTTACCAGTTGCGCCAAGGAGACACGTGAAGGCTTCCAATGAATCCTCTCTATACTTCAACTTTTCAAGCAACTTTCTAAGGCCTCGAACAGGTGGAGTGCCTATGCTGTTTGAGGACCTAACCCAGTAATTTTCTTTTGAAGAAGCGCTAAAGGGACACGTGGAGGTTTCCGCTTGATCCTGCCCATACTTAGACTTTTCAACAGATGAAGAAACTTTCTCGGACCCTAGGCATGTGGCACCTTCTGTTGGTCCTACAACACTTTCAAAAAATTTACCAAGATGAGATGCATGGTGAGCCCATGATTGTTTAGGGTCTCTTCTTTTGGGCACTATATGAAAAGTGCACCAAAGAGACACGTGGAGGATTTTACTAGCTCCTTTTTATACTGATACTTTTTCAAAGGCTAAAAGGTAATTTTCTTGGGCCCAAGGCACGTGGAGAGCTTGTGCTTGTTTGAGGTCCTCCCTCTAAAATTCATCTTTAAATTTGTGCCAAAAAAACATGTGGAAGGCTTGCGTGAGTTTGGGAACTTGCCTCTATACGTCACCTTTGTAGTTGTGCCAAGGAAAGATGTGGAGGTTTCTGTTGACTCCTCTTTGCACTTGGCCAACAGGGACTCACAGTGCAGGCATGTGGAATAACATGTGCACGGACATTCATTTCTGAGAGGCACAAATGCAAGCATCCATGCGAGGGCACTCATTTCTCAAGGTTTTTTCTAGTGGGCAAAAAGGATTGCTTGTCAGATCCAGCTATATAGAGCCACCTAAAAAAATTAAAGAGGGGATTTCTCGCATGAAAAAATAAAAGAATGATTAGAAGGACTGTCAAAAATCTTTGACATGGCATCCTAGTCATGGTTGAGGGTCTGAGAAACGTGATTAGTTCATGATTTTTCCACCTAGTATCTTTGGGTGTAAATTTGTTAAACTTCACTTTCCGAGACAAATTTGTACCAAACAAAGGATTCCTCGAATATTCTTATTTTTGGGGGGAAAATTTGGGATGAGTGACCAAGTGAAATGTATAAATGCAATGAGAATAATCTTACAAAAGGTTGGGGGTTTAATTCTTACGAGAAAATTTGAGAAATCCCATCTTCGTGAGAGACTATATGAGAAACTTGTTAATCTCTTATGTTTTAGATATGATCGTGTCAAGATGGTTGTGAGTATACAGCCATTGAAAACCTTTGAGACAGTTCAAGAAACTTTCCCCTGTTGATAAATCTAATAGATCACAAATTAATCTGTGTTGATCTTGGGTAAAATTGTGTCTTCTTTTATTTCACAATGTCTTTCAAATGGTTTTGATGTTCCTGTTGCAATATTATGTTAAAATCCCTCTGAATCACATAGGATCTTGTCCTTGTGATAGTTTAGTGGCATTAACAATTTCATTATGAGAAGATCATTCATCCTGTAATGACATAAACAATTTAAAATCACTTTACTGTCATTTTGTTGATAAAGATTGTCTGTAAGCCTTTGAGTGTATCTTAGGCATGAGGAACCAGGGGTTGTTAATGTTTAATTGAGTCTTTAGCTCGAGGATTCGTGTTGAATTTTCAAATATTGTGTGAAACCATGTAGATCTAGGGCTCCATTGATGCACACCTTCTAGTTGAAAGAATATTTTGGCTATTCTGAAGCTTTCTATTGTTAAGTTGTCCAATTTTTGTAAAGGTTCTCAAAGATATGATGAAATTAACTTCATCTTGTTTAATCTCCCACCAAATATTTCAAATAACTATGAATCCTACCCAAAGTACCCCTATTTGTGTTGTGTATCCACAAATGAAACAATTCTACTGCCAAAATATATAGAAGCAAGAAGGATTTAAGTGTCTTTAGTAACCTGAACCGTGTTCAAAAAATATCTCCACTCTTTAGATGTGAGAACTCATGAGAGTTAAATTGTGGTGAGTTGATCATATTTTGTCAAGGTTCCCCTAAAAATTGTGTAAAGAAGGATCTCTTCATGTCCTTCACCAATAGAGGTTACAAAATGGGTCCTCTCACCTTGGTCGAAAGGCGCGACCTAAAGTAGTGAGGATAGATCAAATCCTTGATGAAGGTGTTATCCATTTCTCCAATGCTAGATTGAAAAAGAGCCACCCGAATCCCTTCCCAAGCTACAAAATTACAATTGATTTTTCTGTCTCTATGTGTCTTGTTAAATCTGTGATGTTGCTTAGCTTCTAAGGGAGAATAAATTTGGATACCAACACCATTTTTGCATCCTTGCCGGGGACTATTTGAACACTGGGACCTATTTATGCGGCAAAAACACCATTTTGGCACCATTTTCGAGGACTATTTGAACAAATGTATACACATACCGACCCTAGTAATGTTTCTTACATGATCTAAGTGCAAATATGTTGTTTAAACATCATCATGTGTTGATATTTGTAAGAATTGTGTAAAGTTACAAGTTTTTTGTGCAATATTTCTAGTTTCTAGTGGTTATTTCACTAAATTTATATCATCAAAGTGATAAATACTTTGGTAAAGGAGGTTAGATATTCTAGGCTTTGTAGGAATTAAGTGTTGATAGATATTTGACAAGTCATTTATAGTGCATTTTCACAACTAAGGTGAAAATCCTTAGTGGTGACTCCGTGTTGATTTAAATTTTGATAAATACCAATGCCTTTACCTATATTAAGTTAAATATGTCACTTATCTTTGCAAAGATGGAAGGAAGAAGATCTTTCTTCACTAAATCCCCTACCAGAAAGTTATTTCTAGAACTGAAAGACAAATTTAGAAGGAAAAAGAGTTTGGAAAATAGTTGGAGATCAGTAATCAAGAAAAGGGTTATCCATTGTGAAAAGTGATCAACCTGCGGTTGAGGATTACCATTCTTCTTAAAGTGATTTTGAATCAGGTAATATTTATATAGAATTGAATTCTCCAATTGAAGAGGGTCCTTCATTTGTGTCTGATAAGTGTGCTTCTCAGTCTATCCCTATATTTTCCAAAGTTGATAAGGTTTTCCATGAAACAGAGCCTTTAGAGGACATTCATTTTGAAAATTATACTCTTGTGTTCCAAAGACCTCTTCTCTCTCATCATTTTATTTCTCTTGTAAGATTACCCCCTCAAGACAATATGGCCCAACCTCCACCTAGGCCTCCATTTTTTGTCAACACTTTTGGACCTATATATTTTAGAGGTATGGCTGGATATCCAAATGTAGTGCCACAAGACGTTAGAAATAGGTGCCTAAATTTCAAGGGAATAATGCTATCACTGGTGATCAACATTTAAAACTTTTTGTCAATATGATGGAAGAATTTGAGATTGAACTTGAGGATGTGTATATAAAACTATTTATTCATATTGTTGAGGAGGATGCACGTCACTGGTATAAGTGTTTGCCATATAACTCAATAGATTCATGGACATAAATGAAAAATGCTTTTAGATTGCAATATGGGGATAAGACAAATCCCAAGTTTATTTTTTCTGAATTTGAAACTATTAAGACGAAACCTAATGAATATGTTTATGACTTCAATACTCGGTTCAATAAGACCCTGAATAGGCTACGTGTAATCCTGAGGCTAAGCGATGTTTTTGTTTAATAAAATACTCTAATACTTTTGAAAAAAGGATGGCTATTATTTAAGGGACAAAAACCTAGGAACTTTGAGGTAGGCCTTCACCATGGCTTTACATATTGAAAAAAATATCAAAGTAGTTGGTAAGCCTCCTAAGAGGGAAGGTATCAAGATGATCAATCTAGAGAAGCCTGAGTAAAGTAAGTCTATGGATCTAGAAGAGGTTGTAAAAACATTGGCTAGAGTTGTTAAGGAAATATCTTATAATATGGCCAAATAAGAGAAGGGGATTAGACAAGGTTCCCAAGGTTAGCATAAGGCACAATGTCAAGAAATATTTGCAAATCATCCCAGAGGTGATCATAGATCAAATAATAGGGGTAAACGGCTCATGGGATCAGGAAATAGATAGCCCCAACCCTGAGAAAATAGATTGGTGCCTGATCTTTACCTATCAAAGTTGCTACTTGTGGAAGAGGTCCATGATATGGAGTGGTGTGATAGATGTTTCTTTCCCCATTCCCCATGTGATGAAGACAAATAAGTTGAGGAAGTTGATGATGATGAGAAATATGGTGATGCATGCATGATGGATTGCTCTGTAAATTCACAACATGGAGCAACCTCAACTGAACTCATAAGTGCTAGAACTGCTACTTGATTTCTAGGGCTGCATTCACCGGGTATTACCTCTTACTCCCACTCATACTTTTGAAATTGATATGGTACAAGATTTTGAGTACTTAAGGGAATTAATGATTAAAAAGTATGATGGAAGAGTTCCTTCAGAAGAGGACAGATAGTTGTTAATGAATGTATTAGTTTCCTATGAAAAAGAATATAATACCAGGAGTAAGGTTTTCAAAGGAGTAGGGCCACAGACCAAAATAAAAATTCCAGTTCTTACCAATATCCCTAAGGAAACCCCTAAAAAATATGCATCTGGCAAAGGCTTTGTCACCTGAAATAAAACTTGTGTTCCCCCCATCCTCTGACTGTGAAAAATCTCATGCCATCAGATGAATTTGTAAACCTTCCTCCTAATAGTTCCTTACCAAAATATGTTCCTTGTGACATTTCCCAAATCTTGAGTCAGATCGAGATTACTATTCCTATTGTTGAATTTCTTAGATTCCTTGAGCATAAGAAGAGGGTGTTTGAGTATCTGGGGCTTAAGGAAGAAAAGGTCACCCAAGGTAAAAATGTAAATAATGTAGAGGTTCCTCCTGCCATTGTAGAATTAGAAAAACCACAAGCATTGGAGGAATTGGGTGAACCACCTGAGGTTTATTTGGGAACTTCTCTGGTTTAGTCTCATCTGAATGTGAATCCATTTTTCACTACTCTGATTATTAAAGATAGGTTGTTA
Organism: Taxus wallichiana var. yunnanensis; assembly: GCA_018340775.1. Taxonomy (NCBI): domain Eukaryota; kingdom Viridiplantae; phylum Streptophyta; class Pinopsida; order Cupressales; family Taxaceae; genus Taxus; species Taxus wallichiana. The sequence goes on from CM031235.1 coordinate 285,779,825, forward strand.
CATAACTGCATGTTTGACTCAGGAGCTTCATGTAATGTAATTCCTCTTGAGGTCATGAATGAGTTGAATTTCAAAGTAACAACAACTTATGGGAAATGTACTACCAATGATTCAAGAGAGCTGCAAGTAGTTGGATGTGTCAAAGGATTAGTAGTGCAATTGGTAGCTTATCTAGGAAAGTACTTAACTTTGAATGTAGTAATTGTGGATTGTCCTACTAAGTGGGGAATGTTGTTATCCAGAAAATGGGTAACTAGTGTGGGTGGAAATGTGCAAATGGACATTTCTTGTACCACCATACCAATTGAAGGTAGCCTTGTGAATTTATATGGTGAAAAGAAAATGTTCCATCTCATGGAGGACCCCAACAATGCTTCTTATGAAGTATTGTACACAGACATTGATGTTGATAACTCTGTGCGCTATGTTTTTTTCAAGGAGTATGAAATTGATCAATGCAGATATCTTGAGAAGGTTGATTTTCCTGGGACTTTTTATGTTTGATGCAGCCTCGAGAGATGTTGAAAAACTTGATGTAGGCACAAAGGATAAGCCTAAAAAATGTGGTCAGATAGCAACTTGGATGGAAATGAGAAACAATCATATGACCAGTTGTTAAAAATGTATCGAACCGCTTAGCATGGTCATATCGAGAATCGAAGGCACTTGAAAATTTTTGTTAATTATTTTCTCTGAATTAGGGTGTCTATCAATGTATAGTGTATAGTTTTTTATTTTTGTTCTGCTTTTGTGTTTTTCAATTTTGGTTTTTTCTAGTCCCTGGTGACTAGTTTTTGTTGGTTTCTCAGTTCATCTTGGGGATTTGGTTATCATCTTTCTACTCCACAAGTTTGTTCTTTGACTCCATTGCCCAATGGATTTTTGGCACATGGTCTAATATTTGGGTGTGAATTCAGATTTTCCCCTTCCTTCTGTTTCTCCACAATCATGTTTTTCATGTCAAGTTTTGTCCCAACATCTGTGGAAACATGGTCCTTTCAGATTGGATGTGTCCCCGTAGGTCTTTTTCTTAAAATTGCCACTTTTGTCACATTTTTAAAAATAACAAATTATCCTATGGCTCGATAGCATATAATTGGTTATTCAACAAATATGAATCGGTAAGGAAAAAGTCTTACTATGGCCACGAAGAAGGACACGTGGCAGTTTTTCAAATTACAAGAAGGGAAGCGGGTCGGCAGAACATTTTGAAACTCTAAGGCCCACTTCAACTCAAAGCTTGGACACATGGAGGGCCGGTTCTCATTTGAGGATCCGCCTCTGGGTCCTACCTTAGAAGTTGTGTCAAGGAGACACATGGAGGCTTCCGTTGGCTTGTCTCTATACTTCAACTTTTCAAGCAACTTTCTAAGGCCTGGGACACATGGAGGGCCCATGCCTGTTTAGGGACCTACCCATGTACTTTGTTTTTGAAGAAGTTTCGAAGGGACACGTGGTGGTTTCCACTGGATCCTACCCATACTTAGACTTTTCAATGACCGAAGAAATTTTCTCGGACCCTAGGCATGTGGTACCTTCCACTGGTCCTTAAACTCTTTCAACAAATTTGCTAGGCTGAGGCGCTTGTTTGGGGTCTCCGCTTTTGCGCACCATATCAAAAGTGCGCCAAAGAGACACATGGAGGATTTTGCTAGCTCCTTGTTATACTGAGACTTTTTCAAAGCCCAAAAGGCAATTTTCTTGGGCCCAAGGAATGTGGAGAGCTTGCACTCATTTGAGGTCCTGTCGACACTAAAATTTTCCTCCGTAATTTCTATTTCATTAATGTATGTATTAGGAATAGGATGTTGTTAAGTATAATTAGTAGTAGCGTCCGATAGAAGATAACGGCGCTACTAGTACGACGCCGCCAATAATGTATAGTACGGTAATAGTCAAAAGTACAATAGGAATGTTGTGGTAAAAAGTAAATATTTGTCGTAAGTGGTCCGGTAATGTTAAAATGTCAAAGTTGGGGTAAGTAGAGAAGTAGGGTCTACATGATTAGGAATTAGAAATATTATATTGGTAATAAGGACAAGGAGTGAGGTCATAAATATTTTGTGTATTTTATTTGTAAAAAGTCTAAAAATGTGGAACCCATGTGAAATGATAAGGTTTATCTTATCTTAAAAGATAAGCTTACATGTACAAATAAGAGTTAAGGTATGGAATATGATTCGTTAGAGTGGATTTTTTATCCTATCTTAGGGATAAGATGGATAAGCCTAGAAGTCTATAAATAAGGAGGTCACCCCCTCATTTAGCATAGAAGGAAGTAGTGAGAAATATTGTATGAGTAAGTGTGTAAAGGAAGCCATCATTTTGAAGGTGTGTTAAAGAAGCCATTAAGAGGTGTAATTGTGAAGTTTCTCCCATAGTTATTGTTGGAAGGAAAGTGAAGTTAGTAACACTTGAAGTACCTCATGGGTGAGATTGTAACGATTTCATGTTAATATTATAATTTACTCTGATATTTCAGATTTATCATCATTCCTTCTTATCATAGTCTATGCTTATTCTTTTTTCCAGATTTCATCCACCAAACTAAAGGTTGTGCATTAGTAAATAATCATAGCACGAGGAGTTCTGGTGAAGAATTATCATAGTGCCGGATTGTTGTTGACATTTTGGTTCCGTTGCCAAGACCATTCCTCGTTGGTGGATTTTCTCGGAGAGATATTCCTACTTAGTCGAAATCATGTGGAGAGCAACCTTGCTTTTACTGCATATAGTAGTTACCATAGTAAAGTCACTTTTTAGCATGAAATTATTTTCCGTAGTAAAGTCACTTTTTACCATGAATATTATTTACCACAAGAACTTCACTTTTTTGTGAATAGTGTTTACCATAGTAAAGTCATTTTTACCACAATAAGTCAAGTTTTACCATAGTTTATCTGTGGTCATTTCTATTTTGTTTGTAGAAACGTGTAAAGTCACTTTCCATTATAGTGATTCCAATTATTTGTGCACATAAGTCTTGTTGATTGTACTTGTGGGTTGGTATTTCACGGTGGTTACTTTTGAAAATGGGAAAGATTCCTGTTTTTCAGCCCAATTTAATGAAGATGCTTCTTCTTTCATTGAAGAGTTTAAACGATCTTGTATTTGTAATGGCCTCATAAGAAGGGAACAATGGATTGAATTTTTTCCTACCTTTTTGGATGGTTCAAGATTTAGGTGGTTTGAAACACTAGGTGATGATGTGAAAAATTCATGGGATTTATTAACTGAAATTTTTCTTGAAGAATTTGGTGAACAACGAAATATGCAGATCTCATGATTCGAGATCACAAAGTTAGCCCAAGGAGAGAAGGAGAAGATAAGAGATTATCATGCTCGTGTTCTAGAGCTAAGGAGGAAGATCGATGCCCAGATTCGGAAGGAAGGATTATTGGATGGGTTGATGAATGGTGTGGATAATCTCCTCTCAGTAAGCACTCCATTCTTGGGATGAAGCCGAGATCGGACAATGAGTGAAGTATGACCACCCAACTACCATTGAACAAGCAAAGGAGATTGCAAGAAGGCAAGAAGAAAGCATGGAAGAGGAGCCCAAAGAAATTGTTGCTAAAGTAGAGCCTACACCAGCACCTTTGGTTCAGAATCCACAACCACTCTCGGTGAGCACAAATATTTCTCCTAGTACATCTACTGAGTATGAAGATCTGCTCAAGAAGATGGGACAGTTAACTATTAATCTTCTTCAAGGAAAAGAATTTAGTTCTCAGGGAGGAGATAGAGGTCCAAAAAGAAATATTTCTGAAGTTGTCTGTTATGGTTGTTATAAAAAGGGTCATTATAAGTATAATTGTCCAGATAGAGCTTCTACATATGGTACAAGAGATAATGATAAAGGAAAAGCACCTGTGAATTCTTTTGATGTAGTAGATAAGAGAATAAATAATGAAGTAGATGTGTTTGTAACAAAAAGAAATAAAGAAAAAGATAACCAAGATGGAAATGATCCTAAGAAGATGAAAGGAGAAACTAGTAAGAAACATAGGAGAAGAAAGTTGGGCATGCAGGATTTTCTTATTTCACAGGGACAAGGACCATACTCCATCTTAGAAGATCTATCCAAAAGGCCTACAAATATTACATATGGTCAACTCTTGGCTATGTCTTATGAGAAGAGGTAGGAGCTGTGAAGTGGACTCAATGCTCGATGAAGGAAGGAGGTTGAGGTCCCTATTTTGGAGGTAGAGGTGGATCCCTATGCTCCACAAGCTGAGGTATTATGTAATGATATTTCAATTCATGATGTCTTAGTTAATGGAGGTGGTGCGATTAATGTAATGACCGACTACAGTAATGAATATGTTGGGTTTAAAAATTGATCACCCCTCAACACTTTTGTTAAAGTCATTAATAAGGAAAAAACTAAACCGAGAAGGTGTAGTTTCAAATGTGGAAATATTTTTATATGTGTTGTATGTGTGGTAGAATTTCGGTGATGAAAAATGGTACTGTCTCACTACCAATTGTTGTTGGGAAGACCATGGCTAAGGAGAGTTCATGCAAGAAACTAATGGAATGAAGGATTCATGACACTTGGATGTGGTAGAGAGAGGGTGAAAATAAACGTGATCCCTCAGCATCATAAGGCAGAACCTATCGATTCGAGTGATGAAACTGATGATTGGACATCCTCTGATTACTCTAGTACCAGTGAAGTAGACACCAAAGATGAAGAAAGTGAGGTTGATGTTTCGGTCATGGATATCCTTCTAGTCACACCGACTCATGACCCCATAGAATTATCTAAAGAATAAATTGAGGATCGTCTCCAAAGAAATAAAGATCGGTGATGTAGTGATGGAAAGTGAGAAGGAATCCTACCTCCAGCTCTTTCAAGGTACATACACATATTCACTTTTGATTACAAGGAACTCACAAGTAAGTTGGGTAGAACATTCTATTGAGCTGGTAGATGGTGCTAAGCCCATAAAGTAAATGCCATATAGAATGAATCCTAATTTTTCCAAGACTGTAAAAGAAGAAATAGATAAGTTGCTTGATGCAGGATTCATATTTGTTGTGGAGAATTCATAATGGGTTTTTCCCATTGTGATCTCAATAAAAAAGAATGGGAAGCTACGCATTTGTGTTGACTACAGAAGCTCAATAAGGCAACAAAGAAGGATCATTACCCTCTTCCATTCTCAGATCAGATCTTGGACGAAGTAGCTGGCCAGGAGTGTTATAGTTTTGCTGATGGATATAGTGGCTACAACCAAGTTCATATAGTAGAGAAAGATCAGCTAAAGACCATGTTCACCACTCCTTGGGGAACGTTTTCTTATAGAGTTATGCCTTTTGGGTTGTGTAATGCTCCGGAAACGTTCCAGTGTTTGATGAATAGTGTGTTCAAACCCTACATTGGGACCTTCATTAGAGTATTTCTCTGATGATTTTTGCTTCTATGGGAGCAAGTTGGACCACTCGCACTGAGATGGAGACAACATTTCAAAGGTTATATGAAGCACAAGCCTCAATAAACCCTACAAAGTGTGTCTTTGGATGTTCTAAAGGCGTTTTGTTAGGGCATGTTGTATCCAGAGATGGTATTGGTACTGATCCTGATAAAGTTTCAAAAATCAAAGAGTTACCATTTCCTATGAATAGAAGTAATTTGAGATCATTTTTAGGCCATGTGGGTTACTATAGAAGGTTCATCAAGAATTTCTCAAAGATTGCATAGCCACTAACCCAGTTCTTGAAGAAGGATGTTACTTATGAACCAGGAAATAAAGCGCATGAAGCTTTTGAACAACTGAAGGAAGCCTTGGTGTCTTCACCTGTTCTAAAGAGTCCAGATTGGAGCAAGCCATTCATTGTGTACACTGATGCCTCAGATGTAGCACTAGGAAGTACTCTGAGCCAAAAGGATGAAAATGGGAATGAACATCCAGTTTACTTTGGGAGCAGACAAATGAGTAGTGCTGAGGTAAATTATACTGTAACTGAAAAAGAGGCTCTGGCTATCATTTTTGCTGTAAAGAAGTTTAGGAATTACTTGCTAGGGTAAAAATTTCTAGTTGTAACAGATCATCAGGCTCTAAAATATATTGTAAATAAGCCTAACCCATCAGGGAGGATAGCAAGATGGATAATTTTGCTACAAGAATTTGAATTTAATATTATAGACAGGCCGGAAAGAAGCATGTCAATGAAGATGCGATCTCTTGAGCCTATGATGGTTTAGGTTCATCTTGTGATGATGATGATTTCCCAGATGCAGCATTGTTATCCCTTGACACAATCCCTAGTGAATACATAGATATTTGGAATTATCTGAATGAATTCAAGTTTCTTGATGGTGCCAATGCAAAGACTAAGAGGAAGATTACTCAATCTAGTCGTCCATATTCTATTCTGCATGGAGTATTATTTCGAATAGGACACGATGGACAAGATCAAGAGGGCATTTGGACATGATCAAGGGAAGGAGCTAATAGAATAATTCCACAATGGTACATGTGGAGGGCACTTCTCTAGACAACTTACAGCAAGAAGGATCTTGGATGTAGGTTATCACTGGCCCACTCTTTTTAGAGATTGTTATAATTATTGTAAGACATGTGATATTTGTCAAACACATGGTAACCGTAAGACTTCATCAGCTCCATTATGTCCTATTCTTCCACTTGGTCCCTTTGAAAAGTGGGGAATAGACATTGTAGGTCCACTTCCAACTACCCCATGCCAAAATAAGTATATTGTAGTTGCCACATATTATTTAACCAAGTAGGTTGAAGTTAGGCCATTGAAAATAGCTTCCATGGACGAAGTGGCAACGTTCATATATGAACGCATTGTCACCAGATTTGGTTGTCCATTAGAAATTGTAACAGATCAAGGAAGCCACTTCATTAATGAGGTGGTAGAGGCCCTAGTCAATAAGTTTTATATTAAGCATAGGAAGGAAACAACATACAAGCCAAGCACAAATGGACAGGTGGAATGAACAAATTTTGTGTTGTGTCAAATTCTAGCAAAAGATGCAGCCTTACAGGTACATAAGTGGGATAAAAGGATTCATGCAACATTGTGGGCATATAGGGCAACATCAAAGTCAGCAATAGGATACTCCCCATTTCAGTTGGCTTATGGCATTGATCCAGTTCTTCCTATTGAGTTTGATATTCCCACTGTGAGAGTTATGAAAAATGAAAGGATGGATGAAAGTGATTAAGTAAAAGAAAGGTTGGTTCATCTTCATTTGCTAGAGGAAATGAGGGAAATAGTGAAGGATACAAGCTATAAGAAGAAAATGAAGTAGAAGGAATACTTTGATCAAAAGATACATTGGTCTCTATTTCATGTGAATAACTTGGTCCTAGTATATGATTCAAGATACAAAAAAAAGACAGAGAAAATTTCTTCCAAAATGGATGGGGGCCTACAAAATAACAGCTATATATGAAAATGGTACGCACTGCATTGGAGGAATTAGATGGCACTCCCATTACGAAATGGGTCAACCACGACAAGTTGAAGATTTTCCAAGCACCAAAATAGTCTACTCAAAACGGAGTAGAAGCTAGGAAGGGGAAGATGTTGACACTAAAATTTTCCTCTCATAATTTCTATTTCATTAATGTATTTATTAGGAATAGGATGTTGTTAAGTATAATTAGTAGTAGCGTTCGATAGAAGATAACGGCGCACACCAGATGATGCCGCCAATAATTTATAGTACAAGGTAATAGTCAAAAGTACAATAGGAATGTTGTGGTAAAAAGTAAATATTTGTCGTAAGTGGTCCGCAGTAATGTTAAAATGTCAAAGTTGGGGTAAGTAAAGAAGTAGGGTCTACATGATTAGGAATTAGAAATATTATATTGGTAATAAGGACAAGGGGTGAGGTCATAAATATTGTGTATTTTATTTGTAAAGTCTAAAAATGTGGAACCCATGTGAAATGATAAGGTTTATCTTATCTTAAAAGATAAGCTTACATGTACAGATAAGAGTTAAGGTATGGAATATGATTCGTCAGAGTGGATTTCTTATCCTATCTTAGAGATAAGATGGATAAGCCTAGAAGTCTATAAATAAAGAGGCCACCCCCCTCATTTAGCATAGAAGGAAGTAGTGAGAAATATTGTATGAGTAAGTGTGTAAAGGAAGCCATCATTTTGAAGGTGTGTTAAAGAAGCCATTAAGAGGTGTAATTGTGAAGTTTCTCCCATAGTTATTGTTGGAAGGCAAGTGAAGTTAGTAACACTTGAAGTACCTCATGGGTGAGATTGTAACGATTTCATGTTAATATTATAATTTACTCTGATATTTCAAATTTATCATCATTCCTTCTTATCATAGTCTATGGTATTCTTGTGTTATGTTTGTTGTGTTTCCAAATTTCATCCACCAAACTAAAGGTTGTGCATTAGTAAATAATCATAGCATGAGGAGTTCCCGATGAAGAATTATCATAGTGCCGGATTGTTGTTGATGCAGTCCCGCCTCTAAAATTCATCTTTGAAACTCGCACCAAACAAACACATGGAAGGCTCACACTCATTTGGGAACATGCATCTATACTTCACCTTTGCATTTGCACCAAGGAAACAAGTGGGGTTTCCATTGAATCCTCTTTTTACTTAGCCAACTAAAACTCACAGCGTAAGTATGTGGAATAATTTGTGCACGAAAATTCATTTCTGAGAGGCACGAATACAGGCATCCATGCGAGGGCACTCATTTCTCAATTTGTTTTCTCATGGGTGAAGAGGATTGCTTGTTAGATCCAGCTATACAAAGCCACCTACAAATGACTAAAGAGGGGATTTCTCACATGATAAAATAAAAAAGAATGATTAGAAGGAATGTGAAAAATCTATGCTATGGCATCGTACTCATGGTTGAGAGTCTCGAGAAATGTGATTAGTTCAAGATTTTTCCACTCGGCAAACTTGGTGTAAATTTGTTAAACATCACTTTCTGAGACAAATTTGTAACAAGCAAAGGATTACTCAAATATTCTTCTTTTTGGGGGGAAATTTTGGGATGAGTGAGGAAGTGTATTGTATAAATGCAATGAGAATACTCTTACAAATGGTTAGGGTTTAATTCTTACGAGAAATTTTGAGAAAGCCCTTCTTCCTGAGAGACCATATAAGAAACCTGTTAATCTCTTGTGTTTTAGATTTGATCATGTGAAGATGGTTGCGAGTGTAAAACCATTGACAAGCTCTGAGACTGTTCAAGAAACTTTCCCCTACTGATAAATCTAATAGATCTCGAATTAATTTATGTTGATCTTGGGAAAAATTGTGTTTGCTTATATTTCGGAATGTCTTTCAAATGGTTTTGATGTTCCTATTGCAATCTTATGTTAAAATCCCTATAAATCACATAGGATCTTGTCCTTGTGATAGTTTAGTGGAATTAGAAATTTCATTATGAGAAGAGCCTTCATCCTGTAATGAGATAAACAATTTAAAATCACTTTATTTTCATTTTGTTGATAAAGATTATTTGTAAGCCTTTGAGTGTATCTTAGGCGTGAGGAACCAAGGGTTGTTAATTTTAATTGAGTCTTTAGCTCAAGGCTTCGTGTTGAATTCTCAAAGATTGTATGAAACCATGCAGATCAGGGGCTCCATTTATGTACACCTTCTGGTTAAAGAAATATTTTGGCTATTCTGAAGTTTTTGTTTTCAAGTTGTCCAATTGTTGTAAAGGTTCTAAAAGATCTGATGAAATCAACTTCATCTTGTTTAATATCCCACCAAAAAGTTCAAATAACTATGAATCCTACCCAAAGTACCCCAGTTTGTGTTGTGTATCCACAAATGAAACAATTCTACTACCAAAATATACATAAGCAAGCAGGTTTTAAGTGTCTTTAGTAACCTGAACCGTTTTCAGAAAATATCTCCACTCTTTAGACATGACAACTTGTGAGAGTTAAATTTTGGTGCATTGATCATATTTTCTCAAGGTTCCCTTAAAAATTATGCAAAGAAGGATCTCTTCATGTCCTTCACTAACAGAGGTTACAAAACGGGTCCTCTCAACCTCGTCGAAATGCACAACCTAAAGTAGTGAGGATAGATCAAATCCTTGATGAAGGTGCTATCCATTTCTCCAACGCTCGAGTGACAAAGAGCTAGTTGAATCCCTTTCCCGGCTACAAAACGAGTTATGATTCATCTGTCTCTGAGTGTCTTGTTAAATCTATGATGTTTCTCGGCTTCTAAGGGAGAATCAATTTGGATACCAACACCACCCTTATGGTAGTAATAGTAATTTATAGTTTATGTTTATTTTCGATGTTTACGGTGGATGTTTACTTTCTAACTGATTTGTATTTTGCTTTTGTTACCCCTTAAGAAAATGCAAGATGTTTGAGTTTTGTATTGTTTGATGTCTTCCACCGACTTTAGCGTAAATGATGATACAAACGATTTGATTGAGTTTCTTTGTTCTTTGAAGATACTTGTTCTCATAAGAGAGTGTCTTTTACTATAAAGTGTTATTCTATGTTGTTTAGTACTTGATGATTTGGTAGATCTGTGGGAGATTAAACCAAATTAAAAACTAGTTTTTTTATTGGGAAAAAAACACCTTAATCTTAAATATGGTAGAGATGCGTTGTCCGCCCTTAACAAGGAGTTTACATGAGCTTAAGTGTTCCTATTTTTATTTGTAGGGTTTTATTGCGATAACCAATGATTTGAGTGTCTGTAAAGTAGTCATATATTTTCCCCGAACACATGAGGATTTCACTGTGTTTCCCTTTTCTCGTGCTACGGATGACAGTGATTGCGCTCTATCAGAGTGAGATGTGGGAGCTTGAATAGGAAAATAATGATACACCCAATTTCCACACACACATGTTGGATTATGATTAAGGATAATTAGACAAGACTTACATAATGCACTCTTTACATGAATGGGTTATACATTTTAAAACATAATGTTAATGAAATTTGAAAAATGTTAGAAACATTATTCCAAAGAAATAAATAAAGCCTAGCGGTCGCTAGCCAATATAAAACAGAAATAGTGATGGCATATGATAGAGTTTGATGGGGGGAGCTTAAAGATGATGATAATGAAGACCTAGATTTTCATCAGCCACCACAGAATATCATTCGGCCAGATGAAAATGGTGTGAATAAGATCATGGAATATGTGTTTAATGAGTGGGGCTAGAAGGTGGTTACACTAGTACCACGTGCATTCGTAAAGTGGTCAAAGTGCACGTTAACAATTGCTCTCTATAGTACCAAAAGTGGCACGATTCCGGCACTACTACCAACCAAGAACCCTCACCAAACTTGACAGGCATATCCTTAGAAGAAATCATGTTAGAGTGAGATTTCCCACTGGGATCCACTGCCGATGATTGAAATTATTATGGATATGCGTTTTTGTCTTGGTTGGCTCCATGTGTGGTGCGATAGATTTAATTGATAACACTTATTTGTATAATCTCTATGATTGTATCGAGTAATGTGATTATTTATAATGTGTTTTTATCAATAAAGGGTAGCCTTTATTCATAATCTAGCCCTTGTTTTACGTGTTCCTCAGACCCCCTTATAGTTGTTGCTTTGTTGTTTTGTTAGGCTTTGCCTAGTGTGCTTGTGAATTTGGGGCTTGCTCTGATATTTCCCGTTTATTTTTTTGAGAGAATATTGTATCATGTTGCATTTAATATAATATAAGATCCTTTTGAATGAATAATCTAGCTAATGCATGGGAAATTGTTGATGACGCCATCCATTTTTTATTGTGTTGACCTTCCTCACACGAGTCGAGGGACTATTTAATTGGGTTGTCCTTTTTCCTCCCCTCACTCATTTTATAATGTTTTTGTCTATTGTTTTCCTCTTCCCTCTTGTGGAATCTACTTATGTTCCTTTCATCTTCTTGTGCAGCAACAAGCAGAAACAATTGTTATACTTTGGTATAGATTTACAATAAAATCAGCACATGCACATTGAAAATATTGAATTGTATTCATGTAGGATCATTTTATTCTTATAAGATATTACATTATATAAATGGATGATCTCCTTTATCCAAGGAGTCAACATCAATCACCAATCCCCTATATCTCTCAACCATTGCTAGAATCTCTCACCTATCCCACATATCTCTCTATCATCTCATATCTCTATTATAATGGTGAGATTAACTCACGTACATACAAATATGATATTAATATAACAATATTAATATCTCACACTCACCAAAGAATTACAATATTAATCCATACAAAATAATGTGAGCACTAATAATAACTATATATCTATAACATTCTCCCCCTTAGTGCAAACATGGTGGAAAAACATTCACACACTTATCTGCAATATGCTCACCCATGTGGCATGCCCAAGTTGGCTCATGACCTTGATCAAAAGAAATGCTCTCTCCTTTCATGGTTTTAAACAAGTTTACCACAAACCTTGACGTCAACAGGAACCTGTCGATTGTCCACCTCATGTGGTTTCCTGGATCTCCCACAAACCTTTTCAAGATCCAAGAACTACTTACATTTGTGCTTTTAATCTTTTGCAATGTTTTGACATCAAGGGAAAATGCAAGAAATTTCCTTCACGTAGTAGCTCACTTATTACAATAGTTGAACATGTATGATCCATTTGTTCTTATTTGCAGAAAGTAAACACACAACTGAAATAAAATGCCACAACACCATTGTGCGGCCCCATCGCTTGCGGCTGGCAAGTGGTCCTTGATTGACCTCCTTCCTCCGTTGCCTCTATCCTCCATCTATGTGATGCTACTTAGTTAGCAAATGTAGCTTTTAAGCTCATTGCAAAATTGTCTTGGGTGTCGGTTTTAACCGATAATGCACCCTCTCACTATAGATGTCGCGTAAAATCAAAAATACATCAAAGTTTTGAAAAGTGAGAGACTTTTTTAAAATCTTTTTAAAAAAAATTAATTTTTCAAACGATAAATTTTAACGACAATGACTTTATGACAAGTAACATGAAATCCAATTAAAAATTAGATTAAATGCAATGATGTGAAAATACAAAATTACTAGACACAAGACAATATAAAAACACAATATTTATACTTTGATAGACTGACCTATGTTTTTATGAATAAAAGACTTTAAAATGTCACAATTTGACTACACATAATGACTTAACATTTTATACTCTTACATACACAACTTATAAAAAAACAATATTGAAACACCTAGACAACGAATTTTAAATACTAAAATGAATGGTACCTAAGACAGACTCAAAAATTAAACAAGTTCCATGAATTTAAAACTAAACCACACATTTACTTGATATTGTAGGATCAAATAGAATATTAATACAATATTTGTTGAGTGCGTCCAAAGTAATAACCGAGCGATGTGGGTGCAGTGGTGTGAAAGGAACACATTAGAGTTGAGAAAACTGTGTATTTCATGTAGGTCAGTTCAATTCCACATCTGATGTCTACCATCTAATACCCAATACAGACTGGAAGTTCGAATTGCTTTGAATGAGGTGTGAAGAGGACGAACTTTATCCTTCCCGCAAATGGAGGCTGACGAGTCAGATACAATATAAATATATGTCCAATGATTTATGATTCCATATCTACAAAATGCATACGTGATCCCAATGTAAATTGATGCACAATGTCGATAAAGAGAAGACAAGATGTCAAAATTTTCAAAATGATATCTCTTTTTTACTTACAGTAGGCTTATTCTTTACTAAACAGAAGCCTGTTTTGTATTCCCGATTTCTGCAAATCAACGATCTGGGTTTTGCTATAACTTCCACAGTTTTTAAATAATATATTTGTCTATAAACCCATTAAATTTCACAGCAACCCAGTTCGTAAAAACAGAAAAATGATCTTTTCTTTAGACGGGTTTTACCACAATTTTCAAACTGTTTTTTATACATATAATGCCCAAAAAACGACCCAACACTAAATAAACTCTACTAGGAAGTGACAAGAACAACCTGCTCTGATACCACTTTTATACTTTGGTATCGATTTACAATAAAATCAGCACATGCACATTGAAAATATTGAATTGTATTCATGGGGGATCATTTTATTCTTGCAAGATATTACATTATAGAAGAGGATGATCTCTTCTATCCAAGGAGTCAACATCAATCACCAATCCCCTATATCTCTCAACCATTGCTAGAATCTCTCACATATCCCACATATCTCTCTATCATCTCATATCCCTATTCTAATGGTGAGATTAACTCACGTACATACAAATATGATATTAATATCACAATATTAATATCTCACACTCACATAACTATTACAACATTAACCCATACAAAATAATGTGAGCACTAACAACAACTATATATACTATATATATATATATATATATATATATATATATATATATATATAACAACGAATTTCATCTCTACTGTGTCTTGCAATCATCTTCACAATGTCTTCTGCATAGACTCCAAGGATGTTCTGACTACAATTGTGAACGTCATGGGTGTGGATTATCCCCAAAGCATTGATAGAGCTCGTGTAAACTCCGAGATTGCAGGCTTCTTTGTGTTCAATTTCTTGGTGTTGTATGCAGATAAAGTAGTGGTCATGGCGCTCACGTCCTATTTCATTTACCCACACCATCATGTGGGTTTGGTCGAAGCTCTGGTAGAGGTATGCCTTCCTTGTCACTTTGTAAGGCCAAATCCTTGTTCGTAACCTTTTTTGGTTGACAACATGATTTATGATTCCTTGGAATTCAAAATTTGGGTCTTACTTATATTTTTGGACTTTGTTCAAAGCATTTGTCGATCCAATGGGCATCTATCTCCAATGTGCCATCCTTGGACCTGGTCATGCTCGCAATATCTCCCCCTAGGTAAGTATAGACAAACAAAAGAATATGGAAATCAAAGAAACTCAAAACTCGACATTTATTTGCACCACCACCGGTCGCGCCCTGGCGTAGAGATTAAAAGGTGTCAACATGGAAAAAGTTACACCCCCAGCACAAAGTGTAAATTAGAAAGTTCGACATGGAAAAAGGGTTGCCCACTGACATGGAAAAATTTGTGCCTGAATTAGAAGGCACCGACATGGAAAAAGTTGCACCCCATGGCGCAAATTAAAATGCCCGATGGAAAAAAAAGTTGCCCTTGGCGTAGATTAGAAGGCACCACACACATTTTCAGTTCCTATGGCGCACTTAAAAGTATGTTGACGTGAGGATGGATGCACCAAGGCACACCTTCAGGAGGTGCAACATTTTGAGCATTGACACCCCGAACCCGACAGAAGCAAACCCTGACCCAGATATTCAAATGGCCATAACTTTTCACAGGGAGCTCGGATTCATGCAAGGTTGGAATTTTTGGAAAGCTTACAAGGTCCTCTGTCCAACTATGCTAGATATCTTTAATTGGGTGAGAACAATTTCTTCAAAAATGCAAAATACAGTTCACCATTTTTGGGTTTGCTAGGGTTCTCACCTACTGCCATAATGAGATGAATTAAATACAATCTAGAGGTGGTTGGGGTAGATTTGGAATTCCTCTCTCTTCCC
The DNA here is from genome assembly GCA_018340775.1 of Taxus wallichiana var. yunnanensis. Classification (NCBI taxonomy): domain Eukaryota; kingdom Viridiplantae; phylum Streptophyta; class Pinopsida; order Cupressales; family Taxaceae; genus Taxus; species Taxus wallichiana. The sequence goes on from CM031235.1 coordinate 285,795,366, forward strand.
TCTCTCATTCTTCCTATAAATTGTAAGGAGGGGCTTCTTTCTAAAGGTTGGACATTCTTGTTTTTCCCCTCCCTTCTTCTCTTTGTAGGTGAATTTGTGGAGTTCAAACCTCCCATCTAAAACTGTAATGCAACTTTGCCTCTTGGCATTTTGTAGTGTATTGTATCAATCTTTGGAGCAAATAATGCATGTCTGTGGATGATTCTCAACCCTCTCTATGTTCATTTGCATCCTCCTATCTTTCACTACAAATTTGGTTATCTGATGCATGATCTTGCATTGCATTTTAATGGTTTGTGTTTATTGGCAAGACAGGTGTTCTTCATTCCTCGGTGCATCACCTTTGTTAGTTTAGGTTTATTTTTATGCATCTTCTTACCTGTCTCCTTGGAAGTTAGATTAGGTTTTTGAGTAAACCCTCTACATTTTTATGTGTGCATCTGAACAGAGGAATAGGAACTGGCCTTCATCCGAGAGCTTTCCGATTCGCAAGGTCCCACACTTGGGAAAAGCTCCATGTTATGCAATCGCACTAAGAGTCTCAACCCATCGAGTTGTAGACATTCATGGGTGTTGTGATTTGCCATCAATATTTTTGGCATGCCCAGTGGGACCAAGAGGTCATTCCACAAGATTTGAAGGAATTTTCAAGAAATTTGGACTTAGAAATTGCAAGTTTTACAATTTTGATTTTTTTCACCTTCTAGGCTGAACTCAAATCAATTTTCAAGGGCTTAACTTGCTCAAAACAAGTCAAAATTTCACCAGTTGATAGATCGGGGATAATCTTCAAAAGGGTATTCTTAGATTTTTGAGATTTTGACTTTCAAAATTTCATAGTTTTTAGTATTTTGGGTTTTCCTAGGTGTCGAGCATGTCCCAAGTTCTGACACGGTGTATTTCAGTTTTGTAAGTTGCCTTGCATGACCTGAGTTTCACCTATACCTTTCGAGGATTAGTAGCTGCACAACAAGACCCGATAACCGAATTGAAGAACTGTATCTTCCGGGTCCTTCAAAGTTTTAAATTCTATTTTTAATATTGTCAGGTTTGGTGTGTAACTTGGTAGAATCCAGCCTTTTGAGGCTCATTCTCTAACACATCTGCGACTCAAGGGATAGAATTCAGCGGTGTAGTAGCAAAAAAGTTTCCCAGGCACATGAGAAGAATTCGAACCAGGTCTGATACTCGAGAAGAGGGGCTATTTGTCTACTTGCAACTATCACTAGGTAGAGGAAGGAGAGGAAGAGGACCACAAAGATCACCATCTCCACCTAACCAGGACTTTTTCTACACCTCCACCTGGTAGACCTTTTCTCGCATCAACCAGAGTTCTTAGGCCAATCATAATGGCACATCTACCACCGAATCCCTTTGTCAATTTCACGGGTAGTAGTCCACTCACCCTAAATGCTCAGAATCAGGTTCCAGTTGCAGCGCTAAAGAATATCCCCTATTTCACAGGAGAAAATCATACTACTCCTATTGACCACATCCAGGATATTGCCAATGCATGTGCAATCCATGAAATAAATGAAATGGATGTTGCAGTCAAGTTGTTGGCTTCATCTTTTAAAGGTAAAGCCTTACAGTGGTTTAGGAGCCTAACAACAGGGTCTATTACGAATTGGAACCAACTTTGTTCAGCTCTTTGCAACCAATTCGGGAGAGGGCAGACAATTTGTCTTTATTGGAACAACTGATGACAATCAAAAGAGCTCCTAATGAACAAATGATAGATTTCAACTTCAGATTCCAACGGACATGGGACAGGATTCCAATAGTTGTTAGACCAACCACCGAAGGCACATTCCTTTATTTCTTAAAGGCTATAAATTCAGACATAGCCATGATGATCCAATCAATGGGAGGGACAATGCTATCAGGGGCCTATGACATAGCTATCAGAGTAGAGAAAACTGTTTGATCCAAGTTGGAAAGCTTGCACCAAGGCCACCAATGCCTCTCTATCCGGATATGGGAAATCCTACAACCAGTCAAGCACCAGAGTTGAATCCCATTCCAACTCCTAGAAATCAAAGCAATAATGAGGCATCGACTTCTTCAAATACTTCAAAGGAATTGCAGGAGGTTATGAAACAGACTGTAGAACCTTGGAAATGAGCTGGTGACTATCAAAAGATAACAAGCTCAAAGTGCTAGACCATATCAGCCTCAAGCGCAGTACCAGGCTAGGCCCCCATACCAACAAAATAGACCACCAGCTCAGGCTGCAAATCAAAACCAAAACCAGGGACAACCTCAAGTTGCCAGGCCATTTTGACCGTATGATCCAAATGCAAACATCCTCAAGAGCCTTGGTTCCAACACAAAACAACATGGCACAGGAGTATGACTGGTGTTACCCTTGCAATCTACCTCACAATCAGTCAGCATGTTTCAATGGTGCACTAAATCAAGCCTTGATGGTGCAAACCATTGGTGTGTCTCAAGAACCAAGCCAAGCAGGGAATCAACAGCAAGAAACACAACAAGAAGCACCTCCAATAGAAACCACGTTGGCCAATTGGAAAATGGAAGACTTATGGAGTTAACCAACAACCTTTTCAAGGCGTGGCTATCAACACATGGTCAAAGAAGAGAAGCATAGAAGAGGGCAACCATCTAATCCAGTTGTTTCTCAGCCCACTCCTACACAACAAGGGGTCAGTAGACCAAATGCAGTTCCAAATGTGCAAAATCAGCCTAAGGTACCTGTTGTAGCAACACATGCGCCTGTTCAAGCTCCAGAAAAGGTTGCGCCAAGTAAGGGACAACAAAAAGACAGATCATCCCCTTTCAACATCATCGATCAAATGAAGAAGACACATGTGAACATTTCCATGTGGGAATCACTGGCGATCTCAGGGAAACGAGATTTATTGCAAGCTACAATGGCTAATTGGTCTACCTCGAATGTATCAAACCGGGGACAGGAGAAAGTTCTCACTAATGCAGTGCAACTGGGTGGGGGTCAACCAAGAAAAGAATTTGAAGCCTCCACCATTCTATGTGTCATTGGTTGTTGGAAACCACTTGGTACACAACTGCATGATAGATTCAAGGGCAAGTAGTTCAGTGATGCCAAGCAAATAGCGGATCAACTGGGTCTGAAGTATGAGCCAGTGTTGAAAGGAGTAGTACAATTGGATGGAACAACAGTTCAATAGTTGGGGTCATAAAAGGGTTAAGCCTAACACTACATGCCTATCCTAATGTTACATTTCTACAAGATGTGTCTGTGATTGACCTTCCACCACTCTTTGCGTTGTGTCTATCAAGAGACTTCACTACAAAAATCGGTGGATATTTATCTGTAGATTGGTCACACATGATTTTCAGGATGAGGTATGGGGCCAAAGCAACAATCAATTCGAACCAATTGCCAATTTCCATATTGAACCTCATGTGCCAAGTCCTATCAATGCAAATTGCTCAGCCTTTGATCAGGAGGAGTGTTCAAATGATCTAGAAATAGGTACTAAGGTCGAGGGAATTCCTGATTTGACTTTGGATGAATGGGCAAAACAAGAGTCATGAATTTGACCCATACAAGGAAATTGAAGAATCTGAATTGGGCATGTATTGTGTACATGAAGAAAATTCACCCATTCCCGACATCATTCAACCTGAACAAAAGGATGAAAATGAAGTTTGGCAACTATTTTTTGATGGTTCGAGAAGCAGACAAGGTGTTGGAGGTGGTGCAATGTTGATTTCACCACAAGACATCAAATATTTTTCATCTTTTCATTTCTAGTTTTCCTATTCAAACAACACGGCTGAATACGAGGCATTGATTCATGGACTTCATTGGGCTAGGAAAAAGGGCATAAAGAACTTGCAGGTGTTCGGGGATAGCGAGCTAATCGTCAACCAAGTCAGGGGACAACATGCTACAAAGAATGACCTGCTGAAGAACTACAAGAATAGGGTATGGGACCTCATTGAGGATTTTGAAAGCTTTCAACATCGTGTCCATACCTAGGAAGAAAAATGAAGCCGCAGATAGGCTCGCAGCAGTTGGAGCAACATTTGATGTGGTTGACAACATCGAAAGGAAAAAACACAACCACATATCCATGTGATTGTGAGGCCAACAGTTCCAGATAATAACACAAGCTGGCAGGTGTTTGAGAACGATCAACAGATCATCAATTTTTTGCAAGAAGAGGCTGAATTCTCAGCTAGGAATCAGGACAGACTAGAGCAGCAATGATAGGGGATCAAGTAGTGCAGCTGTGGACAAACAAGCTTCCCAAGGGTTTAGTAACATTGGAGTCTATCTTCAACCCTAACGACCAGTTCCGTAAGGAAAAGGCTAACATACAGGTCAAGAGAGAAGATTCAGAGCCAATTCGGTTGGGGAAGGAAAAACACTTCAAATTGGTAAAGTGGCCACTAAGCAGGAGAAATCAGATTTCATACAACTTTTCCAAGAATTTCCAGATGTCTTCGCTTGGAGCTATGAAGACTTGAGAGGATTCAATCAAAGTTGGCACAACATACCATAGAATTGGATCCAGATGCTAAGCCCATCAGGTAGAAGCAGAGACCAGTCAACCCTCACATTGAGCCTCTAATGAAGAAAGAGCTAAACAAGCTAATAGAGGCAAGCATTATATTCCCGATCAAGCACTCAAGTTGGGTTGCAAACTTGGTTCTAGTCAGGAAGAAGAGTAGAGAAATCAGGTTGTGTGTGGACTTTCGAGACCTCAACAGGGCATCTCTCAAAGACCATTACCCACTTCCTTCAATGGAACAAATATTGCAAGTGGTATCCGGTTCGAGAGATTCTCTCTCCTAGATGGCTACTCAGGGTATAATCAGATAATGGTGAAAGAAGATGACCAATTCAAGATGGCTTTCACCACCAAATGGGGCACCTATGCCTACAAGAAGATGCCATTTGGGCTATCAAATGCTGGAGCCACTTTCCAAAGGGCAATGGATATGGCATTCAAGGGATTGATCAATAAAATAGTTCTGATATATCTTGATGACATCACTGTATTCTCCAAAAATGTAGCGGATCACCTCTTTCATCTAAGGTAGGTATTTCAGAGGTGTAGAAGATTTGGGGTATCATTGAATCCCAAAAAATGCATATTCTTGGCTCACGAAGGAAAACTTCTAGGCCATATTGTTTTAAAAGGAGGGTTGATGATTGACCCAGAAAGAGTTGAAGCAATTCGAGTGTTGCCATTGCCAAGTCACAAGAAGGCTCTTCAAAGCTTCTTAGGAAGGATCAATTTTGTCTGCAGGTTTGTTCCAAACTTTGCAGCTCTCGTAAAGCCAATAACGTTGATGTTAAAGAAGAGCATGGCATTTAAGTGGACATCTGAAGGCAAGGCAAGTTTTGAGGCAATAAAAGAGGCTATATCTCAAGCTCCGACTCTCGTCAATCCAGACTTCTCCAAGGACTTCATGCTATATGCCTTCGGTGGTGGAGACACAATTTCTGCAATCCTGTACAACAAAACAAAGAGGGATTAGAACAACCAGTTGCTTTCTTCAGTCAAGGCTTGGAGGAATATGAAACTAGGTACTCTTTCATTGAAAAGCATGTCCTTGCAGTGATCAGGAGCTTAAATAAATTCAAGCACCTAGTCTCAAACAACAAGATCCAATTATTGGTCTCTCATGCGGGAGTCAAGGACTTCCTTCTAAACAAGGATCTGAATGAGAAATGTGCAGGATGGATCACTCATGTCATGGAATATGACATCAAATTAAGGTCACTAAGCTGGTCCATGGAAAGGGATTATGTGAACAACTAGCCTCAAGTCAGCAAGTTGAAGCAGGTGATGAAAAAGAGACTGTCTTGGTACTACAGATGGTCAAGAATAGGAAAATGATGATGTGCCCACTCCTTGTTGGACTCAGAATATGATACACTTCCTACAGACAGGCCTATACCCTCCAGAAATGAGAAAAGCAAAGAGGAGATACTTTAGATTACAAGCCATTCCATATGTGCTTGTTGATGGTGTTTTGTTCAAGAAAGACATCAATGGAGTTCTATTGAGGTGCATTGGGATAGGTCAAATTGAGAGGGTGTTACGAGATTTTCACGATGGAGATTCTAGAGGACATTTTTCCCCACGGATAACAGCTCTCAAGATAATGAAGGTAGGGTATTATTGGCCCACAGTGTTCAAGTGACTGCTATACATGGATAAGAAAGTGTAAGAAATGTGCACTCTTCACAGGAAAAGAAAGACTAGCAGCACTTCCATTGCACCCAATTTTGGTTGACCAACCATTTATGCAATGGGGATTGGACTTCATCGGGGTCATCAATCCAAACTCAAGCCAAGGCCACAAGTGGATTCTCACGGCAACGGACTATTTCACCAAGTGGACCAAAGCAGTAGCACTCAAAGAAGCAAATGAGTCTAACATACTAGACTTTTATGAAGGAATAGTGACCAGGTTCGGTGTGCTGGCCACTATCATATCGACAAATGCATTGGCATTCATAGGTTCCAAGATTATAGAATGGGTTGTCAAGAATGGAATCTATTTGAGCACCTCTTCAAATTATTACCCGCGGGGTAATGGACAAGCAGAGTCCACGAACAAGAATTTTCTAAGAATCATCAGAAGGACTCTGGATGAAAACCAAAGGGCATGGCATACCAAGCTAAAATCAGCATTATGGGCTGACAGGATAACACCAAAGAGGTCTACAGGTAATTCTCCCTACAAGTTGGTCTATGGGAAAGAGGTGTATTGCCTATATCATTAGAATTTCCAGCATTGGAGCTCATGAAGCAATTGGAGTTGTCTGAGTTCAAACCAATGGAGGCTAGGTATGCAGAGTTGATGGAATTGGAAGAAATCAGAGAACATGCAATTCAAATGATTGAGAAGGATCAGGCCTTAGTAAAAAGATGGTTTGATAAGAAGGCAAGAGCAAGGACCTTCCAGGAAGGGGACCTAGTTCTGAAATGGGATGCAGATCGGGCAAAAACCAAGAAGGCATTCCAAGTTTGATGCCATTTGGAGTGGCCCCTACATGGTCACGGGATGTAAAAGTAGTAATGCCTTCCAATTGTCTACATTGGATGGAGAAGAACTCCCGATTCCGGTTAATGGAATCTATCTTAAACATTGCTACTAAAAGGAAAAGGTTTACCCTTGTAAATATTAGCCTAGATTTCAATTCCTCTAAGTGCGGATGCACATTGTCTTGTTGTAGTTAGGTTTCAATTTCCCTAAGTGCTTCGGCACAGGTTTTGTTGCTCTCAGGTTGAATTTCTACAGTTCAGCGTGCTCTCGGAGAAGGAGTTGCGGTATCAGGCTCGGGATCAGATATCAGGTTGGTTTTAGGTTATTGCTTATGACTCCATGCCCAATGGATTGCTAAAAGGCCACTGATCTTCTACCTAGTAGGCAGGTGATCCCATTGAGTCACCAAATTGTTGTATATATCTCCCCCCAGGTAAATATAGACAAACAGAAGAATATGGAAATCAAAGAAACTCAAAACCTAACATTTATTTACACCACTAGTCACACTTAGGTGCAGATTAGAAGGCACCAACATGGAAAAATTTCCCTAGCGCAGATTAGAAGGCGCCGACATGGAAAAAGTTGCGCCCCGGCATAGATTAGAAGGCACCGACATGGAAAAATTTGTGCCCCTGGCACAGATTAGAAGGCACCGACATGGAAAAAAGTTATGCCCCGGTGTAGATTAGAAGGCATACCACATGGAAAAATTTTCACCCACAAAGCGTAGATTAGAAGGTGCCGACATGGAAAAAGTTGTGCCCTTAGCGCAGATTAGAAGGTGCCGACATGGAAAAAGTTGCGCCCTTGGCGCAGATTAGAAGGCACCGACACCACATTTTTAGCACCTATGGTGCACTTAAAATTATGTTGATGTGAGGATGGATGTGCCAAGGCACACCTTCAAGAGGCGCAACATTTTGAGCGTTGACACCCCAAACCCGATAGGAAGCAAACCCTGACCCAGATATTCAAATGGCCATAACTTTTCACAGGAGCTCGGATTCACGCAAGGTTGGACTTTTCGGAAATATTACAAGGTCCTATATCCAACTACGACTGATATATTTAATTGGGTGAGAAAAATTCTTCAAAAATGCAAAATATAGTTCACCATTTTTGGGTTTGCTAAGGTTCTCACCTACCACCATAATGAGATGAATTAAATACAATCTAGAGGTGGTTGGGGTAGATTTGGAATTCCTCTCTCTTCCCTCTCTCATTCTTCCTATAAATTTTAAGGAGGGCTTCTTTCTAAAGGTTGGACATTCTTGTTTTGCCCCTCCCTTCTTCTCTTTGGCAGGTGAATTTGTGGAGTTCAAACCTCCCATCTAAAACTGTAATGCAACTTTGCCTCTTGGCATTTTGTAGTGTATTGTATCAATCTTTGGAGCAAATAATGCATGTCTATGGATGATTCTCAACCCTCTCTTTTGTTCATTTTCATCCTCTTGATCTTTCACTTTGCAAATTTGGTTATTTGTGCATGATCTTGCATTGCATTTTAATGGTTTGTGTTTATTGGCAAGACAAGTGTTCTTCATTCCTAGAAGCATCCGCTTTGTTAGTCTAGGTTTATTTATGCATCTTCTTACCCTATCTCCTTGGAAAGTTAGATTAGGTTTTTGAGTAAACCTTCGCATTTTTATGTGTGCTTCTGAACAGAGGAATAGGAACCGGCCTTCATCCGAAGAGCCTTTCCGATTCACAAGGTCACACACTTGGGAAAAGCTCCATGTTATGCAATCACACCGAGATTTTCAACCCATCAATTTGTAGATATTCAAGGGTGTTGTGATTCACCATAAACATGTATCCTTTCATTTATAAAAATAAGGGATACCTCTATATAATTTGTCCATAAATTTATTTAACAACAAGTTTCAAAGATAATGTGCATGAATATCTTAATAATGTTTATATGTATAATATGTGTGATCGTCTTTAGGAAATTTATAATACAATAAAATATTTAAACGATAATAGATATATTAATATATAAAAAAGTGTACATATCTTTCTTATTTCTCATGAATTATTATTTGATTAATGGTAATGTACCTCAATAGGCTACACAAACATTACCTAGCGAGCGTTAAGTATAAACTCTCTTACTTCGATTTTTTAAGGTCATATTATCCTCTTGACATCAAACAGTCCACTAGAAAAATATTGTTCAAATCAGTTTAAGGTATATATAGAATTGAAAAATTGTTAGTTTCTTCAACAATCAAGTGTGTTCATAGATATCGTGAAAATAATTTTTGTTTGCAATGAACTATTCTGTGAATTTGGGATTCCAACATGATGAATAGTATTACAACAAAATTTAAATTATTCTTAAAATGATTTATCATAATTCTACCTTTAGAAAAGGAGTTTTAATTTATTTCATATCTATATTTAATTACGAAAAGATATCCTTGTGACAAGAGGAGTAGAATAATTTTAATTGTCATTTAAAGTGAAAGTGTGGGAGGAAAATGTCTGTAGTGATTTCATGTACCTTCTTTCGATGTAGGGAAGGATGGCGGAAGGTGGCGCGGGGTGTTAATGATGACTGATGTCAGAAAATTATAACTATTAAGGGGATGTTAATGTTTTTATAATGGATTTATTCCTCTATTGGAATCCGGGTTTATAACTATTAAAGGGATGTTAATGTTCTTGTAATGTGAGTCATTGCTGGAGGTTTATATTTATTAAGGGGAGGTTAATGCTCTTGTAATGCGAGTGCCGGCAAGGTTTATTCTTCTCTTAGAATTTGTTACAAGTGCATTGCGGTGCACGTAGTTTATTAAGGGCATGTTAATGTTCTTATAATCTAGGTTTATTCCCCTCTTGGAATTCAGGTTTATTCCTCTATTAAGGTGAAAGGGATGTTAATGCACATTTAATCCCCTCTAGGGATCTAGGATTTATGTTTCTACTTGGTGTACTTGGTATTGCAATTTTGTGGTTGGGTCTGTGTAATATTGAACAATGAGTTTTTCTTCGTGATAGTTTGGTTGTTAATAGGAATATGGGGGAAGATTTGGTTCGCATTGAGCCTTGGGATATCAATGATGTTAAATATGAGGCAATGGAGGTGTTCAACCGAATGGGATTTTACTCTTTCTTAAATATTTTGAGGGTGCAACGAGAAGTTCAGTAAGGATTTTGGATTGGCATGGTAGTCGGCTAGGAAATGGATGGGGGGAAATGTGGTTATGCGGTGAGTAAAGGTTGAATTATCAATCAACATGGTGGATTATGTTATAGCCATGCCCACGGAAGGACGCAAAGTCTACAAACCCAAAAGGATCTAGCGGATGAAATGAAGCTATTTCTGTAAGGGAAGGAAAAACTCACCCCTCATTTTGTGGACTTTCTTAGGAATTTCTTACCTCCCCATCCAACAAAGTGACCCTTAACCTAATCCTTTTTGTCACTCTTGAGGGATGCCACAAATGTATCTATTTTTACCATCTTCCCATGCTCAATTTAATCAGACATGGGCATAGTTTTAGTTTTCCATACTATATACTTCGTTCTCTTTGTGCTACCATGGACCACTACAAAAAAGGAAAAATCATTATTCCCTAGAATTAGGGTTTTATTATAGCCATTGTGAAAATCTCAATCTTGGATATGGATTAAATGGTTAGTTGGGATTGTTTCTCTCAAAATCCCTTAAAGATAATGTTGTGGCAGATGAAACTAGTTATGAGAATGAAGAGTCTAATGAATACCCTGAGTGAGTGTAGGGCATGATCAAAATGTAGTTGAATTAGAAGCAATACATGGCCTATTATACCTAAAACATAGTGACGTGAAGGTAGTGGATGTTAATTATAATGAAAAAGGAGAATCGAATCAATAGAGGAGGTAGGTTTCATTTGGCAATACTAGGAAAATACCCAAATGGAAATTCTTGCAAAAGGTGGTGTGGAAGAGGAGTTGATCTTGCTAAATTGGGTGGAGACCTTGACAACATGAAACTTGACACTCAACACACTAAAATCACTATCTAGTTTATCCTCAATGATTGACATGCAATGAAGATGAAAGTTGAGGATGAGGCTCAAGTACTAAAGGGTGGTGTAGTTTCTATAAGAAAATTGTAAGAATTTAAATAGTGGTGTAGATCATCTTAAGGTTATGCTTTAGAAATTCACTGAGTGCATTATTTTCACTATCAAGCATGCTTTGCATCATGCCCAAACTCTTGCACAAATGGATAATACGTAGAGAAAATGTAAAGAGCAGGAGACATCAAAGAAGTGGAAAATGGAACTATCTGAAGCTGATGTAACCACTCTAGGCACTAACATTGAATCACTTTGGGTAAGGAAATGGCCATTCTAGTGGTCAATTTGGAGAAAATGAAAAATTATTGGTTGATGTTAGCTTCTTGTTTAGTGTTGTTAGTTATGTGTTTTTATTGTTGTTAGTTTAATGTAATCATTGTTTGTTTTACTTCTTTTTGATTTAGACTATATGTTTATATGGTTCAAGATGGAATATATGCTCTATTTGGGAGCTTCATTATATACGGGGTAGGGTCCCCTCAACCCTCTTTAATATAATGTCAAAAAAATAATCTTACTCTCTAAGTGGAATGGTCCACTTCGAGGCAAAAAAATTCTTATTTTTAAATGAAGCAAAGCAGACTTAAAAGTAGGAATCTTTCCTTCTTTCCATGGAGTCTTTTATTTATTTATGCTTAACATAAAGATTTAATCTCACAATTAGTTCAATATTTCTTTAATGTAGACCAAACTTGCTTTGGCTCTAACATGCTTATTATCAAATCATGTGAAAGCAACAAGTATTGTAAAGTCAATTATTACTTGATTTTCTCTCTATGGTGAGTAATGCGGTTTTAGATATATGATTCTTAAAGGACTATGATGTGAAAATATATTTACCTATTCTATGAGTTATATTATGGTTCCCCCAACAATCATGATGCCATAATAAAATAATTGGCTTTTAAAATTAACTCATACCGAAATATAGCCATGCCCACGTAAGGACGCAAAGTCTACAAACCCGAAAAGGATCTAGCGAGATGAAATGAAGCTATTTCTGTAAGGGAAGGAAAAACTCACCCCTCATTTTGTGGACTTTCTTAGGAATTTCTTACCTCCCCCATCCAACAAAGTGGCCCTTAACCTAATCCTTTTTGTCACTCTTGAGGGATGCCACAAATGTATCTATTCTTACCATCTTCCCATGCTCAATTTAATCAGACATGGGCATAGTTTTAGTTTTCCATACTATATACTTCGTTCTCTTTGTGCTACCCTAGACCACTACAAAAAAGGAAAAATCACTATTCCCTAGAATTAGGGTTTAATTATAGACATTGTGAAAATCTCAATCTTGGATATGGATAAAATGGTTAGTTGGGATTGTTTCCTGTCAAAATCCCTTAAAGATAATGTTGTGGCAGATGAAACTAATTCTGAGAATGAAGAGTCTAATGAATACCCTGAGTTGAGTGTAGGGCATGATCAAAATGTAGTTGAATTAGAAGCAATACATGGCCTATTAGACCTAAAACATAGCGACGTGAAGGTAGTGGATGTTAAAAAGGATGAAAAAGGAGAATCGAATCAATAGAGGAGGTAGGTTTCATTTGACACCTAGGAAAATACCCAAATGGAAATTCTTGGAAAAGGTGGTGTGGAAGAGGAGTTGATCTTGCTAAATTGGTTGGAGACCTTGACAACGTGAAATTTGACACTCAACGATACTAAAAGCACTATCTAGTTTATCCTCAATGATTGACATGCAATGAAGATGAAAGTTGAGGATGAGGCTCAAGTACTAAAGGGTGGTGTAGTTTCTACAAGAAAATTGTAAGAATTTAAATAGTGGTGTAGATCAGCTTAAGGTTATGCTTTAGAACTTCACTGAGTATATTATTCTCACTATCAAGCATGCTTTGCATCATGTCCAAACTCTTGGACAAATGGATAATACGTAGAGAAAATGTGAATAGCAGGAGACATCAAAGAAGTGGAAAATGGAACTATCTGAAGCTGATGTAACCACTCTAGGCACTAACATTGAATCACTGGGTAAGGAAATGGCCACTCTAGTGGTCAATTTGGAGAAAATGAAAAATTATTGGTTGATGTTAGCTTCTTGTTTAGTGTTGTTAGTTATGTGTTTTTATTGTTGTTAGTTTAATGTAATCATTGTTTGTTTTACTTCTTTTCGATTTAGACTATATTTTTATATGGTTCAGTATGGAATATCTGCTCTATTTGGGAGCTTCATTATATATGGGGTAGGGTCCCCTCAACCCTCTTTTATATAATGTCAAAAAATAATCTTACTCTCTAAGTGGAATGGTCCACTCGAGGCAAAAAAATTTCTTATTTTTAAATTGAAGCAAAGCAGACTTAAAAGTAGGAATCTTTCCTTCTTTCCATGGAGTCTTTTATTTATTTATGCTTAACATAAAGATTTAATCTCACAATTAGTTCAATATTTCTTTAATGTAGACCAAACTTGCTTTGGCTCTAACATGCTTATTATCAAATCATGTGAAAGCAACAAGTATCAGTAAAGTCAATTATTACTTGATTTTCTCTCTATGGTGAGTAGTGCAGGTTTTAGATATATGATTCTTAAAGGACTATGATGTGAAAATATATTTACCTATTCTATGAGTTATATTATGGTTCCCCAACAATCATGATGCCATAATAAAATAATTGGCTTTTAAAATTAACTCATACCAAAATATGCAGCAGATAAAATTAAGTCATACCGAAATATGCAGCAGATACATAGATACACTATAAAATTAAGTCATACCAAAATATGTAGTAGATACATACATTTAATTATATTCTCATAGTCTAGATCGATGCCCTCTACTAGTTTCTTCATAATATCTTCAATCATTCTCTAGTTACAGTGAGGTTCAATCACATCATAGTAAATTAACCTAGGAAGTGTCTCACATCTCTTGAAATTATTAATATAGTGGTCAGTAGCGTGTATAAAAATAGTAAAATACGTGTAAACGAGTGTTAAATTTAACACTACATTGTGACCTTCATTGCAACCATTGAATGTAAATAGAATATGTTCATTATCCCATATAAATCAGAAACATGTTTTGTACATAACATGTCATAAATAATGCCTAGCGTCAACTAGACCATATGGCATAGCATAAATAATGGTTGTGACCACTAGCCCTTATAACAACATAACTAATGGTTAGCGGCCACTAGCCCTTATAACATAGCATAAATAATGCCTAGCGGATGCTAGCCATTATAACATAGCATAAATAATGCCCATGGAATGCTATCCATTATAACACAACATAAATAATGCCCAATGGACGTTATCCCTTATAACATGGCATAAATAATGCCTAACAAATGATATCCCTTATAACATGGCATAAATAATACCTAGTGGATGCTAGCCTGTATAATGGATTCCAATAGTTGATTTTCTAGATTCCAATATTTTCTTTTCTAGATTTCGATATATGAGATTTTGGAGTATAGATAATTCCAATATAGGTGATTTTGGATTCTGATATATGTGATTTTGGATTCCAATATATGGGATATTAGAATCATATATGTGCGATTTTGGAATCTAATATGTGTGATTTTGAAGTGTAGATAATTATGATATTTAACATTTTAGAATCTGAAAATAGCTATATCAAATTTTGATATTAGCTTTAGTTTTTAGCTGTTAGGACTGGAATAAGTCCCAATTTAGTCAAATAAGCATTGACCACATATCAATAAATCCCTTATTCTACTATTTAAGGATCTCACACAAGAAACAATTCTAAAAGTGTAATATGTAACAGTTCTTGCACTATTATAAGATGTCTACATTATCCAACCTTTAGTCTAATCATTTATATTCTTGATAGTTTAAAGGATAAATAGAAGCATACCTATATAAATCAATTTTTTTCCATAGGATGTTATGTGTATGGAGATAATGATTGCTTTCCCTATTTTTTCAACTAAGGAGAAAAGTATATAAGGAGTGAACATATGGATAACATGTTAGTTTATCATGTAACTCAATTAATTTCTAGAAAGGACTATCATAGGTCTTTTATTATTGGATAACGTGATTCTAGAAAACCCTATTGAATTGATTTTTTTTACACCCTAACTAAATATAATCTCATAGGATGGATAATATTAATAGTGATGCAAGTTTTTCTAACATGGGACTATTCTAATCAAATAACTTGCAACATTAACCATTCACAATTAGAATAATGTGATTTTTTGGATTTCGAGCATGCAGATCTTAAAGTCCAAGTTTGGTGGAATTTATAGGACTTGCCTCTCTCTCTTATCACATTTTGCACCTTATTTCTTCCTCTATAGGACAAGCCACAACCAAAGAACTTATTGGGTTTTATGTTTCCATATCACAACGATGATTTTTTGTTGAGGTCAACCTTTCTTAAGACTAAAAATAAGCTATAGACATGTACGTGGGGGAATCTTAGTATAGTCAATGGATGGTCTACATTAACCTTCCAAACATCTATTTTCATTACTAATCTACAGATCCTAAGACATGGGATTGCCCTCTATTACCTAATTATAGCAAAATAAATTCAAATCCTAATGTCAAACCATCTCAAGTCTTTTATAAATATTGTTGGACCACTATTGATCGTAAAAGAAATCATGACATAACCTTCATTCTACACTTTACTCTTGGAACTTATAGGATCGTTAAACCGTAAGCTAGCTTATTATTAGTTGGAAAAACCATTCCTAATCCCATTTGAGCTTCTATCTCAATGGTTTCTATGGATTGTGTCTCGCCCTCTTAAAGCGAAAATTTCCACTACTCCGCTAAATTTTATTCTTAATTTGGCTCATTTGTGGAGTTAAAAGGTTTTCATACTATTTTTTAGGATAAATGTGGCTTTCCATCTCTCTCCACTTCTAGTTTTTCCTTTAAAAATAATAGCTCAACACTCTTGAATCCCTCCTCTCCACCTAAGAGAAGGTGATATATCTACTTCTATCAAACATAAATAATTATCTATTGAATGTTTTATTTCTAACAAGTAATAGTTTTCACAAAACCGTTATGATGCCCTTTCAGGCTTGAATTTGGAGGATATGTTTCTAGATGCACATTTTCAATGAATTTCTTTTGCTGAAATTTCACGGGGATTATCCAATTCACTCAAAAGTACATTGTATGATATTTTAGGAAGTGATTTTCAAATATGGACATTTATTGTTTACAAGAAGTTAAACTCATAGGATTTTTACTATCCATTGTCATGAAATTTATATGGCCATATAGTTTAGCGCTAACAAGTCATCATGAGGCTAGCCATTAAAGAAACATGAAATTTATCTTCCTTCAATGGTGAAATCACTATGTTAATCATGGATGTGACCCGATAAATCACATCTTGTCAATTTTATACAATAGCTATAATTGTTTTTTAGAGTAATTAACGTTTATTCATCCCATGTCGTGGCTGAATGGATAACACTTTGGAATTGCATTCGGAAAAGATATATGATTCCCATTTGGTGATATGTGGTGAATTTAATATGGTTAAGATTCTTATTGACAAGATTGGCCATCTACCCATGTGATGGATTGCTAGTAATATTGGATCCTTGGATGTATATGCGCAATAAATATGGGTTTTAATGACCCAATGTTTATTTAAATTCTAACTCCTTCATTTGGCATACTTCATGTAATTTATGTTGGGTATATGAGCACATGTCTCCTTCATTTGGCATACTTCATGTAATTTATGTTGGGTATATGAGCACATATTTAAGTGCCTCTATCAGTAAAAGCAAGAAGAAAAACATCTTACCTCCTTCACCGATGGTTTTCAATTACTAGTAGAAGTCTTGCAAAATTTTATCTTTTCAAACCATTACCCTACACACTTTAGGTTTGAATGGAAATTCCAGTGGCCAACCATTCACATTACTTAATTTAATATTTCTATTTTTCGTTTAAATCACAAGCCCACCCCTCACCATATTAAGAGGTTATGAAGCCTCATGGTTCAACCAGCTGGTAAAACATGATAGATTGTATGGTGGACAAATGCCATTCATTGGTTGATGTGTTATCTACACACTTTCTAAGGGCGTTAAATTGCCCATATTTGGTGTAAATATTACTCAACCACCATGTTCAAGTTTATACTCTCTATAGCCTTTGAAAAAAATTATCATAGAGATTATACTATTTGTCGCTCCGAGGGGAGAAAGATTACGCTGTTTTTTAATTTATTTTTGTCTTGGTTATTTTTTGTGTAATTTTAGTATGTGTCAGTGGGATGTTTTGTACATAGCACCTATAGTAATTTTTAATTTTTTTTTTTTTTGATTGTTTGGTTTTTTAATAATGGTTTTGTAATTGAAGAATAGGGCACATATAATGTTGATGCACAACAATTATAAATTATTCTAATTAACAGGTATAACATAGTAAATGTAGTGACATTGTATGTTGATTGTGGGTGGGAAAATGTAGTTTGTATATTTTTCAGTAATTGTTACATGTATTGTATGGCTGAAACATATTTGAAGTAGTTAAAGAGAGCTTGGTACATGAGGTTTGGAGTTTGTGGTTTGTACATGTGGAGCTTCGTAGGGTTTTACATTGGTGGTTGGTTGTTATGGAGGGTGGGTTTACAATATTATGTGTAGAATTTTTCCCTAAGGATGTGGATGGTGTTTTCACTGGCAATGGCTGCCTGTTGTAGGGCTATTTGTGCTTGTTCTAATTGTTGTTGTGTAAGAAACGTTGCAGAGATTACATTGTTGTCTCTAGGTGTGCCTTCCATGTATTGTTCTTGTACGCATTCAGATAGTAGTTGTTGTATGCAAGTACAATCTGTGCAATGCGATGTTATGGCATTCAATGTGGACGTCATGCTTGAAGTTCCTGCAAGGAGGTAGGTAGACAATGTATTAGAGGCATAGATTAAAAAGACTAAAGGAAATGATCATGAACAGTTGGGTATTAAAAGGAAACATATATTTTAAAATGGCATAAAGAAGGTTATGACTAGAAACAACAGAAAAGTAAACATGTGGGGTAGGATTCACAATCAATGTTAAAATCAAACAATGTGTTATTTATACAAATATTTAACACCACTATTATCTTTAAGAATAACACCTACAACGTTAAGAGAGTACATCAATATGAGTAACAAAAGTAGTAGACCAATGTAAGTAATAAAATTGCCTATAAATAGGAATGGATGTGTATCAATTTGACATTGCAAGAAACTAAATCTATATTGGAATAACCAAAATTTGTAAGAAACACAATCTATTTCTAGTTTTTTTCAGTTTTGGTGCACTATTTTACATTTGATTCCAGAAAGTTACAAAAAAATTGCCACCATTACCTAAGGTTAGGATGCACAGAGAATCGCTTGGCCTAATCGATTATGGTTCATAGGATTGAGTTTCCGCATATTGGTGGCCATGATATTGTTGGTTTTTCTCTTATGGATGGTTGAAACATTTGGTTTGCATTCAAACCGAAAGAGAAGGAGAATGAGAAGGATCAAATCTGGTAAGACTATAGAGCAGCTCTTCCCATACCCTTTGTGCACTTAGGCAATGCCTCAGGGAAATTGTGCACTTCAAATACTTTATTGATAGCTTGAGCAATGCATTTAGCTAATAGTTTTCCACTATTTGATGATGGGAATGTTTCTTTATTTTACCAAAAAATCAATAACTCGGGATTTTTTTTCTAGAACATGCTCATAATTTGAAACAGGTGAAACAATGTTGCTACAAACCAAAGTCACGTCCCAGTGCGGTTGTAACCCTTTCTAAGTCAATTGGCATTTTAGTCCCATTAAAAAGGTAATTCTCAAGAAATTGATTTAGAAGGAGAAGACATGGCTTAACTCTTTCACAATAAATAATTTGTTTCATGCACAATTTGGTCCCATGAGAAACAACCAATGGATTTTCGTAAAGCATAAACACTCAAAAAGTAGGAAAACAAGGCACTAAAGCTTGAGCTTTTCCTAGAAGAGCATTTGTGTTGCTATTATAATTGTTATTGGAACATGAAAAGGGGATGGCGAGAACAATAAGTCAATTCAAAAACAACAAATGGACGCAAGAAGGATCACACGGATGAAGGCACAAATTGCAACATACTGAGGGGTAGGGCGTATTTTTGTCAAATAAAGGTTATGATTGTGCAAACTAAAAATTATCGGATGAGTTGGCTTGGAGGATTCGACTCACGCTAAACAGTAAAAGTGCATTTTTAGTAAGGATAATAGTGTAAATTTGAGGCTATAATCCCTTGCCAGAGATGGAATTTGCATATTGGAGGCATGAATTTGTAGCCATCTTATCTTTTCTGAGTTGGTTTTTAAATTTTTGCCCCTTTTCCTTATTACATGCTGGTAAGATTTCACGTTATTACTTCCACAAATTGCAATATAAACACCCCATCGCACAAAAACAATCAAAACAAAAGGAATAAGGATATTTTAAAGCCCATGGTGGTCAATTTTTCAATGCAATGCTTCATATAGCAGGTAAGTAGGTGGGTCTATGATAACAAGCCTTCGTAATTCCCTTTTTGCCAAATTCAGAATTGCGGTCAAAGGAAGAAAGGTGGCAAACACTAAAACAAAAGAAGTAAAATGACATATTAGACCTACCAAAGAGTACGATGTGGTATTCAGAAAACTCTGCACATGATTTTACAGTGAGGAGAATGAACTCGTCCCCAACTCTTTCTCACCATCTGTATAATCCAGGAAATTCCACCTCGAAAACAAAAACTGTAGTATTTCCTCTATGGTGACATTAGCGCTTACACTGAAGCCTGTGGTTTCTTGGATCTTGTGGACTCTAGCTGTGCTGATCAGATGGACAATAGATCAATCTATATTATGCTTATGGAATTCTCTGTTTTTCTTTTGACATTCCATGTCACAAGTGGTTGAATTTTTCATCGCTGATGAGTTATAGAACCCACATTCAATCTGACATGACAAGCTAAAACAAGCAAAAACATACTCAATTTAATTCAAACAAAAGTATTTTTGGTGTCTACCGCTGAAATGGACATTTCTTATCATATATAGAAAGAGCCTTGGAGTATAGGAGAGGCCTGATATACAAATGTAACAAGATACACTTGCCTCCATAAGGATTGAGGAGCAAAGAAGAAAACAATTATAACCTAGCAGAACAAATTTCTTACATTATATCCTTCTCCCCAGTCAAAGAATTAACTACATATTTTTCGCATCATAGTTACAATGTGTGGAACGTGTCGAGACAAAGAGAGTGCTCCCATTTGGGTTTAAAATACTAATAAAGTTCGTTGCATAATATTATCATTTGTTCAATATATAGTGTGAAATCACGAAGGGTGAATGTTTACAAATGGGTAATCGTATAACACACTATTGCAGGCATTCAGAGGCAGTAACTACCCGCAACAAAGTTGTAATTTGTTTATCCGAGAAGAAGAAGCAGGGAAAAAAAAAATTATATATTCATGACATTATTACTTATGTTTCTCCCATCCTGTGGACGACTCAAAACTGGAGGAGCTTCTGGATTTAACACTACTAACTTAATTTTACACATATTTAATGAATAACAACTTTTTAGAGGAAAGATATTTCTTAAATTATAACATTGTTAATAGTAGTTTTAGTCTTCATTCGATGATCCTGGAGCATAGAAATATTGTCAAGCAGAGCAAAACGGTAATGGCTTTTTTAGTACAGCTACATTACGAATAAAAAATTAATAATATATGCGTATATATGAAATGTGGGTGAAGGGTGGACTAAATTTAATAGGGATACCGATAGTTTTAACTGACATAGTTTTTCAAAGAAAAAGATAAACATACATCTGTAGTGAAGAGGATCTGAGATTTGGAGTCGAATGCCTTAATATCGCTATATTATCTAATACCCCCTCGTAAACCACGGCTGGTACACACAGAATGTATCATCTACCACAACGAAAACCCGGCACACCAGGGAGAACAAGACAAATCTAAATTACCCAAAAATTAATTTATACTAGAGAAATGCAAAGATTAAATCAAAGTAACATTGAAGTTTCTGAGTTCCTGAGGAATATGTGACAGTAAAGGGCTTCTAATGCTCAGCTGTATTGAAATAAGTTATTTTCCAATTGTGTTGATTATGAAAGCTGAAATGAACTCCAACTAATGCACTTGCTAAGGTACAGCATTTTTTCCCTGTTTTTAAAATGTTGGATTTCAATGGCAACAAGAACCAATCTTAGACATTATTCCTAGCTGGATCATTAAAATTGTGAGTGGTTCTTAAAATGCGCATGTTTAAAACTAATATCCTGACTATCAGATGAACCATATATAGCGATTAAATTTGTATTGAATTTTCCAGATAAAACAGAGCATGAGGATATTTACTATACAAAACCACACCAGATTGAGAAGAAATGATATGGAATTTTAAAGTAATAGAGAAAATCAACACTCATTCACCTCCACATCTTCAATTGTTGCGGCTTAGTAATTTTCGATCGTCTGTATGATTAACTCCTAAAGCGGTATAGTGCAGCCTTGGCTTTCCCAAACCCTGATGAATAACGTTTTTATAGTGGAAGCCTATGTAAACTTGTTGCAGTATGTTTAACAACCTAAATGCAATTTCTAACTTCAGACGATGATGGCAGAGGAATACTTTTAGTTTTCCGTTACTCAGTACATGGTTTGAATCTTTTTAAAAAGCTGTTTCTTCATCGCACACGACATTTTCCCCAACTCTACATAGGTTTCCTTTGCTTGTGGCTGTGGTCTTTCACTTACACAAAAACCATGGACCATTTTATGGGCTTTTTCTATCCTTCATCAATCTCCTATCATTTGAACCTCACCCCATATGCATACTTCTGCGTATATGTTTGACAGAAGAACAAAAGTTACAACATTTGCATTATCCAACTCAAAAAAAGAGTTACTATAAATAATAATGTTTCCATATGTTTTATGTACTCTACACCCACCTAGACAACACATCCACACAACCACCTCAGGTTCAATTGGCATGTTGACGATAAAGCTTACACTTTCCTCTACAAAGTCTTAGAATTCTGTAAGATTAATAAACATGTAAGCAATGTACATCATAATGCAATCACATACAACTCCCATAGGGCACACCATATATCCTGAGAAATTTCTTTTGGGAAAATCTCAGCAACCAAGGAGCACTCAATTGTATTATTCATTTATCAGCAATCTGTGGTTATAAATACAATACAATGATACAATATCCACCCAAATCAGCATAGCTGAAAACTAAACAGGCTATTTATCATTTTCTTGCAAAATACCAATAATATCGTCTCTTTAATTGTATATTTAGCTTTACCCTGATTTGACTGATTTATATAGTTTTCCAGCATGTATTTCCCAAAATAGACAACCTAAAATTAGACTTCTCAGCCATTCAGTATGCATGTTAAATTAACAGCAGTTTCACTAAATCCTAGAATAGATTTCTTGTTTGCAGATTCCCTGGCATGGCATTACCAATAATATCTACAGGAACATTTTCCTTTTTTAAAGTGGTGGAACAACTTTACATATCTTGCAACATGTTGTTTGGCAACATTCACATGGCAGAAGAATACTTTTACTTTCCCCTTAACTCAGTACGGGTTCTGAATCTTAAAAATATCCTGCTACCTTCATCGCTCAAGACATTTTCTCCAACTCTACATACGTCTCTTGTGCCTGTGGTTGTGATCTCTCACCTACACAAAGAACATGCACCTTTTTATGACCTTTTATCTGTCCTTAATCAATCGCCTATCATTTGAACCACATGCACACCTCTGCATGGATGTTTGACAGGATAAGATAAGTTGCAACATTTTCATTATCCAACTGAAAAAGAAGAGTTGTTGTAAATAATAATGACCGCATATGTTTTTGTGTTCTTCAACTACCAAGCAAACACATCCACACAATCACCTAAGGTTACATTGGCACGTTGATGATACAGTTTATAGTTTCCTCCGACACAGACTTGAATTTCAATCATGCAAACATAATGATTAATTCATGCCTTCGAAGTTTTCACAACCCTCATCCACCAAACCTGTATGGCTACATGCTAATTAAAAAAAAAAACTTACATCGTCAGGGTCTCTTTGAAGCATTTTGTCAAACAGTTGGCATGCCTTGTGTATGCTTTCACAATTTGTGTACACGGCGAGTTGAAGGGTTAAGGGAAACTAAACCCCTGATCCAATTTGGGGTATAGGAACCTCAGATTTGAAAACATAGTTTCAGCAGATCACCCAAGTTAAAGATGCCTAGGGGATGACGCCAATCAATTATTGGAAGTTTCATTAATTGACTGGTTGGCTCTAGGATTTTACAGTGTTCCAATGCAAACTTTCGTGGTATGCAGAAAAGGGGGAAAATAGTTACTATTTAAAAATACAGGTCATGGAATCCATTCTGTTACAAACAAATCAAAACCCCAAACTGACTATCAAAACCTAGCGGTAACCCAGGGCAAAAAATAGTGGCCAACCTTTGCAATATATAAAACAGTATGCAGCAATTTCTAGAAAGGAAAATTGCCAAGAGAAAGTTGTGTTTGAAGCTTCGAAGCAGGGGCGCCAGAAACAAGCTGCTAGCAGATCAAAACAGGGAAAACCAAATATGCAAAGTGAGAACATATATAACCATCTGAAGCCAGCCACGCAGATCAGTGGACAGCAACTCGTAGATGCTCAGCAACAGGTAGGTCAATCACGAGTGAAACATGACAAAAAGCTTAAGATGCAGGCCGTCATCATGCAGGATCAAGTGCACATAAGCCACGCCTCCGACATAATAAACACCTTTTGTTTCTATCTAGGTGAGATAATATTTTCATGCACTCATTTTTACAATCAAATTTTTACAAATACTCCAATAAATCTTTACAAAACCCATTTCTATAGTTCTAGACCTTTGTCACAATTCAAGACATCTCAAAAAAGTGTTAAATATCTAATCTTAATCCTAATTTATTTAATTATCTTTCAACAATTACATTTATTGATATATTATCATTATATTATTAATAATTGTTGTATTTATCATCTTTATTATATTTTTAATTAGGTAAACAGTGTGTATGATGGTGTAAAAGGTGTTGCATCACTATCGAGAAAGGTAAAATTCTTTAGAAATACTAAGTAACAAGGGAGAGGTTGAGATTAGCCCCAAGTAAATTTGACAAAATATAACCCTTTATTCCTTGACAACTAGGCCTAAGAATTTTATGCGTGTAACCTTGCAAGCTATATTCAATCAAAATAATTATCATTTAAACATAGCTATTTGTTTTTTTTAGGAGTGTGTACTCATTTGTGGACTATATTACATAGATTCTTGGAATCTCTGATCATGTATCGAAGGAAACATATAGCGGATTTACAATTACGAGTAAGTGTACAACTAATCTAGTGATCACTGGGTGGCTCATTGAAAACTTTACAACATCACCAATAGATCAAGGACCCTTCAAAAAAAAAATTTTTTAAATAGATGGAAAACTAATATATTAATTATAACATATTTAGACTTTTATATGTTTTTTAAATTTATTAAAGTTCAAACATCATTTATACCACAAAATAATCAAATTTAAAAACAATGTATTAAATTTTTTTAAAATTAATCAATAAGGGTATATGTTGACATGTACATGGGAATTAAGCGTTAAAAACTGAGCCCTTCACAACACTTACCAAGACCTCAAACCCTTGAGAAAAGGGTGGGTAAAAAATTTCATCTCGAAAACAATTAAAATGTAAAAATCGTTTGACAATAGAGAAGTGCGAGTTATTTTTAAAACTATCAAATTAAGGCGTATGATGAAAAATGATTGTCAAAATTTTTTTTGTTAACTTTTTAAATCTTAAAAATAATTTTTGATGACTTCTACAAACAATAATCATGTCTAGCTTCATAGGATCTACACATGAATCATATATACGTTACACAAGACATGTTAAGCAATTATTTGAAAGTTTTAAAATAATAAATATACTACTATAGAATTATTAAGGTCAAATCCCAAGTTTCTAGAATGTTGGTGATGCAAAATCAATGAAAAGTTGAGCACAAATAGCTAAAAACCAAACACTTAATATTACGGTTTAGGGTTTTATCCTTTTTCTTGGGATTCATTCATACATTTTATATGTTGCCTTATATTAATTTTTCTTCTTTATTATAAGAGCCACCTTGAGAGACAGAGCTAGGATCAAGGATCAACTTTCACACAAATATCTTCCCACTTGGGAGCCTACAAAACATGATTTGGGAACATATCAAGCATACAGAGTGGCCACAACCTCAATATGGGTTGAGATGGATATCTGAGGTCGGGGAAGAGATTGGAGAAAAGTGTTAAGCTTATCTCAAATGGTGACTTTAATTCATTCCTCATAGTTTAGGGTGTTGAGAAGGCTCTATTGGAGCCATGTTGGTGTCCAAGGGCGGGATGGGCTCACATTGGTCTTGATCCAGATTAGCCAAATCAATTTGAGCTCATTGTGTAGACAAGCTAAGTGCGAGATGATTGGATTGGCTCGATTTGTATGCAATATAGAAGGATCTCGAGGAAAAAGTAGTTATGGATTTCTTTCAAGAAAAAAAGATGCCGAGTCACTTGAGGAGCTCACCCATTATGACCCTTGCAAAGAAGAACTAAACTTAAGTGTCTCGTTTCTCCCTAATGCAAAGATTAAATTTACCTATGTGAGATGGAAGAGTGCATGGTGAAAGATAGGATATATTTGTAGAGGAGGTGAAAAGGTAGAGATGAGCTTCTTTTTCCATTGAAAACACCTTTCAAAGTCATAATTGGTATCTTCTCTCTAAGCATTGTTCAATAGCAGTGATGTTGAGGCCAATAAGAATAGTTATGCTCAAGACAATGCGGCTCAACTATATGCCTAAGGAGTTGAGGAAGAGGGTTGTGGACATATTCAAGGAGGATTATGAAGGGTGAGTGTGTTTAATGGAGTAGTCTAATTTGGTAATACATCATTTGTGTGTAGTAGATTTGAATGCATATTGTGCACGAGGTGAAGTTCTTGGCTATGAAATCTGACAAAGAATGTCTCTATGTATATCTCAGTGACATAGTTACTATGGGTGTTTCAACATATAGATGAACATTTTCTTTAATTTAATTGGAAAATATTTAATTTAATGCATTTTACTAGTTATAATTTATATGGTTTTTAATTTTAGCAGTTAAAATCCTAATGATTTTTTTAATTGAAGTGATATAAGAACCCAAATGGGTTTAATTTTAGCACTAAAATCTAATTAGAAGCTAAATTTAATTATTTTATTATTTGCAGTTGTTTGATAATGATATTGATAAGAAATTGCACTGTCACACACACACTTTGATGGTTTTTATGTCTTTACTGATATGGATGTCTTCTCATCTAATTGCAATTATTTGTTTATGTATTTATTTATTAAATTTACTTAATGCTTATTTTAGTTATGATGATTTTTTGAAAATTCAATGCGGTAGTGTTAATATAGCAAAGAGTCAAGTGGTACTAAAAATGAAATTACACAAAAAAATGCCTTATTATTATCCATTTTGATTTACAGATATTGGGTAAGACAAGGGATTTTTGTCAACAAAACTAGTGTGTTTTAGGGCATGGAAAGGCATGGCTTGGGCTAGAAACGTGGGCCTCTCCAGACCAGCCATGATCACCATCACTTTTCTCTGCTTCTCCATACCACAACATACACTCCCACCCTTTCCACTGTAATCATAAGCTCCATTATTGTTTCCTCCGTAAGTAGTAGCAGCCACCTTTTTCCAATAAAAGCATTGAAGAACGATAAATTAATCAAATATCATTAGAGCACCCAATGCCACAAATAAAAACAAAACATTGTACATAGAGTACAATCAAGAAGAAAAATGAATGGCTATCAAAGCCTGCAGGCAGTCTCAAGTACATTGTACAGTAAAAAATCTAATGAGAAAATTTAGACAACCCGCCCAAAAATGATGTAGGCTTTGCATGTATTGCTTTCTGGGC
Organism: Taxus wallichiana var. yunnanensis; assembly: GCA_018340775.1. NCBI lineage: Eukaryota > Viridiplantae > Streptophyta > Pinopsida > Cupressales > Taxaceae > Taxus > Taxus wallichiana. The sequence continues at coordinate 285,822,524 of CM031235.1, forward strand.
TGCACGATAGGATTGGGAATGAGAATTCCACCTCCTCTTCCACACCAACATCTTCATTCTTCTGACAAAATTTCAGAAAAAATAATGCTTCTAAGCGATTTACATGCACTAGATTTCAATGTCTAGCTACAATCTATAAAAGAAAAACAGAATTCTTTGGAGTCTATGCAAACCTTTTGATTCATGATTTTCTTTTCTTGCGCCACGTTTTTCGTGGGAAATGTATGAGTCGAAACGCAACCTCACATGGTTTCACTCCTTTTCTCTTTCCTTGAACTAAATGTAGTCTAGTTGTGTTTTTGCTTGGTATTATGTGGTGACATGATGATAAAAGTAAAGAATTTATCATGGTAATTTGCAGCCCCAATTCTTGTGTTGGGAAAGCGTTACAAAGCTATGTGAAGTGATTTTGATTTAATCCCACTGTTTGTGTGCAGGGCAGTCCATTATGTCCACAATGAATTTAATGCAAGCAATACACATGGAAGAAATGCAATTTTATGGAGCCATGATGAATGCATTATGGACTGATTATGTGATTGATATTTATGAGGAGAATTTATTTAGTAATATTTAGGAGGAGATCCAATTTTTATTTTATGCCTACATTCAAATTTCAATCAATTGATTCGTCATGGTAGGGAGGAGAAACGGCACCCCAACCCCCGCCTCATTCTTTCAATCACCCCAATCTTCTCTATCGGGTAGTTGTTTGTCCATTCTTCTTGTTTTATTATCATTTATTTATTAATTATATTTTATATAAAGTTTCAATCATACTATATATAAGAGACAACATTATAGTACCCTAACTCTCTTCATGTATAAATATTAATTATATTATATATTAAGTTTCAATCTTATTATATATAATATACAATATGGTAGGATTCTAACTCTTTTATGGACTTTATCAAGAAAAGAGAAAAATGTATAGGTGGAACTCATACAAACATCAAATCTTAAGGTTAAGATTATTATATTATAGGAAAAAGGACTTGAAATTTAAGTAGATGATGAATGTGACCAATATGACACCACTACATCGACCCACCTCTTATTCCTACTATACAATTCTTATCAATGTTATTACATATAAAATTGTTTACTCCTAAACTAATGTGGATTTTTTTATTAGGTTTCCAACTTAGAAAATAAATCTACACACTTTATTTTACCATAATGTACATAAAATAAGAAACTAGGGTTACAATTTGCATGTATTCAAGTCATTCAAGGAGCTAGACAATAAAGGTAAAGTATTGAATTAGCTTTTCTCAATTTCTTTGTGAGTTTATCTAGGCCTATAACAAAACCAAATAGGACATAGCAAAGATGAATATTATTCATCTCTTAAATAGAACTTTGGATCCTTATTTGACAGGAACGTGCGGCACTTCCATCTTATTTTATGCTAATGTCTAGCACTATTTTGCACTTATGTTTTGTCATGGGTTGTTTCATCGATGTGCTTACTTACTCTTTGCACTTTTTCTTCTTCCATATCTTTTCTTGTGCACTTATAATGATCAAATCCCTAGTTTCTTTCACCATTACTTAGATATATATTAAATAATTTAAAATTCTCATTTTGAATGAGTTCAACTACCATTGGAGGTCAAATCCCTTGTTGATTCTGAAAAAACTAGGCACTTTATTTCTTAAGTGAGGGCGTGAACTTCATGTAATTGTCCTAGTGCCCATTCAGGAATGAATGTACTTCTAGAATTACCTCTCCTATTTTGTTCTCTTGTGTTTGACATGATCATAGCCTAGCTAAATATACTTCATTTGTGAAACCATCTTAAATATAAGGAGTGAAAATATAGATAACATGTAAGTATATCATGTATTTCAATAATTTGGAGAAAGGAGTATCATCGGTCTTTGATTATTGGATAATGCAATTCTAGAAAACCCTATTAAATTGAGTTTGTTTACACCCAATTAAATCTAATGTCATGGGATGCAAAATATTAATAGTTACTCAAGGGTATGTAACATGGGACTATTCTAATCGCTTAAATTGCAACATTAGCCATTCACAATTACTATAATGTGATTTTGTTTTTCTAAGCATGCAGGTCTTAAATTCCAAGTTGGTTAGAATTTATATGACTTTATTTATTCTTCTTAATTAGGCCGAGTCATAACTAAAGAACTTATTTGGTTCTATATTTCTAGACCATAATGATGATTTTTGTTGAGGTCGACATTTCTTAGGACTAAAAATAAGCTATTAAAATCTAAGTGGGGGAATCTCTGGACACTCAGTGAGTTCTCTACATTAACCTTCATGACATATGTTTTTATTACTAATCTATAGACCTTAAGATTCGGATAGCCCTTTGTTAGATGAGTGTATCAAAAGAAATTCAAATCCCAATGTCACACCATCTCAGGGATTTTCTAAATATTTTCCACCATACTCTCGGAATTTCTAGGGTCATTAAACCATCAACTAGCCTACTGCTAGTTGCACAAACCACCTCAAATCCCATTGGAGATTCTATCTCTATGGCTTCTATGGATTGTTTCTCACCCTCTTAAAGAGAAAATGTCCACTACTTTGCCAAAGTTTTAGTCTTATATTGGGAAATTGTGGAGTTACAAAGTTTTCAAATTATTTTATAGGATACATGTGGTTTTCCATCTGTCTCAACTTCCAGTTAGTCGTTAAAAAATAAGAGCTAAATCATCTTGAATTCCTCCTCTCCACTTGAAGGAAGGAATATAGCTCCTTACTAAACAAAATCACAATCTAGTGAATTTTTTGTTTCTAACAAGTAATAGTATTCACAAAACAGTTATGAATCCTTTTGAAGCTTGAATTCAGAGGATGTGTTTCTAGATGCACATTTTAAATGAATTTCTTCTCTTGGAATGTCACGAGTGTAAAAAAATCCACTCAGAAGTGCATTATATGATATTTTAGGAAGTGAATTTCAAATACGGACATTCATTTTTATAAGAAGTTAAAGTCATAGGATTTTTATTATCCATGATCAAGAAAGTTATATGTAATATAGTTTAGCTCTAAATAGTCATCATGAGCCTATCCATTAAGGAAATATGACATTTATGTCCCTTAAATAATCTACTGACATTACTATTTAATTAATCATGGATGTGACCCAATAAATCACATCTAGCTAAATTTTATTAAATATCGATAATGTTACCAAAATGTTGTGTAACAATATTAAGATAATAAAGTGTAATATTATTAATAATGAGTTTATAGAGATCATATTAATAATATAGTCTGTAATAGTTTAATTATTTAAGTGAGTTGTAAATTCAATATAATTATTTCAGTGTGAGTGATCCTAGGGTGTTTGAGAGATGTTAGGAGATAAGAGTGAGAGATTCATAGAGAGAGATTACTGAGGTATTAATGAGGAATAAAACACTTTATATGTAACTCTAAGCTATGATGGGAGAATAATTTTTTATTTAGTTATACTCCCAAATGATTTCTAGATTATTATTTGTAATAATCCATTATTACTTGGTATTAGAAAATATCATTTCTTACTGTGAATCTGTAGCAGTTCCTGAGCATTGGATTGGTGCAAAGGAGATAAAAATCTACTCACGTCAATTTCAAACTATGAACTATTTATTTCATTACAGATGTTCGTGATTCATACTTGTTCCAGCATGATTAATCTTGGTATCTTTGTACATCGTGTGTGTGTATATCTACTTGTACATTATGGAGGTAAAAGGCTATGGTGCTCTAACTTGGCATGCAGAACTAGTGCGACTCCTATTGTTGTTGAATGTGAGAAGATTGAAAAGAAATCCATAATGCTACTAGTATTCGAGGTGCTAGTAATCCTTTAAGGTGCATAACAATAAAATAAATTCTTGTTCATATGTGTTCTCCTCGTGCCCTCTTGTAAGTGCCCACATCTTCATCTTATTTGATCTTTATAGATCTGTGATCTTCAACATGTCCTATACACCTATAACAATGTCTATCATGCAAAACTAATTACCAATGATCTGATCAAGTCCCTACACTATCATAACACCACATATCGCTGCCATTAAATCCTCCTGATAGAGGAAACTGTATCAGGCCATAAGAGAAATCAAACCACTAAAAAACATATTATCTTGTACAAGTGTTAGCAGTCCTTCCATGTGCCCGCAACCTTCTTCAAGCAATATTAACATCATGATTTCCTTTAAATCAGTGATATGATTGCACACAGCTCACCCTTTACATTTTCTATCTCAACTCACTTTTCCCTCCACATCAAGCTCGCATTAGATCTGACACTTGCATTGAATATTTTGTTGCCTCGGCATTGGACCGACCATACATGCATGGAATAGTTTGTCAACACTATGATAGAGTCATTTTCTCATAGTCATGTGGGTTTATTCACGGTTCACCATGATGCATTAAGATTTGAAGTGACATTTTCCTCTTGTGTATTTAAAAATGAGAAGTGGAAAGGTGTTAAATCAAAAAAAAGTCTTTTCTTTAAGTTTTGGTCTTTGTTTTTTAATAATGTCTTATTAAAAAAATTATCTTGAGCATCATAAAGTCATGTCATCATTTTAAAGACACTAAGTGTTGTTGGTCATCATTTTAAATTCAGTAAGTGTTTTTGGTCATTATATGTAGTTATCATCCTTATTATATTGTAAAGGGTCAATGTAGAGGTCAATTACTAAGAGATTAATTTATTTAAAGTCAAACACCTAGTGGAAATGTTGCAAACAACCCACCACCTCGTGGAGAAGTAGCAATTGCCCAAAAATGCAATGACATCCTTGCTGCCCTGTTGGACACAAGAGATCATTTGACTATACGTAAACAACAATAAATGAGCAATGAGGAAGAAGATGTTGGTAATAACAATTAGCCACCTCCTGTGGACAATGCCAATTTCAGAAATTTAGGTGTTGATAATAGCAATGTCAACATGCCTGATCAACATGAAAATAAAAAGGCAAGGTTGGCATCTGAACTCACTAATGATATCAAAAGGATAAGTCCACCAAAGTTTGATGCACCACATTAGGAGATGGCGCTGATAATTGGCTCAACCAAATGGAGAAGTAATTTCTAAAAAGGAATTTGTCAAAGGAAACAAAGGCAATATGGGGAGCATATCAACTTTCACATGAAGCATTATTATGGTGGGATAACCGTAAGGTTGAGTTGAACATTAATTAAACTAATATTACTTGTGAATCAATTTAAAAATTATTTTAGGCAACGATGGCTACCACAAATTTGCTATGATCATAAAATGACTGAATTTCAGAACTTAGCCCAAGGAAAACAAACTGTAACAGAGTATTGGGAGTTATTTACTAAACTCGTTAAGTATGTGCCTTAGTATTAAACTGACGAGAAGTTTAGGATACTAAAATTTATCATGGGATTGAATCCCATTATAGGGGAAGAGGTGGATTTCCACAACCCAACCACTATGGAAGGGTTTGTTTAAAAATCCATAAGGTAGGAACAAAAATTGAAGGCGATTTGTACTCATAAGGAGGAAGTAAGAAAGAAAGTTCCAAACCCTCTTCATCATCTCTGACACCTAATAAAGGACCATGGAAGAAATTTGGTATGAAAAATAAGTTCTTTGCTAATAATAATAAGAAAACAACAACAAATAAGCCTATTACTAATGTATGCAATAACTTTGTCAAGAACAAGAATAATAGACAGAAGTCCTATGAAGGTTAGAATCATAACTTTAAGGATGAGAATAAATTTGAGCCTAAAAAGGGACCTATAGGAGGCTGCTAAAATTGTGGCAAGGACCATTATGCAAATCAATGTCCTTTGAAAAAGGATTACCGTAATCAGCAGCACAAGATACACACTGCAGTAGCTGACAAATAAGATGAAAAGTAAGTCACACCCATAGAAGTTCCGGGTAAGTTATTCTACATACCCGTAACTATTATTTTTTATACGGAAGCTACTGAATGTTTTATTTCTAGTAAATTAGCATAGAAATTAAAAGGAAATCTAGAAAAATGGATAAATCAACGGCTGTATATTATGGGAATAATGTTTTTCATAAATTTAGTATGTGTCTTTTCGGATCATCAATCCTTGATCTACCTAAATTTTCCACAGAAGTTGATCTTTATGTTGCTCCTTTGGGGTCTTATGATGTAATCATAGGTGTTAATTATCTAGCTGAGCATAAAGTAAAAGAGGAATGTTTTGAAAAACATATTAGTTGTTTAGATGACCTGTAGAAAACAAAAGAGATTCAGGGTGTAAAATGTGAAATTTTAGTTAGGAAATTATCTGACTATGCAACTTAAGAAGGCCAAAAATAAGGGTTGTACCTTGTATGCAGTAAAAAATTTTGAATCTACTGAAGAAAACAATGATTTCTTAGAACGTTACCCGCTATTACGAGACTACAATGATGTGTTTCTGGAAGAGTTACCAGGTCTTCCACCCAAAAGGGAATTTGACTTCACAATTGAAATCAAACCTGGAACCGAGCCTATTTCTAAGGCACCTTATCGGATGACTACTATTGAATTGGTAGAGCTTAAGGCTCAATTACAAGAACTTCTATCTAAAGGTTTGATTAGACCGAGTGTCTCACCTTGGGGAGCACCAATAATTTTTTTGAAAAAGAAATATGGAACACTTAGATTGTGTATTGATTACAGAATGTTAAACAAGGAAATGATTAAGAATAGATATCCACTTCCTAGAATTGATGATCTATTTGATCAGATGCGTGGAGCATTAGTATATTCTAAGATAGATCTATGATCTAGATATCATCAGTTATGAATTAAGGATGAGGAAATTCATAAAAATATTTCAGAACAAGATATGGACATTATGAATTCACATTTTTACCTTTTGGATTAACAAATGCACCTGCAACTTTTATGAATTTAATGAATAATATTTTTCAAGAATACTTGGACAAATTTGTGCTTGTATTCTTGGATGACATTCTCATATATTCTAAAAGTGTGGAATAACACCATGAGCATTTGAAGATATTATTGGAAATCTTAAAAAATACGGTTATTTGGTAATTTGTCTAAATGTTCTTTCTATGACAAAAAGGGCACTATTTGGGTCATGTTATTAGCAAAGATGGAATAGTTGTAGATCCTTTTAAAATTGTAGCTATAACTGAGTGGCCTGCACAAAAGAATGTACATGAAGTTAGAGAGCTTCATGGGTTTTGCTGGTTACTATAGGAAATTTGTTAAAGATTTCTCAAAATTCACTGCACCAATAACTTCATTGTAGAAAAAGGATAAGAAATTTGTGTGGAAAGATAAATGTGAATCTACATTTAAAAATTTAAAGGATCAATTAACTTCAGCAACTATTTTGGTTGTACCGGAACCTAATAGAGACTTTACTATTGTAACGGATGCATCCGAGAAAGGTCTTGGAGGTATTTTGTTACAAAATGATCATGTCATAGCATAAAAAACTAGAAAACTTAAGTCACATGAGCTGAATTATGCTCCACATGATCTAGAGCTTGTCACCATTGTTCATGCACTTTAAGTTTGGAGGCATTACCTACTTGGTAAACCTTTTGAATTAAAAACTGATCATCTTGGGCTGAAGTATATTTTTACTCAACCAAATCTAAATGTAAGACAATGAAGATGGTTATATTTTTTTATCTCAATATAATTTTGACATAAGTTACGTTAAAGGCAAGGAAAATAGGGTAGCTGATGCTCTAAGTTGTAGGAAGCACATTTCTACTCTGAGAATTCAATTCAAGGATGAAGTAAAGAGTGTTATAGAATTTTATTCTCATTTTTAGCAAGTAAAAACAACACTTGTTGTGGATCCAAATGATGAGAGATATAGAGGTTTTCACTTTGATAATGAAGGAATCTTATGATTAGAAAACATGGTATACATACATTTGTAAAATGATTTAAGAAATGAATTTTTAGTTGAATTTCACAATTTTGCTTTTTTTGGACACCCTGGTATTACAAAGATGCTTGCTAATATAAAACAACAATATTTATAAAAGGGATGAAAATGGATGTGATTGAGTTTGTGACATATTGCTTGAAATGTCATTATGTTAAAGCTGAATATAGTCATCCAATTGGTTTATTGTATCCTCACAACATACCATAGTACGAATGGCAAGTGATAAGCACAGATTTTGTACAAGGGTTTCCTATGTCAAAAATAAAACATGATGTTATTCTAGTTGTTGTGGATAAACTAACAAAAGTAGCACACTTTATTGTTTGTAATATTAAGGATGATTCACTTGTTCTAGCAAAAATTTTGTTCACGAGATTTTCAGATTACATGGAGTACCTTAATTATTCATATCTGATAGAGATCCAAGAATGACTTTAAGATTTTGGCAAATGCTTAATGCAGCTCTAGGAACTAAGCTGAATTTCAGTTCTGCATATCATTTGGAAATGGATGGACAAACTAAAAGAGTTAATCAAGTTTTAGAGGATATGTTACGAATGTATTGTATGGATCAGCAATATAAATGGGAAGAGTATCTTCCATTAGTTGAGTTTTCCTACAATAAAACATATCATGCCTCTCTAAATATGGAACCTTTCAAAGCATTATACGGAAGGAAATGTAGAACCCCTTTTAGTTGGGACAACATTGAGGATAGAGAGGTAATTGGACCTAAAATCCTTACGGAAATGGAACAAAAAGTTAAAATGATTCATGAACGCTTGAAAGAAGAAGCAGATAGGCAAAAGATTTATGTTGACTTGAAGCGGGTTGATAGGAAATTTGAACTTGGTGAGAAGGTATTTTTTTGGGTTAAACTAAAAATTTCTATAACTTTTGGCAAGGCTTCCAAGTTATCATCTCGTTATGTGGGACCTTTTGAAATTGTTGAAATAATCAACCCTGTAGCTTATCGTTTAGCATTACCTCCTACTTCGTCATGAATGCATGATGTTTTCCATATTTCTTTGCTTAAGAAATATATTTCAGATTTATCGCATGTATTAAATTGAAATTCCTTGTAGGTCCAAACCTAGGAATAATCGTGGTTAATCCTATACCAGTGTTAGAAACTCACTAGTTGTACTTAAGAAATCATGAACTAAGGCAATGTAAGGTCCAGTGGGACCAGTTTAATGAGGAAGTGCGACTTGAAAAATCTAGAAGATATGAAAATTGCTTTTCCATATTTATTTGAATAGAATTGAATCTATTGACTAATAAAATTTGTGATTTTATTCTTTTATGACAATAAATCTTGCAATTTTGGGCCGATATTTTGTTTGTTTAAAATAAAAGGCTAAGTAATGTTGATTTTTGGAATTTTAAAAAAATCTAGTTCTACTTTAAACATATAGAAAGAAAGATAATAAATTGATTATCCTTGATGCAAATTGTTTAAATAAGTTAATCATCAGGACGATGATTCTTTTTAGGAGGGAAATATGTAACACCTGTGGCAAAAAGTTAACTTTTCCTCTTTTGCCTTACAAGCGTTGACATATGGTTTGTCCTAAGAAGGTGTATTCTTTTGACTATTAGAAATAATGCTTGTCATGGATAATTTAATTTTGTTCTTAGATTCATTTTGCTGAAATGTTGTTGCTTGCAAGGAATCCATTTTGTTGAGATAAAAAAAATTATAAACAGGTAATGTTGTTTTCAAATTATCTCTTTATAATAACCAAACTTTGATCAATTCCATTGATGTAAGGTATGTTTTAATTCTTATTACCTGATCTATATGGTAAACTGACATTTAGAGGTTGAAGGAAATAAAGGACTGAAATCTTGTATTTATACAATTTCATTGATCTTATTGGAAGTTCTTGATTTACATTCTGTTGTAAGTAGTGTGCTCAAATCTTCTTACTAATTTCTCTAAGACATTGAATGGAGTAAAAAGGATGGAGGTCTACTTTAAGACTATTGAGGGTAATAACCTAAGTCCTAGATCTTTAAGATCTATCCTAATGGGATTCTAACCTAAGGTAAACTAGACCTACCTTATGTCTATGTTTACACTAATCTTGTTGCATCCTAACCTAATTTTTATGTTTACAAAGTGAGGGATTTGGAAACAACCTAAGGTAACTATAAGTTTATTTCTAACCTATTACCTAATGCTAAATTGGTATGGGGTATGGTCTATCCTAAGATGGCAAATTTACCTAAGGCAATGTTTATAAACCTAAGGTAAATACTTTCTAAACTAACCTAAGGTCGGATCCTAAGCTAATGATATCTATCCTAAACTAATGCAAGGATAGAAAGGGACCTAAGGGGAGTCGCATGGAAAGTATGAGACATGGCGACAATTTCTAAGTCATTAATTTGTTTTGATTTTGAATTTAAAACAATTTGGTACTGTCAATTGGACAGAGGCATGGAAACTAGAGGGAATCCTAGTTAGCACCTTTACTAAAGTTAAGAAATCCATGTTCTATTTGAATTTGGACTAGTAAACTTTAGATGACGTGGCATAGAGATATAGGTGGGAGATTGGAAATTAATGACATTTATGGTCATCGTTTTTGTGAGAAAACTGCCTTAGAAACCATGCGAGTGGATTTGTTGGGATTTGTTTGGTCTTTCATGCATTCCAATTTTTTCTCTGCATGGAGCTATCTGGTTCTTCAAACCAACAGTTTTATTTTCATTTTGTTACTATTTTTAACTCCCTTAGACTTTTTTGGTTGCTGAAATTTGATTGGAGAAGGAGTTGTGAAGGCTCGACTGGAAACCTTCTTTGAATTGATAGAAGCACTATTAGGAATGATAGGCTCTATCCATTAAGCTGCTCTGCTTTTCTCTAAATGTCTTCATTAAAACAACTTTTCTCTCGTGAGATAAATGGGTTTTTATTTATGTGATGGTTATTTGGTTTCCTTTCTTGAATATTTTATGTATTCTCTGATTGAGGAACCTCTGCTTGGAAAGGTAGTCATTGAGTTGTTTTCCTTTTTGGTTTATGTTGAATCACGTCATGCAACTAATTATGATTTGAGTAATGTTGAATTTGTGTGGATTCAGATTGTCTAGCAAGGTTGGGTTTATGGGATTATGTTTTAGCTTTTATATTGAAATGGGTTGTCATTTTGGTTGGTAGAAGACATGAATATTATTTATATTTGTTACTTCTCTAATTTGTTGAAGTAATGTAGCTTCTATGTAACTACCACTAAATGGATGCTTTGATTCATGTTGGGTAAGTCGAGTTCGTATGGAAAATAGTAAATAAGTGTTTTCTTATTGAACTTACTTGTATAATCTAATAGTTCTTCGAATTCGGTATTCGATGGGAGCTGAGCAGTTATTGGGTGTTTGGAATCTCTATTTTTGTGGGTTCTTCTTGTATGGAAACAAGAGTGAATGTTTTATTATTCCTTTAAACTTTTTAGTTTAAAATTGAGTCACTCGAATTAAGTTCTTTTATGGAACTATGGGATAGTTGTTTCTTGGACCCTTGGGTTTTGATGTTACCTTGTTGGGAATACTTGTGTGTGAATTATTTATTTTGATCTTACATTTATATTTTTCTTCTTCAAGTTCTTGAGTACTGAACTAAAACTTACATAGATGATTTCCTGTTTGGGTGAGGGCATGTTGAGAGTTGTCTTTGTCTAAGTTAACACTTGGGTTATTCTCATAGCTCTATGTGAGATTTCTAGAGGTTGGTCATGTTGTATACTACTCTGTTGAGTTTGATGTTGTTGATTCATAATACTGTTCCTGATTTGGGTTAACCTCTTAGGTAAATTGATAGGGTAAACTTGTTTATCCCATCCGTATTTTTGGTTTTTGAAGCTTTAAACATGTTATTCAAACTTTTGATGATGTTTCTTTATCATGAACTAACCAAATCGATCTTGAATAAGGGATTTCTAGTCTCCCCCATTCCTTTGATCTCTAGGTAAGATTGGAGGGAATATATTTTGTTGATAGTTTGTGTGCATGTAGCTAAGCTATGTCATTCTTGGGTTGCACCTTCTTTGGAATCGAATCGTGATAGAACCTTCTCTATCCCTTCATAAGATTTATTTCTCTCACCTTTGTGGGGATTCATTGAGAGTCTGTCTCGCTGATTGTTGTACTTTCTTGAAGGAATGGTTAGTCTGTGGATCCTCGACTGAAACTTTGACGTTTTGAATGACTGTTGGAGACTATAATTACCCTGTATGGTGATTAACATCTTTTTCATCTCATCTCCTTTTGATATGGGTATAATATCACTTTGTCGTTGGATGTCCATGATGGGAAACCTTGCTTAGATCTATTTCAAACACAATAGTCACACATTTTGTTTAATCTCTTGTTATATGTGTTTTATTTTATAAAGGAGTTGGGAATGTTGTGATTCATTCTGCATCCCCCCTTTTGTGACCCTCTTCATGTGTGATAGAATGTAGGAATTCCCATCTAATCATGACATTTGACTCCTTCTCTTTCATTCTATGAGGTAAAGTCTAATCACCGCCCTTTGGAAATTATAGGAGGATATGTGTTGTGGTCTCTTTTCAGAAGTTGTGTATGGGGATATGGGTTAACTGAATTTTAAAGGAAGTTCTTAACTGTTTTATCACAGTCATTCTTCTTCTTTTGGGTAAATCTTTTCATAAGATTTATTTGGTTCAGTTGCACTACTTTCTTTAATGCCTTGAGTAGTCGTCATTGCTACTTTCTTATTCACTTGACTTGTGTTAAAGGTTTTTAATATTTGTGATAGAAGACTAATGTGAGATGTTGTGCATTGAGTAAATACTATCCTAATGTTAATGTATGGCCTAACTTGAGAAATTAGGCTATGTCTTGGATTTGGGATTAGGATGTCACATCTGATGTGTGAGACTCTTATTTACTTATATTATTAGATGATACATCCTAAATCCTTTTTGAAGCTAGAATGAACTTGGCTATAGTTGTCTTTTAATGAAATTCTGTAAGTTGAGCTAGACGATTCCTATTTTTGTATGTAAATCTATTTTGGTTAAATAGTGAAGTTAATTTTTGTATTTCAATTTCAGATGAATTGTGAAGGAAATAACTAGAAAGTAATTTTATTTGATATGGATAAGTGTATTGGATGGAACATTTTTTACTTGATATCAAGCTATAGATTGTTGATTACATCATGATATGTCCTTGAATTTTATTCAAATTGATTAATTGTTCTTCTTTTATGGTTGTTATTACTTATAATTTATTTGTCTTCTTGACCTCACTATTTCATAAAATTAGAGTTGGTTTACTGAAATAGTTAGTTCAAAGCACATCGTTTTAATGCTTAGCGCTTATCATGCTCAGTTCAATGAACTGACCCATGCTAGCAATTTTTGCAGATGGACTTCGTAAGTGATAAAAGAAGGCAATAAATTTTATGATGTATTGGTTGCTTGAAAGTCTAGACCATTTAAAGAGAATTTTGATTTATTATCGATATGTATTGAAGGAAGAAAAGTTTTAATCTTAAATGATCTTGATGTTGTTGACATGACATATGTCAATAATGCATAGTCTTGTAAAATGTGTATTTATCATGATGAAATGAAAATACTGAAGTTACTTAAGTTGATTATGTCAATTCTCTTATTCATAATATGAAGGAAATTTGTAATCATATCTTTGATGTTTTCATTCACATTTGATTGGATCCTTATTTATGTAATCATTAAATAGGCTGGATAAATGGGAATTAGTACCATTTCCCTTACTTGAATGCAACTTACTAAGTTACATGTATTGTTGTTCTTTACCTCATCTTGTATGGTTTAATATGATGTTATGAATGCATAGTTATAACATCAGGATGTGTGAATTTGATAAGGGTATAATAAATCCTAATACTTAACCATAATGAGGAAGGTTCTCCTTCTCTCAAAAGGATACAAAATAAACAAATGGTATATGAGTTTGATAACCATTTAGACTTCATATCTATGAATTCTTTCATATCAGAACCTATTTTGGTTCTTATACATTCCTTGAATGGTTGAGACACATTAATTAAATTTTATGATCGATGTTGTTTCTATTTTCGATTAATTACACATTAAGAAAAGAGTTAATGAACATAAAAGCAATCATAGGTTATGAGGTTTCATATAATTTAATCAACTCTATTAAGGATGGAAAACTTAAGGATTGTTGGGATTAGGGTTATGCAAGGTTGCTGTGATTTGAATCTTAATCCAATAGTAATTAAGTGGATATGACCTCTTGAGGTGTGTAAATTGTGATGAAGTAGTTCTATCGGATGTTGGCTCATGCCAACTACAAAGTTGTACTTGTAAATAGGGACATAAGCATGTATATTGTATTAATCAAAATCAACTAGGTTACAATCGATGGACTGCAATACTTATAGGTATTGTATAGTCATGTGTAGATAAAAGAGAGGTTGCACAGGTACAACCAAAAATACAACAACTTCCATAATACATTCAGAAGCAACAATTAAATTAATACAAACAAATGATTAATTTGCAACTATGCAACAAATAATCCTATAACTATGGAGTAAGATAAATATGGTTTAAAAACCATATAACAACATTATTTATAATTAATTAAATAATTAATATATACTATGCATAATTAATTAAACTAACATTCCCCCCCTTAATTGTGCATTGTCTCAAGAGATGAGGAGAGGAACTCTCTGAACAACTCAAACATGTCACGTGCAAGTGAACTTGTGAAGATATATGCCCTTTGTTCAACTGTTGGACAATATTGAAGCTGGATGTTTTGATTCAACACATGTTCACGTATGAAATGAACTTGTACCTCAATGTGATTTTTTCTCTCATGAAAAATAGGATTGCGAACAAGTTTTTGAACACCTTCATTATCAACATACATGGTGGTTGGTTTGTCCTATGATATTCCAATTCCTTCCAGTATGTGACGTAGCCAAATCGCTTCACAGATAGCTTATCCTACAGAACAATACTCGACTTCTGTGGAAGAGTGAGAAATAAATTTTTGTTTCTTGCTTCCCCATTATATTGTTCTAGATCCCATAAAGAATAAAAATCTAGAAGTGGATTTTATGTCATAAATATTTCTTACATGATTTGAATCCGAATATCTAGTCAAGAAGAAGTTTTCATTCTTCTTGTATTCTAGACCAAGATCCACTGATCCTTTGAGATATCTCAAAATGCACCTTGCTACTTTCCAATGAAAATTTTTTGGTTACTACATGAACCTCAATAGATAGCTTACTGCAAAGCTGATATCTGGTATAGTTTACGTCAGGTAAATTTGACTCCGAATCAACTACCGATAGAGTGTGACACTTACCTCCAAAGATGGATCTAAATGAGATAAATGCAATCTATTCTCCATGGGTGTAGAAACTAGTGTGTATTCCATCATCCTAAATTTCTCGAGTGTTGTCTTCGTATATTTCATCTGAGAAAAAAAATCTGATTCTCTTTCTACCATACTTCCATTCCTAGACAATAATGCATCAACCCAAGATCGGTCATGTTGAATGATTGATTAAGATAGTTATTCATTGCATCGATCATCCTCACTTAACTACCAATGATGACTAGATCATCGATATAGAAAATGAAAATCACAATCTCCTGCCCTTGTTTTTTGAGGTAAAGATTGGGATCGTATGGATTTCTAACAAATCCATGTTGTACGAGATACTCATCTATCTTGATGTACCATTCCCAGGGTGCCTATTTGAATCCATACATAGATTTCCTAAGTCTGCATACCTTTGATTCTTAACCAGGTACTACATATCCCTTAGGTTGAGTCATGTAGACTTCTTCTTATAAATATTCATTTAGGAAGGTACTTTTTACGTCCATCTGGTGGACTTTCCAGCCAAACTGTGCAGCTAGAGAAACATCATTCTGATTGTTTTTATCTTAGCTATGTGAGAAAATGTCTCCTCATAGTCTATTCCTTATTTTTGTGCATACCCCTTTGCCTCTAGTCTCGGTTTATACTTGTCCACTATCCCATTTATTCGTACTTTATTTTAAATATCCATCTACATCCAATGGGTTTCTTTCTTGGTGGAATATCAACAAGCTGCCAAGTGTTATTCTTCATCACTGATTGATATTCAGAATCCATGGCATCTTTCCAAGCTTTTGACTATAGGTCTTCCTGGACTGTAGAGGGCTCATTAGATTCAATAACTCTACTCATCTAAGAAAAGTTAACTTCTTCTCTTGCATGGATGTATCTAGTGGAGCATCCATTCTTGCATCTCGTAATGTGCTAGTACACCACTTAGGCATATGATGAACTGTTCCCATGGGTTGTGGTTCTATCTGATCAAAAACATCATCCCTATCATCACTTTCATCTTCTAAGGGAACATCAACTTCAATTTTTACAACTAGAGAAAAATATACATCTGGTGTGTCTGGAGGAAGATTCTCTGCTTCCTTCTTCTAAAAAACTAAACATCTCTACTGGTGTAGACTTTTCTAGTCTTAGGATCCATCAATAAGTACCCAAGAGTCTCTTCACTATACCCAATGAAGATGAGTTTATGTGACTTCATGTCAAGTTTATTTCTATTTATTTGGGTATGTGCATGCTTTCTTTGCACTGAATACTCTAAGGTGTGCAATAGATGGTTTCCACTTTGACCATGCTTCTTGTGGTGTTACTCCGTCAAGAGCAACTGTGGGCACTCTATTCAACAAATACACTATTGTTGTCTTTGCTACTTCTATCCAGAATGTCTTTGCAAGTCTAGAGTCATCGATCATGCATCACACCATTTCCATGATAGTACAATTTCTTCTCTCAACAACACCATTCTTCTGTGGTGTGTGTGGAGGAGGCATTTGTTGATGAATCATGTGAGTTTGTAGGTAGTATTTGAACTCATTACTGGTGAATTCCACCCCTTAATATGAGCGGAGAGTTTTGATGTGATGACCATTTTCATTCTCAATCTGCTACTTTGAACTTCTTGAAAGTTTCAAAAGCTTCACTTTTCTTTTGAAGATAAGAAATCCACATTTTTCTTGAGTAGTCATCAACACAAAGCATGAAGAACTGGAACCTAGAATGAATTGGTTGCATCAGACCACAAAGATCGGTATGAACTAGGTCAAGTTTGCCATGAGCTCAAAATTTACTCTTCTAGAATGAAGCTCTGTGTTGTTTTTCTGTTACGTAGTGAGGACACTTGTCTATATCCTTATGAAGAGATTGTATCCCATGTACCATATTGCGATGGCGAAGTGTCTCGAGATACTTGAAACTTACATGACCAAGTCTCTAATGCCACAACTATACTTGAGGTGGAGTTCTTAGCCACAAGTTCTTGATCGTCTTTGTGAACAAAATCAAGTTGGAACATGCATCCCACATCGAGAGGCTTTTGCAACTATTTTCAAGCCTCATGATTTATCTCGAATTAAACATGTTTTCTTGCCAAAATGACTATCAAAGTAAATTTTTAGGTTGTGATCAAGGATTTGATTGACTGAAGTAGATTCTTTTTCAACACTAGGGACATATAATACATCTGAAAGTCTAAAGTTGCATGAACCAAGGGGTAGAGAAATGTTCCCAATCCCATGAATTGTATATGAAGAATCATCTCCCAACGAAACATGATTTTTCAATGGTGTGTCCCTCATTGAAATAAAATAGTCTCTATGGCTGGTAATGTGTCAAGTTGCCCCGAATCAACATACCAAACATCACTAGATGACATGGATGGTTCACTTGATCGAGCAATGAACAAGTAGTCTTCATTGTCTGACTGATCTTGTTGCTTAGCAAAATTTCCTTATTTATGGGGTCTTATTTTCAAGTTCCCCTTTTTCTGCCCTTGATTTTAGTTAGAATGTCCCTTGTGAGATTGTTGTGGAGGTCCAGAGTTGCTTGATGAATCTTTCTTGTAAGTATTATACCAATAATCTTGTAGGTTATGTCCTATTTTGCAAATTGGACATTACTTCTTCTTTTGGCTATCCCTTGATACTTATTTTGATTTTGGGATTTTTGATAGGAATTTGGTTTTCCTTTACCTTTTACTTTCCATTTTTTATGTGAAGAAAGTTCCTTCTCCTCTTCATCATCCTTATTATGTATGGCTTCTTCTTGTTATAGTAAGTTTACCAATTTGTCAAAACTAACGGTCCTATCTCACACGTTTAGTGTTGTTACAAAAATGTGGTAAGAAGAGGGGAGTTATCTCTTAAAACAATGGGAATGAGAACATCATCATAGACCACTTCTCCTAGGGCTAGAAGTGAAGCCCTCAATTCTATAACTCTTCTTAAGAAAGCTTCTATTTTTTCATTCTGCTTGAACTTCAATGTGTGTAACTGACTTTGTAAATTCAATATAAAATTCTTGTTCTTGGCCTCA
This sequence comes from Taxus wallichiana var. yunnanensis, assembly GCA_018340775.1. Lineage (NCBI taxonomy): Eukaryota > Viridiplantae > Streptophyta > Pinopsida > Cupressales > Taxaceae > Taxus > Taxus wallichiana. The sequence goes on from CM031235.1 coordinate 285,840,882, forward strand.
TATACTGTTATCAACTTATCCCATGCTTCTTTAGCAGTTTTGGCGTCTCAAATGTGGGGTTACACATCGTTAGACACTCCAAACAAGATGATGAGTTTGGTCTTCTGATCTGCTTTATCAAACTGTCATTGTTGTGTTGTATCAGTAGTTGATCTGGTTAGATTACCATTCATAGCAGGCCAGATCTCTTCAAACTCTAGATATGTCTTGATTTTTGTCTTCAATGCAGCATAGTTGTTTCCTCTGAGTAGTTATGAATCTAGAAGAAAAAATTTGGGGGCATTGGTGCCCATTTTGTAGATATCACTGACAGGGTTTGGCTCTTATCACTCCAGGTATAAGGTCTCCTAATCTATATACCGTCAGTCTAATATACCAAACCTTTCTATATATGTGCCCTTCTATATACCTGGCGGTACGTGGAAGAAGATTGCCCTTTCTATATACCCAGTGGTACATGAAGAGGCATTAACGTACGTGAAATAATTAAATACATGGTACCAAGATAGTACTGAAAGGGGTATGTGTGATTATTGACACCGACTCAAAGAAATATCCTCATACGTGTGCGTAACTTCACTATATACTTGGATAAATTTTCAGTCTGGATTTATGTCTTGCAATCATTCACAGATGGATGGGATGGCTTATAGTATGTGCATTGTGACCTTATTACTCCCCATCGATTTAAAGGGTCGATGCCCACACGACATTGTTGCAGCTAAATTAGGCATTAAGTGCAGTAATAGTCACGACGACTTTACCCGTAAGTGCTTCCCAGAGGCACTGTATATATCGAATGCTATGAATGAGATCTAGGATCTCGCGAGTGTTGCAGAACCAATTTTTATTGGTTTTTATTACAAGTTTTCAGCCAGTTTCTGAGTAGTTACAAATTTTGTAGTTATCTTATGGAAACCTACAAATTAGTACAATATATTGCAGCATGCAACTACATTGCAAATATGGAAAAAAATTAATGGCATGATTTTTTTTGTTTTACGGGATTTGGTGGCCTCTGGAGCCCAAAATGACCCACTACGCTAAAAAATTTCAAAAATATAGCTTAAAATGCAATTTCTGGATAGGCCTCCTTTAGCAAAAAATGTCCAGAATGAAAAAATAGGGTAGTGGAGAAATTTTTTTACCCTAAATTAGGGATTTTCTCACTAAGTATTTGGTAGGCTGTTTACTTATGACTAAGTGGTTTAGCATTTGTTTTCATGCTAAATCTACCTCTAAATGTGGTGGTTTCTCCAACTATGCCGCCAAAGTCAAAATTTTATGTTGGGAGTGTGATTTGAACTCCACACATCTCGTTTCTAAGCCATTCCTCTTAACCGCTCAACCTCTATGAGTGCTTGTGATATAAAATGAAGGAAAGTAAGTTTATATTAAAATAATATAGACTAACCTTTTAAAAATGAAAACGTGGCTAAGGAATCCACGTCGACCTTGCATGAAGGAGGGTGGTTAGGGCTCACGCATGCACAAAAGCTGGATCTGAAGCGTTTTTTAACTCCGCATTATATTGTTTTCCACCGATATTTTGTTTAGCCGCTTATTATTAATTTCACCACCTTGTTTTGATCTCCATCACTTTTACTTTTTCTTTTAATCATGCCTTTTTTAATTTCTCTACCTGTGCGTGGAATGTTGACCACCTTGTATTGTTTGTGTAGGTCTTGTGTTGGAGATTGAAGCCACGTTTTTAGATTTATGCAGGTTTAGATTTGTTTACTTGTTGTAGGTTATGTAGGGGTCAATGCGTGGAGGGAGGAGAATGGCTGGACAGGAGATGGTTGCTACTTTTTCTCCCCTCTCTTTTTATTGCTTGTTACAGGTTGCAGGTGAAATGTGACAGCTCAACAGACAAAGATCTATGTTGAATGACTTGACCACAATGTTGAATGGGCTCAACTTTTGATTTCAACTCGCCAAGGGGCAATACAACCTGGTTCTCAATAAAGAACAATCTCCAAACAACTCGATTGCTTAATGAAGTAGTTCGGTCAACCTTGAAATAGCTCAGCTTGCCTATGGAAGAGACCTCCAATATAACTCTGTAAAGTAGTTTATAGGACTCCAAATTTGATAACAAACATATAATATTATCTGTACAAAACCCCTGAATGGGGAATTTATTTTATTTTTTAAAATCCTATTCTTATAGCAAATTTTCTTGGTGCACTAGCACCAATGTGAAAAAAATTGCGTTCCAAACACCTGAATATGAGAGGGGGATGTGGAGATGCAGGGATGTCTGGGAAGTTTCTTGAGGCAACATAGGCTCTCTTGGAAAGAAAATTCTTCTCCAAGACTCTTCTCTTCCTACTGCAATCTCTCTTCAACCCTTTATTGCTTCAGAGGCCAGATTCTCACTCTTGTACCAAATGTAAATAGGGACGGAAGCCTATAGATTATATTAATTAGAATCAACCAGGGTACAATAGATGGACTATAATACTTATAGGTATTGTACAGTCATGTGTAAACAAAAGAGAGGTTACATAGGTACAACCAAAAATATAACAGCTTCCATAATACATATGGGAAGCAACAATTAAATTAATAGAAACAAATGATTAAGTTTCTACTATGCAACAAATAATCCTATAACAATGGAATAAGACAAATATGGTTTAAAAACCATATAACAACATTATTTAATTAATATAATTAATATATACTATCATAATTAATTAATCTAATAATACCTTCATGAATACTTGGGTCTTCACAAGGATACAATGTTGCAGTTGACATGTTGCAACACCCTTCAACATTGGTTCATCTAGATCTACTCAAACCTGGAATTGAACTTAGTTTCTCTCTAGATCAGGCTAAGGATATGATTTAGCATAGGAAGTGAATCTCAATTACTTAGGATAACTTGGCACATTCAATTGACTATGGTCGAATGAGTTTTCCCATATACCATAGGACATCGTGAGTGGTTCCCTATACCAAATTATGTCAATAACCTAGGATAGGGTCAAACCTTGTACAAGTGGATTGATAGAAGTTAGTAAAGACCATTCTAGATAACATATGAGTGGGGTGAAGGACGTATTTTGATTAGACTAGTATGTCATCTAGGAATAGTAACATGAATAGTATGTGGAAATCTTTGGCCAAAGTATCGCAAGATGATGCTTACATTGTCCTATGTCACCTAGTTTGAGAAATGTGATTTCAGATGAATACGGTAAAAAATATTCAGATAGATTTCTTAAATATAACACTCAATACCCTGTTGTTGCTCTCAAAATTCCCCTCTTTTGAAGTCAAGTTTTGAAAAATTTTAGTCGGTAACTTGGAGTATTGGATTGCGTCGAGCCTGGTATTGTTTGTAGTTTTTCATTCCATGGAGAACAATTTGAAATTTGGGCGTAATGGTGGAGTTTTCCCCTTCTTTTTATTTTCTTCCCGTAGTCAAGAATGATAGGCGTATCTTCCCCATTAATTTTTCCCCAATATCCACGGGTAGTACATGGATATCTCTGATTTAATGTGGCATGGTCATGTTTCAAGCCACAATGGAAGCCTCCACATGTCCAAACGACACAACTCCAAGGGCGGGACCCAAGGAATAGTCCTCAAATAAGCATAGGTTTTCTACGTGTCCCAGGTCTAAAATGAAAAAAATAATATAAATCAGATAAGTATGGAAGGTTCAACGGATGGTGCCATGTCCCTCATCAACGTAACTTCAAGGGTCAAAGCCAGGGATAGTTCTCAAACTTCCACCATTCTTCCACGTGTCCCAGGTTCAAAAAGGGACAAAGACAATTATTTAAATTGACTAAGTATGAGTGGGTCACTGAAGCCTCCACGTGCCTTAACTGCATGATTTTACAAGTTAAACTAAAAGGCTTGTTTTCAAATGAGCACTAGATCTCCACGTGTCTAGGGATCAAAATAAGTCAAATAGGAAATAGGCCTGAATCGGCTAAGTATAAAAGAACCAGTGAAGCTCTCCACTTGTCAACCTGGCAAAACTTCAAAAGCAAAAATGTAAAAGGCATTCACAGGCCTGTTTTAGTTAATTTTCTCGCATGTGGATGACTTGAATTTAGAGTTTGTAAAGGTAGGGTGGATGGCAAGGATTCAATATGTCTGGTTTTAATGTCAAGCATGGAAACAACCGGGGCATTTGAGAGGCTCAGAGAACTATTTCTTGAATTAGTTTCTTCAATTTTTTGTAGCCAATTATAACCATTCATGACAACTATTTATCAGATTTTCCATGCCATTGTTGGGGTTGTACCATGAGACTCTATAAAACTAATAGATTTGAAGTAATCAATAATAAAATTTTCCTCTCTCTTCTTCTCCTCTTCTTCTTTCCATGTCTGAAATTTGGGAATCATTCATTTTTATGATAGGGAACTTTGTGTCCTTGTTTGTATAATTTATGGAACTTTGTGTATTAAGAATTATATTGGTTATGAAAGTAATGATTCTATTTTGCAACTCTTTGGTTTAATACGTATAAGGTGATACTCTACCATCTATTTTTCCTGAAAGTATTGTTATGTTCTTCCTACCTCATATCCTTAACTCTTCTATCCTCTCGTATTGATGATCTTTGAGCATTAAACGTTTCAAAGTATCAAAACTCCACACTTTGAAAGTTGTACATTTCCATATAAGTTTAGCTACTTGCTTTCATTAAGGGAACCTCTCCCATTAAAGAGGAGGGAATTTCTATCCCCTGACTATGGTTGTTAAAATGCAATTTTAAAACCCAATAGTTTTTGGTGACTATGCTGGGGATTTGTTCAACAAATTTCATTTCTAAATAGAACAACTAATTTGATAATTTATTTGATCTAGCGACTCTAAGATACACTCGTGGTAGAAGGGATCTTGGAATTGAAGATCCCCAATTTCAACTCCTAGATCAACAAGGTTTTCAACTTACTCCAATAAGAAGAAATAGAAGAGCCCATTCCACAAGCACACCTCTTGTTGAATACAAAGCTTCTAGTAATAACATTCCTCAACCAAAACTTATCCCTAATTCTTGTTGGTGTCTCAATTCCACTTTAAGCAATCTTTCCAAGGATGGTATCAATTCTTCCCTAGGGACAAAGAGTTGGGCCTTTGGCTCTTCCTCAACCATTGCATGAGTTACCTAGGGGTAACAGGAAGAATTTTCCCAAATTTAGAGGTGATGGAAAATTGCACCCTAATGAACACATTGTAGCCTTCATTGTTGCATGTGGGGTTCTTAGGGTTGAGCATGATGATGTCTCTATTAGGCTATTTGTGGAGAACTTGGAAGACAATGTTGCAGATTGGTTTTACCATCTTCATGTTGGGACCATCACCAATTTGACTACCATGAAAACTCATTTTGAGTAGCATTTCAAACCTGTTGAGGATGTGCATTCTTTTCTAGCTCATATTTCTCAAATCAAGAAGGAGCCACATGAGCCTATGAGAGAATTTGTAGCCAAGTTCAACAATTTGATTAACAAGATTCCAGAAAATACTAGTCTTATTGATCAGATTCAAAATTATTTCTTCTTGAATGATCAATTGCTTGAAGTTAGATATGCCCTGAGGAGATAAAATATTCCAACTTTGGATGTTGATCAGAGATTGGGTGTCAGTGTGGAAGATGAATTGATCATGTCTGGAAAGCTAAAAAGGGATCCTTTCAAATCCAAAACATCTTCTTCTTCCTCTTCTCCTAGAGGTAATGCAGATCAGTTGGTGAAAAAAATGGCTAATGACCTCATTTCCATCAAGAAACAATTGGCTCAGCATGCTCCATATCAAGATGTTCCAAGGAAGAAATTTCAGTCTAGGAACCGCTTTCCCTCTTCTCAAACCAGGTTGGCCATTGAAGTTCCACCCTTCAAGGTTCCTGTCAATGCTACTGGTGAAGTTCTTGAGCTTGATGATGAGGAAGAGAATGGGATATATGATGAACAAGAAGATGAAGCTTATGAAGAACTGAAGGAGACTGGTGGTTCTTGAGTTCATTTCCTCACCACTGAAGGTGTTGATGATGAAGATGAGTATGATGATGTAGTGGCTAAGATGAACAATGAGTCATATGTTGTTATGACCTGGGAGTAGACCAACACAAAGTAAAAAGTTGTGCAAATTGAAAAATTATCCAAGGAGTACCCCATCACCTTCCCGGTGATCGCAAGAAGAGGAGCTCCTATTCCTACTACTTCCACCCAAAAGGTAAGCCCTGCTAGTCCTTCTCCCTCCACTTCTACTTTTGAGAATTCTATTCCAACAAATGATAAACCTGATCGATCAAAATCTCCTCATACTTGTAGTATTTATTCCCCATCCACATCTTGATCTTTTAACATTATAGACCATCTTAAAAATATGAAGATTCAGATTTTTGAGGTAGAGTTCTATCAAACCCATCCTAAAGCCTTTGCCAAAATGGTTAACTTTGTAAATTTTAAATCTAAAACCCCAACCCATTCTTCTAAAGGCCTTTTTTCCACTCCTTCTCCACCTCAACCCAGTCTTGTGGCTCCAATCACTTCACCTAATGAGAAGATCAAGCCCTTCTATGTGACTCTCCTCATAGTTAGACACAAGCTTAGAAATTGTGTCATTGATTTTGGTGAATCTAATAATGTAATGCCTACAAAAGTGGCTCATGCTTTGGTTCTAACCCTAACTTGCACTAATGGCTCTTGCTATTCCATGGAAAGTAGAGAAGGGCCTTTGGTTGGGAGAATCAAGGATGCACAAGTAGCTTTTTTGCTTTACGAGAAGAAGGTCTTGGCTACCATTTTGGTTACTAATATCCCTTCTTCCTATGGCATGCTGCTAAGTAGGAACTTTTTCAAAGATGTTGGAGGTGAGATCCAAATGGATTGGTCACATGCCTTGATCCCTATCAATGGGAAGATGAAGAAGTTGTTTCCTGAGAAAAAAATAGAGTATATTGTGCAAAAGATAGATGATCCTAAAGCAAAAATAGTATATGAAGACATTGGGCATGGGAACTACATGATCATGTCACAAGAGGAGACAAGTATATCAAATGGAGTGTAGAATTTGGATTTTGATGGAAGCTACTCTTCAATTGGTTCTAGAGCTGGTGTAGTGCTCATTTATCCTGGGGGTAAGGTTCATCCTTTCTCCTTAAAGTTCTAGTTTGAAAATAACAACAATACTGCTGAATATGAGGCCCTCATTCTTGGGTTGAGCTTGGTGAAGGATATGGGAGTGAAGAACCTTCTTTCTCATGGTGATGCAGAGATAATTGTAAAACAAGTTAGATACGTTTATCAGGTAAAGAATAGAAGGTTGAAGCACTATAGGAATATGGTCTAGGATTCCATTGAATTCCTTGATGCTTTTTCCATTGAAGTTGTGACAAGGGAAAGGAACACTAGGGATGACTCTCTAGCTATTTCGGGGTCCTTGTTGATTCCTCATCCTGATTTCCCTCAAGAGAAATTCACCATTGAGATGATCCATAGACCTAGTGTGCTTGAAAATGCAAATAATTGGCAAGTGTTTAATGATGACCAACATTTTTTTCTTTCTTAGAGCTCATAGACAACTTTGATCAGATGTAATTTAAAAGAAGTGACAATCTTCCTAAAGAGTGTGTGTCATCTATTGAAAAGGGTGTTAAAGAAGAGATGGATCAAGATGGATGCATCAAACTGAATGGAAACAACATCCCTAAAGGGCTAGTGAATTTGGAGGATCTTTTTGATAAACATGATAGGTACATGAAGTCTAAAGTTTCCCAAGGAGCCCGAAAATCTGTTGAGACTAAGAAAGTGAATATTGGGTGTCTTGATGATCCCAAAATGGTCAACATTAAAAATGTTGCACTTAGGAAGAGAAAAAGAAGGTGGTGAATCTGTTGAAGAGGTATGTTGATGTTCTGGCTTACTCTTATGATGATCTTAAGTATTTTCAGCCTAAAGAAATGTAACATTTCATTCCTTTAAAGCCTGGGATCAAACCCTTCAAACAAAAGTAAAGGCAATATAATCCAAAGATAGCTGATAGAATTTTCCATGAAATAAAAAATCTTTTAAAGGCTAAGATCATCTTCCCATCCACCATTCAACATGGATTGCTAATATAGTATATGTCAGGAAGAAGAATGGTGAGATCTGGATCTGTGTGGACTTCAGAAATCTAAATCAGGGTTCTTTAAATGACAACTACCCTCTCCCCATGATGGACCAAGTATTGCAAACTCTCACAGGCTCGGAGATGCTATCTATTTTAGATCGATTCTCGGGGTACAATCAAGTAGAGTTGAATACTGCAGATAAAAAAAAACTTCCTTTACTACTCCTTGGGGCACCTTTGCATACTAGAGGATGCCATTTGGTCTCATCAATGGTGGTGCTACTTTCCAGAGGGCCATGGACTTGGATTTTGGTAGTTTGAAAGGGAAATGCATTGTTGTGTTTTTGGATGACTTAATAGTGTTTTCTAAAGAAAGAACAGATCACTTCCAACACCTTGAAACAATATTGTAGAAGTGTAGAGAGCATGGAATTTCTTTAAACCCTAAGAATTTTGTGTTTTGTGTCACAAAAGGAAAGCTTTTGGGACACATTTTTTCAAAAGAAGGGATCAAGATTGATCGGAGAGAGTTCATGCCATCAAGAAAATTCCTCTTCCATCAAGTAAAAATGGTGTCCATTCTTTCTTTGGTAAGATCAATTTCCTAAGAAGATTCATCCCTGATTTTGTAGAACTTACTATGAGCATTGCTCATAATATACAAGGGAAGAAAATATTTGGTCAGTCCTCTAAAGGGAAGAAATCATTTGAGGACATTAAACAGGCTATTGAAAAGACTCCAATCTTGGTGTGCCATAACTTTAGCAAAGATTTCATTATCTATTGTTATGCCACTGAAAAATACCCTAGATGTTGTGTTAACTCAAAAGAATGTTGAACATCATGAAATCCAAATTGCATTCATGAGTTATGTCTTGAAAACTAATGAGTTGAAGTACACCATGATGGAGAAAAATGCTTTTACAGTTGTTGAAGCTGTCAGGCAGTTTGGGTTTTACATCGTTAATTCTCATTCTGTGGAGCTGGTTCTTGATACAACAATCAAATCCATTCTTACTCAACAAGAATTTGGAACCAAGAGAGGTAATTAGGTAGCAAAGGTGGAAGAGTATGATCTTGACATCAGGCCAACAAATCTGGTTTGGGGTAAGGGTATGTGTGAACTCATTGCTGAGGGAGCTACCAATGTGTTGTCCAAAGATGTATGATATGCTGACATTTCTCACTTTCTGACCTATGGAGAATGTCTATCTCACTTGAGTGCCAAAGAGAAGAGAGCCATAAAAATAAGGTCTGCACAATATGTGTTATGGGAGAATGCTTTGTTCAAATGAGGCATAGATGGAAGGTTTTTGAAGTGTGTACACAAGGAAAACAAAGGAAGTTGTTCTCTACTTTTCATGACCAGGATTGTGGAGGTCATTTCTTATCTGCTATAACAGCTCATAAAATACTTTCTTTGGTTATTATTTACCCACTCTATTCAGAAATGCATAAAAATGGGTTGGAAAATGTGAAGTGTGCCAAACATTTGCTGGAAGACCTAAGTTGGTTGTTTTTCCTCTCAAGCCTGTAGTGATTGAAGATCCACTTCAACAATGGGGTTTAGAGTTCATTGGAGCATTCAATCCATATTCTAGTAGTGGGCATACCCATGTGTTGACTGCCACAAATTACTTCACCAAGTGGGTGGAAGCCATCCCAATCAAGAGAAATACTTTCGAGGAAGTTTGCAACTTCATTAAGGAGAACATTTGATCAAGGTTTGGGACCCCCAAAAAAATTGTGACTGACAATGCTTCCAACTTTTCTTCTACTAAGATGATGGACTTATATAATTGGTATGGGATCTTCATTTATCATTCTTTAGATTACTACCCCTAAGGGAATAGGCAGGTAGAATCAACAAACAAGTACTTGGTGAACATAGTTAGAAAGCTTGTAAATTATTCTCAAAGGAATTGGCACAAGAAGCTATATGATGCACTTTGGGCTGATAGAATTACACCCAAGAGAGAAATTGGAATGTCTCCTTTCTAAGTGGTGTATGGTGTGGAAGCTCAACTACCAGTCATGGTGGAATTTCAATCCTTGCATCTGATGAAAACCACTGAGGATTCATGTTTCAATAGCTCTTTGGACAAGAGGATCATGTACCTTCAAAATATTGATGAGGATAGATTGCAAGTGGTCGACAGGATAGTAGCTCATCAGTTGAAAGTGAAAGATTTGTTTGATAAGAAAGCCAAACCCAAATTTTTCCAAGTAGGAGACATTGTGTTGCTTTGGGAAAAAAGACTTGAGCCACGAGGAAGCCATGGCAAGTTTGATTCTCTTTGGCTTGGGTCCTTTAAAATCAGAAACTTTGTTAGAGAGAACTCTTTTTATCTAGATTACATGGATGGATATCCTCTCCCACTTCCTTATAGTGGGCAGTACCTAAAGTTGTTCAAGTCCTAGGTGACTAGGTGGTCCTTCTTTATATTCTATACAGTGTTTTGGTTTTGGGTCATTCCTTTTTGTTTTGTTTCTGTTCTTCCTTTTTGGTTTGTTTCTTTTTCGTGTGTTTTGTCTTTTATGTTGGTTTGCCTTTGACTCTATTTTCCCAATGGATAAGGCACTAGTCTGATTTCCTTGAGTTTTTCTGTGGTTCTTAATCTTGCCTCGTTCCTCTATCAAGTCATCCCCAAAAATACCCAGTTGTTGTCGCTCTCTAAATTCCCCTTTTTGAAGTCAAGTTTCAAAATTTTTGATTGGGTACCTTGGAGTATTGGATCACGTTGATCCTGGTATTGTTTACAATTTTTAATTCCATGGAGAACAGTTTGAAATTCGGGCATAATGGTGGAGTTTTTCCCCTTCTTTTTATTTCTTCCCACAGTCGGGAATGACAGACGTATCTTCCTGTTAATTTTTCCCCATCATCCATGGGTAGTACGTGGCCATATCTAATTGGATGGAGGCATGGCCATGTTTTACGCCATAAGGGAAGCCTCCACGTATCCAAATGATGTAACTCCAAGGGTAGGGCCTAGGGCACTATCCTTAAATAAGCACAGGATTTTCACATGTCCCAAGTCCAAAATGAAAACAAAACAAGCCCAAATCGGCTAAATATGGAAGGTTCGAGGATGGCACCATGTGCCTCATCGGCACAACTTCAAGGGTCAAAGCCAGGGGTGGTTCTCAAACTTGCACCAGTATTCCACGTGTCCCAAGTCCAAAAAGGGATAAAGCTAGTTATTTAAATTGACTAAGTATGAGCGGGTTGGTGGATGCCTCCACGTGCCTCAACGACACGATTTCAAAAGTGAAACCAAAAGGCTAGTTTTCAAATGAGCGCCAGCTCTCCACGTGTCTATGGATCAACATAAGTCAAGAAATAAATAGGCCCAAATCGGCTAAGTATAAAAGAACTAGCGGGGCTCTCCACGTGTCAGCCTGGCACAACTTCAAAAGAGAAAATGGAAAAGGTATTCACAGGTCCATTTCCATTAAGTCTCTCATGTGGATGAATCAAATTTAAAGTTTGTAAAGGTAGGGTGGATAGTTGGGATTTGTTGCATTTGGTTTTGCCACTAGGCATGTAAATAGTCAGAGCATTTGAGAGGTTCAGACAACTATTTCTTGAATGAGTTTCATCATTTTTCTATAACCGATTGTAACCATTCTTGAAAACTATTTATCAATTTTCCACACCATTGTTGGGGTTGGACCCTGAGACTCTATAAAACTAATAGATTTGAAGTAATAAATACATAAGTTTTCCTCTCTCTTCTTCTCTTTCTTCTTTCCGTGTCTGAAATTTGGGAATCATTCACTTTTTATGATAGGGAACTTTGTGTCCTTGTTTATATAATTTCTAGAACTTTACGTCTACGAAATTATATTGGTTATGAAATTAAGTGATTCAATTCTGTAACTCTTTGGTTTAATATGTATAAGGTGATATTCTGCCAACTATTTTTCTTGAAAGTATTGTTATGTTCTTCCTTCCACATCTCCCTAACTCTTCTATCAATTCATATTGATGATCTTTGAGCATTAAACATTTCAAAGTATCATGACTCCACACTTTTAAAGTTGTACATTTGTATATAAGTTTAGCCACTTGGTTTCAAAAAGGGAACCTCTCCCATTAAAGATGAGGGAATTTTTGTCCCCTGACTATGGTTGTTAAAATGTAATTTTAAAACCCAACATACCTGAATAGGGGGTAAGAGAACCAAGTATACATAGTATACCCATAGTATTCAATACTTAACATGAGAGATCGGTTGGTAACCAAGTCATGAAATGAGAGATCAGTAGCTCACCGAGTCATTTAAAACTACATATGGTTATCTATTATGAGATTGATTGGCATGGAATGTGTGTTCTAAATTATGATTATTTAGAACAGAGAACATTATTTAAAAAAAATTCCCTTGTTTCTATATCTTAAAATGGGAATATTACAGTAGTCTTTTTAAAGTCAAATGTTATTCAAGTGTCAAAATTATTTTAGTTTTTTGTTTAGTATATAACATCTTGTCAATGTCAGTATTGATTCATCAAAAGTTCTAAAAATAAAAACAATTGCCTCATGGACACATTTTCAGTTTTACTCGACGTCCATTTTTTGGGAGAATAAGATGAATAATATTATAGAACTGATAATATTTTTGATGATACAATTTCTTGCACCTTTATTTCTGGATCGAGTTGGAATTCCATTGGTGGAAAAAATCCATGTTTATTTTTAAAAATGATGCTCTTCATTTCCTAAATGAGGGGCGTGAATTTCATGTAATTTTCCAATTTCCTATGAAAGATTGAATGTATGTTTAGAGTTTACTCTCCTACCTTGTACCATGTATTTAACATGATCATAGTCTACCTAGTTATGCTTCATATGTGTTCGTGAAATATTTTTTCAAGAAGAAAAGGGTATTTTTTCAATTCTCATGGGCCTACATCTATGCACTTAAATATGGGGTGACACCCATTTATTGAAATCTAGAAAAACCATACATTAAAATATCTCTTAAGGTGGTCATATAATGGGTAATATCTAGAAACTCCCTTTTTAGAACCGCAACAACATATAAGAGAGAGATAGAGGAAAAATACAGGTGAATGAGTGAAGAAGAATGATGAGGTGAATTATATTTGTGAGATGAACCAATATTTCAGTAACTAAAATTGAGATATACTTCCATTTCCATTAGAAGACCCAAGAAAACACATATAACTTATATAAATAACATGAAAAAAACAAAGATTGAAAAAAGTTCAAATGCTGATTTTCAATCCATTATCAATAGGCATGAAGGTGTTTTTTCCCTACAAAATCACATACATCTTGTTGAGTAAAGGAGGGAGAATGGAAGAAAACTACTAGTTGAGAATGGAATAATTACATTTTTCTATACAGAAAGAAAAAAAAAATCCTTTACAATTGAGAGGAGGCTCAAATATATAGACCAAGAAAGATGAATTTTCATATTCCTACATGAATGTTCATATTCCTTTCCATAATAAGTAACTTTTCCTTATTTTAATAAAATTTATTTTAAAAAGTGGAAAGGAGGTTACTTAGGTTACGTTTCCTATGAGGGATGATGGTATTTGTGATAATATCAAGAAAATGATCAAATTCCGCTTATAGTATTTTGTAATGCTTAAGATATTTTGGCATCTCTCGAGATATGTATGAAATGGCTTCTCATATATGATCTAGAGTGCCCATGAGTTCATCACCATAGGACTATGGGTCAAAAATTTATCCTATCACAATAGTCCATAAATGATCTCAAAGCTCATCCAAGTGTACAAATTCAGAGTACAATTTTCTTAGATATTTGTCAACATATTTTGTGATCTCTCGACCTCGGTTCTAGTGATATGAGCAATCCTTAATTACCTAAATGAAGGATATAATTTACCACTCAACTATTCTAATCCCTGTTTGGGAACACTATATTCTTCAATCGAAAACACTTTCTTGTCGAGTATTAACTTGGGGTTCAGAGATCTCATCCGTGATTTCTTAGAAAATATAGTTCTAAATGTCAACTTCCTTCCTTAGTCTAGAGAAAAGATAGTATACTTCCTCAGTCAACAAAAGAGTGATCTTGTATATCCTAATTACTTCAAGGAGAAGCTCACAACCCTTTTTTATGTTTGGAATAAGTGCATGCCTCGGTCATTTTTCCCATCTTGCCAATACACTAGAATTATTGAACAACATGTGAGTCAATCTTACTCAGTGGAGTAATTGACTTAGAAGGGTTAAGACAAGGAACATCAACGTATAAGAATTTTTTGATTATGGAAAATAATAAATATTATGCCTAGTCTGATGTTACACTAGCAATAAATAAATACAACAATGAAATACACAAAGATAGCTAATAAAACTAAGAAATAAATAATGAAACCATAATTGAAAAGAGAGGGGGAAAAGCCTGAGTTTATTTGTAGTGTTTCTAAAGGTGCACAAGACTGGAATCTAGAGAATGCTGAAGTTTTGACCATTGGAAAAGAAATCAAAAAATTGGAGAACTAGAGGATCATGTTGAACTAGGGCACCGAGAGGGGACAAGGGCACCTGCGGGTGCCCTGGACCTTTTTCTAAGTGCCTAGGTCTACGGAAATGCTCATAAACCTGAATTCTTAGGGTAGCAAGATTTTTCTTTATGTTAACCTTTTATTACTATAGATTCACACAATGATCGTTCGAGTCACTAGAAACATGCAATGAAACATATACCTGTAAAACCCTAAAATAGAAATCAAATCTCGAAAAGAAAGATGTAAAATGAGGGTTCAAACGCCCTTAGCCACCACAATGATGGATTTACAATTGAGTACTACACTACATCTCAGATCCAATATAGTTCTTGGTGCGTGTGTGGAATTGTTCCCTAGGTGTCTTGTATGTCAGTCACACATGGATAACGACAAAGTATCTAGATGTATAATGTAATAAATGTGTGCATGGAATAGAATGAACTTTCCTCCTATCAAGTGTGATGCATAAAACCATCCCTTTTGTTGTTTTTGATGGATCAAGATGGATGCAACCTTAGGTCGTCATAGCTAATACTTAGTTCTTACTCCCTTATTATGATCACATAACTTTATATTTATATGATACCCTTTCTTGAATTTCATAATTAACGCCAAAAGGGTTGACTACGAAAAATATAAGATGCTCAAATAGCTAGAGAAGACCCAAAAAAGTGTGATTAAAGTAAAAAGAGAACATCAATGCCCAGAGGGGACGACGAGCTTGGCATTGGTGTCTTGCTTGGGCACTAGTGTCTAGGATGAGCAATAGTGAAGACTAGAAAGGAAGGCTGAGAAAGTAAGGGTGAAAGACTGAAAGTAGCAATAGAAGCAAAAGAAAAGTAGCCAAAGACATGGGCTAATTACTACAGTTCTTACTTAGGAGTCATAAGAATGGTAGTATGTAATCACGACTAGATAATAACCCAAACTGTGTGATTTTGTGTCTAAAATTTTCCCTACTTTATGTTAGTGAGCGGAAAAATTAGTAACATAAAGTAGATAGAAATGCATACTGTTAGCATTATTTATT
This sequence comes from Taxus wallichiana var. yunnanensis, assembly GCA_018340775.1. NCBI lineage: Eukaryota > Viridiplantae > Streptophyta > Pinopsida > Cupressales > Taxaceae > Taxus > Taxus wallichiana. Next base: position 285,856,516 of record CM031235.1, read on the forward strand.
ACATTGTTAATAAATTAGGTACGAGATGTTAGTTAATAGTTTCTAGTAAGCTTTTAGGTTGTCAATTATACTTTGATTAGTTTTATAATTGTTCTTTTATGTATTTATTCTTGAGCCAATCTCAACATTAAGTGAACCGAATACATTTCAATCAATATTCTTCTGCTTTGGTCATTTACTCTCACATTTTGGTATCAGAGCTTTCTCATCCTTTTCATGTAATGGAGATCTAAGATTAAATTAGGGGCAATCATTTTAATCCATCAACCCCATACGATGTCTTGAAGTTTTCTCTCTAAAATTCTTAATAATATTTTTTGCAGACATATACTTGTGGAAAGCATGTTTTAACAACCTTCTTATCCCCACATTTTCATTATCATTTTATTTGCCACCTGTTTTATTTTTAATCATCTCAAGTCAAGGATTCTATCTAGTAACGCCCACTAAAATCTACCCACACCAAACCCAAGAACAACCTAGGACAAGGTAGAAAATTATAGAATATTTTTTTATAAAAATTGTTCCCATAAAAAGATTCGAAAACAATAGTTGTCACATTAATGTTTCTAAGTCAGTTATATATAATAATATTTTTTCCCCCAAATAAATTAAATATTAAAAACCCACATTATACTTTAATGAACTTAATTAGTCCAAGCATGGTTAATTTCTCCCTAAGTGTTATTTTAATAAACAATTTAATTCCTACTATAGTTAAAAATCCCACAATTAAGCCTCAAGGGTAAAGGGGCTAATTTATATAAATACTAAAGTTAATTAATCCCACAAGGTTTAATAACAATTAAAAAGGTACCCATTTGTCATGGGGTTAGAATTAATAAACATACCCTTAGCCCATAAAGTGACCCCTTAGAAGTCAACCCATGCATTTTGGAATTAAACATTTAAATTTAAATTCAAATCCTACTCACCCACTTCCCACCTAATTTTTGTAGGGATGAATCTAATCCCTTGATGGGTTCATTTAGGACCTTTGATGAGGGAAAAGACAACTAACCCTAAAACATGCTTAAGAAAACTACTTTCTCTTTTCTTTTGGCTCATTATTTCCCTTTTTGTTTTGAAGTTGTTGGAGGAGGATGGGAAGCCATTAGAGGCCCTTTAATATTTTTGGGAGGCATATAAGCTCCATTATTTTTCTTATTTGTTTATACCCTAATTAGGGTTTTAAATGTATTTATATATTTCATTTCATTTATATATTTTTTTATACGTAGACAAATGGGTTTGTCCCATTTTGTGATTTATTTAAGTTTGATATATATATTTATTTGGGTAAGAGACACACACACACACACACACACACACACACACATATATAAAAAAATTAATGGATTAAAACCCGTAAAAATAAAAAAAAAATACGTAGTATTTATATAATATGCATATATATATATATATATACAAATATATAAAAACCAATTTAGAAGGGGGTTCAGCCATGACTTGGCACACATTTTGCAAGGATTAGGATAGTGTTGGGTCGCGCCCCCTTTTGGTACATTTTTTTTGCATTGTTTAATTTTTAAGGTAAGTGCATTGGGGGTTGGCGGGAGGGTCATCGACCCCACCCCCCATCCCATTAGAAAATGGGGTGGGGGTGGAATCAGCAACCCTCCCCCCAACCCTACTCCCATTCAAATAAAACAAAGAACATAATACAAGTTGCGCATCCCGTAGGGGGTTAAAAATTTCAATTCTTATTATTTTTCTATAAAATTTAATATATATATATATATATATATATATATATATATATGTGTGTGTGTGTGTCTCTCTCTCTATATATATATATATAATAAGACTCCTTTTTGTTACATATATATTACTAACAATTTAATATTAAAATAAATTAATATTATTAATATTATAATATTAACAATACTTGATTTTTTTTTTGAACTACTATCAAGGTAATTGTTATCTCAATTTTCCCCCCAGAAAAATTGATCAAACACGACCCCACTTTGAAGACAATTGGAAGGGTTGGCTCAGTATTGCGAGGCCACAATTCAAATCCAATAGTTAGGTTACAGACAAGAGTCTACAATGGAGGAGCAAGGCTGGCAAAGGATAAAAGAATGATGGAGGCCAAAGGCTCGAGAGAGAAAAATGGAGAAAGTCTCAAAGTTTTGGACTTAGCTACATATGAGTCAACTCAGAGCCAAACATGTAATGCTCAAAATTACAAGAACTTGAAAATGAGGATTTTTTTTTTATTAAACATACATAAAAATAGATTACACAACTGCAATCATATAGATTTATTTAATCAAATTCTTTAAATCATTTTTTTTTTTGATCTATTTCATAACATCCGTGTAATCCATATGCGGCTAAGAAGGGTGTATCCATATCTCAATGATCTCCCTTCACCAGTACTTCATGTGACAATGCTTACATTTTGGCTCAACCTTTTTCAAGTCATGGCAACAATGTTAAAGTCCTTAGGTCTACCACGAAACTAGATTTCCAAATTCGTATTCTAGTATCCAACCATTACCTAGCTCATGTTCAGGTGATCAACTTCCCATGATCAGGTTAGTAGAAATTTTAATTTAATTGGAGGACTAGGTGATTAGACAATGCACAACCATCAATGCATTACTTTGGCAAAGTTTTCCATCATGTAGGTTACGGCTAATCTCAAGACAACACACTAGTCTTATGAGTTTAAGTCTTCCGCCACCTCACAACTATCCCTTTCACAGTTATCTATATCTTATAGTTTGTATTTACTTTATTTCTCATTTAACCTATCTTTCAAGATTTATATCAAGATAAATGCCAAAGGCCAACTAGGATCATCATGAGATAAGTACATTTGTTATGCTGAAATGTATCTATTTCAACATTTCTCATGTACTTATCCCTTAATATGCTTAATGGATATTTTCATCTATTTATCTTCCCATTTAGTTTCTCTTTTCCTGATGCTTGGTTTTTTTAACCTTAAATGACCTTTTACAACAATACTCTTCCATTCTCTATACAACAGGATTTACAATCTTGTCATATTAATACCAAGTTTACTGAAAGGATGAATTAAATATATATTAAAAACATGTATATTTAATTATTCATTCGATTAGCTATGCCACTAAATAGCTTATTTAATTTAGAAATTAAAGACAATTGATTGTTACAATAATTGCCCAATTATCGGCTTCATACATTGACAAATATCAAATAAATAAATTTAACAATTTATGATAAGTAAGATTTCTTACTTCTAGTATTTATCATTTACTCATATTGAGATATTATTACATACAAGGTAATCATCTCTTTATTAAAATCATAAATTACATATGTTGTTAAGGTGAAATATATAACTATTACGGTAACATTCCAATAGTGAGGTTTGAATATTAACAATGGGTCCAAGATCCCAATAAATATAGTCAAAATTCTAGGATATCATCCTTCTACAAATTCAAATCCAAGTATCTCATTTAGATCCATGCTATGATAAAACTTCACAAGACATGAGTTTCCGCATATCTGAACGTGATGGCTAATTGTCCTACAAGACTGGAGTAGTGGTATGTTGTCAGTTCAAAATGAACTAGCATGAATATTGCCTCCATTTTCTTATGGGATTATTTAATAAAATATGAAACGATATACATGTTATTTTATCAACAAACGTATGGTAATACAATGGAGGATGTATTATTACATGTTTTTCATCAAGATACAACTATGAATGTACACAAATAGAACAACCAATTTTTATTTCAGCAATCATGTTTCACTCTAATCACAAGGATCAAGACATAATCAAACCACAATAATTCAACATCCGAATTTTGATTAAACCACAAGAAAATCATGCTTCATATGGTACAAATTCAACTATTATTTTTCTTACCTTCCAATCAACAAACAACTTAACAAAACTGTTTGAAATCATCATTTCCAAATACCAATTAGACATATTCCCTCTAGGTAATGAGAATCTCTATAAAATGTACAATAAATTTATTTCAAAAATCAAAATACATTTATATATATTTATAGGAACAATCCAACTAAACAATGTAAACACACCTCTATTAAATCATTTTAAGATGTTCTTTTAGGTAATCTAATAGATCAACAAAACAAATTGACCCACATACCACATAGGATGATAATTTTGAAGTCTATTTGCATAGAATAACAACAATAAGTTCCTAACACTTCCAGTAACAAAATTATTTGAGAAAAACTAAGTCATCTTACATAGACTATTAACACTAATTTATTTTTCAGTCAGGTAATAAAATTATACCTACATGCAAATCAACTTGTAAAAATTGAAATCAGTTCATTCCAGCATTAATTTATTTTCTGTTTATAAATTATTAGAATCCGGAAGCAAATATATTAGGAAAAATGATGAAATACCTGATAAAAACAATTTTCACACTACCCAAAAATTGCTTTGGTCATATAAGTAAATTATTGTTTGACTATAATAAAACCCAAGAGGCAGGAATCAATTTTGGGTTTCCGATATCAAATTTAAATAAAAATAAAATAAAATAAAAATTGATTATGAACACCCATCTGTGTTTTTTTCTAGGTTTAATTAAAACCACACAAAGGAAACTTAAGAGAATAGAAAATCCATAAATTTCCTTTTTATATTTCATTTCCAAGCAATTAAATCAAAAGCTGTCAACAAATTGATTTAATTTCCACTTAAAACAGAATGTGTATTTCCTCATTATTTACAAATAATGTTGCAAAACAAATCATCTTGGGCTCAAGTACATCTTTACACATCCAAATCTAAATGCAAGGCAATGAAGATAGTTGGAGTTCCTAGCAAATTATGACTTTGATATAAATTACATTAAAGGAAAACAAAATAGGGTGGTTGATGCCTTAAGTCGCAAAATATATTGCTGCTATAATTACATTAAGAACCCAGTTCAAAGATGAAGTCAAAAATGAGTTAACCAATGAACCCTACTACAATCATGTTAAAAAAACTTTAGAAAAAGATCCGAGAGATAAAAGGTATGATGTTTTCAAGTTGGAAACAAATGGGATTCTATTATAACAACAAAATATATGTACCAGAGGGTAAAGAGCTCGAAATAAAGTTATGAGAGAATTTCATGATGTTCCCTACTCAGACATCCAGAGTTAAAAAAATGATGGTAGACATAAAAAGAAATACTTCTTGAAAAAGATGAAAAGTGATGTGATTCTTTACGTCTCACAATGCCTAGAATGTTAAAAAAGGATGAACATTCACATACAATGATATCCTCACAAAGTGCCAAACTATAAGTGGCATTATGGATTTTTTCCAAGGTCTACCTATGTCCCAAAATAAACATGATGTTATACTCAAGTTAACTAAAGTGGCACATTTTTAAAAAAGTAATTTAAAGGATAATTCACCCATATAGGAAAAAGGTTTGTGTAAGAAGTTTTCCAATTAAATGGAGTTCTAGAAATAATAATTTCAGACAGGAGCTCAAGAAGGACTTCCAAATTTTGGCGAACTTTGTATGTTGCCTTAGGGAAAAAAATGAACATAAGTTCTACCTACCATCCCGAAAGAATAAATCATCTGTTGGAAGATTTACTGAGAATGTATTGCATGGATCAGCAATACAAATGGGAAGAGTATCTTACCTTGATTGAACTTGCCTATAATAACACTTACCATTCTTCCATTCAGATGGCTCCTTTTGATGCCTTATATGGTCGTAGGTGTAGAACACCAATAAGTTGGGATAATCCTGAAGATAGAGTACTAATTGGACCTGAAATGCTGTCGAAAATGGAAAAATAGGTTAAATTAATCCAAGAAAGATTGAAAGAGGCCATAAATAGACAAAAATGTTATGCAGATTTAAAAAGAATTGATAGAAAATTTAACATGGGAGATAAAGTTTTTCTTAGATTCAAACCTAAAAAGAGTTCCATTTCATCTGGTAGGTCAACCAAATTATCTCCTAGGTTTGTAGGACCATTTGAAGTCCTAGAGGTCGTTGGACTAGTAGCCTACAAGATAGCACTACCTCCTGCTCTATCCAAGATGCACAATGTATTTCATGTTTCCTTGCTTAAGAAATATGTACCTAATTTAACACATGTACTTAATTGGGATTCATTGCAGGTTGTGGATCTAGGGGTAATCATGGTTGAGCCTATAAGGATACTAGAAACCCGCAAGTTGCACTTGAAAAACCATGAGGTTTCACAATGTAAGGTCCAGTGGGACCAATATTCTAAGAAAGTGCCATTTGGGAGAATCTTGAAGATATCCAGATTACTTTCCACATCTATTTGACTGATTTTTTAGAATATATTTTTGTTATAGTGCAAAATTCAATTTTTCTATAAAGAGATAGATAAGAACATTCTGTAGATAAGATTGCAAATGAATATTGGAACTAAGGTACTTTTTGATGAGTAGTTACCCATTGAAGATTTTATAATGAACCTGGAAATTATGTCGTTTAAGCAGTAATGTGTTATGTCTACAGATTATGTGACTGATTTTCTATATATATAAGGAATGTTGTGACCTTTATGATTCAGCTAAAATGATATTGATACAAATTTTAAGATGATTTGAAATATATTAATGCAAAAAGTGAATGATGGGTTTAGTTTATCTATTTATCCTGAAATCATCGAGACGATGATTATTCTAAGGGGTGGAGTATGTAACATCCCAAAATTTCTTGTAATTTAAATAATTACAGTTAAGTCTAAATAGGATTAGACGAGATCATCATTGGGTGTAAATTCATTTGGTTCATCTTATCATGACCCACAGCTTCTGCTCCGGGGCATGACATTGCAGAATCAATAACCCCACACCCACCTTGATGATCCTTCATAAAACACGATTAGGCATTTAATCATAGGTAAAATGGTTCATAAATGATAGTGAATCTTTCGGTTATTTTTATTCCGGTTACTTTATTTTAATTGGTTTGGTCATCTTTTGTTTTGTTCAAATTTTGCAATGACCATGATGAATATTGTCTCTGTTTTATTTAATAGTGCCTCCATACCTGCAGTGCATGAACAATCATAGAAATATCAAGATCATGTGGTGCATAATTTACTTCATGCACCCTCAACTTCCTACTTTCAAAAGCTACCACGTGGCCATCTTGTAGCAGTACTCCACCCAAACCTTCCCCTGAAGCATCAATTACCACCGAGAAGTTCCCGTTTGGATCCGAATCTTCAACACTTGAGAACTAGTGAGTCTACCTTTTAACTCCTTAAAGGATTCTTCACACTTGATGTCCCAAAAAAAATTATTACCCTTCTTTTACAAAGAAGTGATAGGCCCCGCTAACTTAGAAAAGTCCTTTACGAACTTCCAATAGTGGCTTGCTAGACCCATAAAACTTCTCACTTCATGCACATCCTTTAGTGTTTGCCATTCCATGATGGCATTGATACTTGAAGGTTCCATCGAGATTCCCTCTTTATTTATTATCTCTCCTAAGTATTGTACTTCGTATTGATAGAAAGCACACTTAGATAATTTCCATAGAATTTATGTTTTCTGAGAATTCCTAGAAAAATATTTAAATGGTCGTCATGTTCTTCCTCATTCTTGGAGTATATTAATATATCATCAAGAAAAATAAGTATAAATTGGTCTAAGTATTCCCTAAACATATTGTTCATCAAGTTCATGAAAGCGAATGTGCATTTGTTAAACCAAAGGGAAAAAGCGTAAACTCGTAATGCCCATACCTTGTTCTAAAAGTGGTTTTATGGATATCTTCATCCTTGAGTCATATTTGATGATAACTAGATCTAAGATCTATCTTGGAAAACACTTTTTCACCCCCATTTGATCAAATAGATCATCAATTCGGAGTAGCGGTATCGATTCTTCACTGTTATCTTGTTGAGCATTCGATAATCAATAAAAAGTATGAGGGTCCCATCCTTCTTTTTTACAATATAAATGATGCACCCCATGGTGATATACTTGGTCTAATCAGACCCAAGGACAACAACTCATGTAATTGAGCTTTCAATTCAAATAATTCGGTTGTTGTCATTTTGTACAATGCCTTGAAATTGGTTCCGTTGTTGTTTTGACCTCTATTGTGAAGTCAAATTCATGCTTAGGTGGAAGTTTGGGAAAATCATTTGGAAACACATCTCTAAATTCCCTGAGGATGGGAAATGCTTCAATTTCAGGCTCAATTTCTTGTCCCAAATTTGATATTTTTACAGCATATAGATGGCAGCTCTTTCACTTTTCCTTTTTTAGCTGCATGGTGAAAATCTACCTAGTGACAAACTCTCTTTTAACACCCTGAACACTCACTCTTTTATGTTGATCATCGCAAAAGGTTACACATTTTCTTAAGCAATTCAAGGCTGCATTATGTTGACTTAGCCAATTTATACCTATGACAACATCATAGGATCCAAGAGGTGCCACATCGAAATTTAATCTTGTTGTGAACTCAGGTAATTCTAGTGGTGCCTCAAACAAACACTTCTTCACTTTATGTACAACATTATTTCCATACTATACAGTCCAAGTGTGTTCCATATACCCAGATCTTATTTTGAGTTTATCAGCTACTTTAGATGAAACAAAAAATTCTGTTGAATCAGAATCAAATAAAACAGAAACATGTTCTCCAAAAAGCTTACCTGAGGTTTCAATGGGAGTCGCTTGCTTTTATAATTTCTTATTATGGACTACAACATAAATCTTATTTTGTTGCCCCTTTTTATTTATTGTAGTAGATCCCTTCTACTGGTTATTCTGTTGTTCTCTTTGCGGATAGTTGTTAGTGAAATGATCTCCAATGCACTTAAAACATCCACCCAAATGTCCTTTTCTCTAAATCTTATTCTGGTTGAAACTTGTTCCTTGTTGCCCATTATTTCTATTATTCACAACTGTTCTACCTACTATTCCTCTTTTATTGATAGGCTTGAACTTGTTGATTCCCTTTTTCCATCCTGGTTTACTTGCGGTTGGTGTTTGAAAACTACTATGTTTCCTTATATTTTCCTCTTTAGAGGCATAAATACTTTGCAACTTTTGTTCTTTCTTGATAGCTTTTTCAAACATTATTTCCATCGAGGTAGGTCCATGAACATCTACATAACCACCAATGCTAGGATTCAATCGCATTATAAAATTTCTCACTCTAAAATTCTCATCCTTTTGATATATAGGAACATATTTCAGCAATCGAGTGAAATGTTCCCAATATTCTATAACTAAGTACTTTCCTTGAGTCAAATTTTGGATTTATACCATCTTTGATGGAAGTAGGCCTTGAACTAATCCCACGTGATCATACAAGAATCAATTTCTAGTTCCATTTCTTGTTATCCCACCAGGAAGATGCTTCATGCGATAATTGGGAGGCTCCTCATACTACTTTTGTCTCCTCTGAATAGTCCCTAATCTCAAAATACTTTTCAATTTTGGATAGCCAATTTTCAATACCATCCCCAAGAGTTGTTCCGTCAAATTTAGGTGGGGATATTCTTGTAATGTCCCTCGCTAACTTAGCATGCAAACTTGCTTTCTTATTTTCCCTTTCATTCAAGTTCTCTGGTTGATCATCATGTTGCTCATCATCCCTATGATCTTCATCTTCTTCACCATCCTGACCTCATTGTTCTATGGCAGCAACTCGGTTTCAGGTGTCATTCAAAAGGTTGAGGATTTCTTCTAACTTAGCATTCGTATTATCTAGCACGTCATCATTATTTACCCCATTGTCACTCACCATATTAGCTCTTGTTGCCGGCCTAGCCAAAGTTTCCTATTTTTATAAAAAAGAACACTTTTTATTAGAATGTGTCCCATTAATGTCTAAGTGTCTGAGCCACTGGCTTTGATACCAAAATGTAACGCTCAAAATTACTAGAACTGGAAAATGAGGATTTTTTTAAACATACATAAAAATAGATTACACAACTGTAATCGTATAGATTTATTTAATCAAATTCTTTAAATCAAATTTGTTCTTTTGATCTATCTGATAACATCCGTGAAATCCATGTGTGGCTGAGAAGGGTGTATCTAGATCTCCATGATCTCCTTTCACCACTACTTTGAGTGATAATGCTTACTAGAATTTTGGCTCAACCTTTTTCAGGTCATGGAAACCATGTGAAAGTCCTTTGGTCTACCACGAAGCTATTTTTCTGACTTTATATTCTAGTATCCAACCATTTCCTACCTCATGTTCAGTGTTCAACTTCCCATGATTAGGTTATTGGCAATTTTAATTTAATTGGAGGACTAGGCGATTAAACAATGCACAACCATCAATGCATTACTTTGGCCAAAGTTTTCCGTCATGCAGGTTACGGCTAATCTCAAGACAACACACTAGTCTTATGAGTTTAAGTCTTCCACCACCTCACAACTATCCCTTTCACAGTTATCTAGATCTTATAGTTTGTATTTACTTTATTTCCCATTTAACCTATCTTACAAGATTTTATATCGAGATAAATGTCAGAGGCCAACTAGGATCATCATGAGATAAGTACATTTTTTACACTAAAATGTATCTATTTCAGCATTTTACATGTACTTATCCCTTAATATGCCTAATGGATCTTTTCATCTATTTATCTTCCCATTTAATTTCTCTTTTGTGATACTTGGTTTTTTTTAACCTTAAATTGCCTTTTACAACAATACTCTTCCATTCTCTATACAACAGGATTTACAATCTTTTCATATTAATACTAAGTTTACTGAAAGGCCGAATTAAATATATATTAAAACATGTATATTTAATTATTCCTTTGATTAGCTATGTCACTAAATAGCTTATTTAATTTAGAAATTAAAGACAATTGATTGTTACAATAATTGCCCAATTATCGGCTTCATACATTGACAAATATAAAATAAATAAATTTAACAATTTACTATAAGTAAGATTTCTTACTTCTAGTATTTATCATTTACTCATATTGATATACTATTACATACAAGGTAATCATCTCTTTATTAAAATCATAAATTACATATGTCGTTAAGGAAAATATATAACTATTACGGTAACTTTCACATAATGAGATTTGAATATTAACAAGGGGTCCAAGATCCCAATAAATATAGTCAAAATTCAGAGATATCATCCTTCTACAAATTAAAATCCAAGTATCACATTTAGGTCCATGCTATGATAAAACTTCACAAGACATGACTTTCTGCATATCCGAACGAGATGGCTAATTGTCCTGCAAGACTGGAGTAGTCGTATGTTGTTAGTTCAAAATGAACTGGCATAAATATTGCCTCCATTTTCTGATGCAATTATTTAATAAAATATGAAACGATATACATGTTATTTTACCAACAAAATTATAGTAATACAACGGAGGATGTATTATTACATGTTTTTCATCAAAATACAACTATGAATGTACACAAATAGAACAACCAATATCTATTTCAGCAATCATGTTTCACTCTAATCACAAGGATCAAGACATAATCAAACCATAATCATTCAACATCTGAATTTTTATTAAACCACAAGAAAATCATGCTTCACATGGTATAGATTCAACTATTATTTTTCTTACCTTCCAATCAACAAACAACTTAACAAAACTATCTAAAATCATCATTTCCAAATACCAATTAGACATACTCCCTCTAGGTAATGAGTAGCTCTATAAAATGTACAATAATTTTATTTCAAACAATAAAAATACATTTATATATATTTATAGGAACTGTCCAACTAAATAGTGTAAAAACACCTCTATTAAACCATTTTAACATGTTCTTTCAGGTAACCGACAGATCAACAAAACAAATTGACCCACATACCACAGGATGATAATTTTGAAGTCTATTTGCATAGAATAACAACAATAAGTTTCTAACACTTCCAGTAACAAAATCGTTTGAGAAAAACTAAGTCATCTTACACAGACTGTTAACACTGATTTATTTTTCAATCAGGTAATAAAATTATACCTATAGGCAAATCAACTTGTACATATCCAAATCAATTCATTCCAACATAAATTTCTTTTCTGTTTACAAATTATTAGAATCTGGAAGCAAATATATTAGGCAAAATGATGAAATACCTAGTAAAAAAAAATTCACACTACCCAAAAATCACTTTGCTCATACAAATAAATTATTGTCTGACTGTAATAAAACCCAGAGGCAGGAATCGATTTAGGTTTCTAGAAATCAAATTTAAATAGAAAATAAAATAAAATAAAAATTTATTCGGAACAACCATCTACGTTTTTGAAACTTAAGAGAATACATAATCCATCAATTTCCTTTTTATATTTCATTTCCAAAAATTAAATCGGAAGCTATCCATAAATTCATTTAATTGCCATTTAAAATAGAATGTGTATTTCCTCATTATTTACAAATAATTCTGCAGAGAGGGGAGAAGATATTCATGCCTGAAGTAAACCCAGAATCAGCAACCTCTTACTCTTCAAATTTTAACAAGTTGAATCCTTCCTTCCTCCCAAAACTCATGCAGATCTCCCAGAAGAGAAGAATTAAAATAGACATAGGAGAAATACAAGAAAATATAATGAAGAAACTATACTATAATGGAGAATTTTTGGGCTTCCCAATGTTGCTTCTTGCGTCAATGCATGCCATATACTTGGTGTCAAATGAAGGCGTGTCCCTTTCGAAACTCTCAGATTTTAAATAGTAAAATAATATTATTATTATTGTTTTTTAACTTTTTATTTACATGCAAATCCTTTTAGGATTTAAATATATAATTTCACAAATTAATAATGCATTTTTTAATTCTTATTTTAATTGAAACCTAACTTTAATGGTAAAATTAATCATCATAATATAAGTCCACATATTGCCAACAATATGTTATCGTAACAATTATTCAATTCCCATGTTCCATATAAAACATTCAAACAAATGAAAACCACCAAGTCTATAAATAATAATTTGAATATTCCCATAAAGCTGGTTTGATATAGCATCGTCAAATAAAACATAGGTAACATTCATCACGGTCATTGCAAAAGTCGAACAAAACAAAAGATGACCAAACCAATTAAAATAAAGTAACCAGAATACAAGATAGCCAAAAGATTCACTATCATTTATGAACCGTTTTACCTATGATTAAGGCCTAATCATTGTTTATTAAGGATCATCAAGGTGGGTGCGGGGTTATTCATTCTGCAATGTCATGCCCCGCAGCAGAAGTGGGTCATGATACGATGAACCAAATAAATTTTACACCCAATGATGATCTCGTCTAATCCTGTTTAGACTTAATCGTAGTTAATTTAACTTATAAGAAATTATGGGATGTTACAGAACAAGAGACTCATGGAAGGTGCCACGTGTTAGCCCGACACAATTCCAAAAGGTGCATAAAAAATAGGGCATCCAAATGAGCGTCACCCCTTTATGTGGTCAGAGCCTAAAAAGGTTTAATCAACCATTGAAAAGTCTAAGGTTGATAGAAAGATCCACGTGCCTCAACAGCTCAACTTCAGGGGTAGGACCCAAAATGCGGTCCCCCAGACGAGCGCGGAGCTTCCATGTGTCCCAGGTCTGAAGAGGAGATAAAGTCGGTAGTTTAAAGGTCTAAACAGGGCATAGAGCCAAGAGCATAATTATTCAAGACATCAACTCGGCGGAACTTCAAAGATCAACTCCAAAGGGTAGTCTCCAAACAACCACAGGATCTCCACATATTTAGGGTCCAACAGAAGTCAAAGAGGTAGAGTGGACTCAAATCAGTTAAGTATAAAAAAGACTGCGGAGCCATGTGTCTCTTTAGCACAACTTGAAAGGAAAATAAGAAAGTGGTCATGTCTCAACAAGCACAACTTTAAAGGCACGGCCGAAGGAGTGACCCCAAATGACTTTTTTTTTTCATTTTTGAAGCTAGCCCTCCACGTGTCCCGTGGTTCCATTTTTTGTACAAGAAATGTAGAGCTAGCCATTAAATCAGCTAAATATAGAAGGGCCAACAGAAACCTCCACATGTCTCATAAGCATAACTTCAAAGGAAGAATCAAGAGTAGGTTTGTAAAAAAATGCGGGTTTGCCACATGGTCAGAGTCAAAGAATGGGGCAGAACAGGCTCAAATCAGTTGAGTATCGAAGGATCAACAGAATCCTCCATGCGTCAGCTTAGCACAACTTCAAAGAGAAAATATTTAGGCATGTCCCAAATACGCGTTGAGTCTCAACATTTCTAGGGTCAGACATATGGCCCCACCAAACAAAAGGGAGCAAAGTGAGGAAGGAGCCATGTGTCTCTTTGGAATGTTTAATTAGACAACTTCAAAGGAAAAATTAGAAAGTGGTCCCCAAATGTGCACCAGTTCTACACTAGCCATGTTTAAGATCAAAGCATGGAAGGTGCCACATCTCAGGCCTTAATTACATGTGGAGAGGTGGGCCGTTGAACATTTTTTTATTCCTTTTTTAAGTGGTTCTCACAACAAATTTAAAGAAGGTCGGCGGGCTTTCCAATGATATCCACACTTTTGTGGGAATACTTTTAGCCTAATTGGAAAATGCGGGCCAGTGGGCCCAGAGATGAATTTTGGGAAATTAAAAGTTACGGGGCCATGGGATTTTTTTGCATTTTTTACAATTTTCATAAAAGCACTTGCTTTACAAATCAAGGAACCGAGGAGGTTTTTCGCCAAATGGAAAATGAGAAGGTTATAGGATCACAGATGCTTTTGGGAAAAAGTGAATTTTGGGCTTGCGGGGTTGCGGGGAGTTTTGCACTTTTGTAATTGTTGTGTAAAAGGCACAAAGTGAATATTGGGCCCACATATCCGTTTTGCAAAACTGGTTTTTTGCCATTTTTTGTACAGATTCGATTCAAATATTCAAATTGGCATGTCTTTCGATCCAGTGCTCAAAATTCAACAAATTTGCTACCATTGGAAATATCTTGACCTCCTCTATGCCATGAAAGCATACAATATTATTTTCAAAGGGCTTTGATTTATGAAAATGAGGAAAATGTCTTTCATGCCATTAATGTGTGATCCGATTGCTTCAACAAATAGATAGAAATTACGGGAGGAAAATTTTAGTGTCAAATTTGATTTGATTCGCCATTCTTCCTTCTTCAACATGCCAAATAGACATGGGGAACTTGAATTGATTCCTTCGATTATAGGTGGATTTGTAGGGAATTAATGGTTGTTGTTTGATCTTTAAGAGTAAAATTGAATTTCTCTTCTTTCTCTATGGTTTTCATCATCTATATATTGTAAACACTTCTCATTTAAGAAGGAAGAGTCATTCTAGGTGTGGGGAAACTTTGTAAAATTAGTTTCCCCACTCCATTTGAGCTGTAAGTCTTCTCCTATGCATGGCAAGAAGATTTTATGCTTTTGAGCATCCATGTAATGGTCCGTGCACCTCATAGAGTAATAAAATCATGTTTTTGTGGTGTTCTTCAACCCTTTCTCATGTTTTGTTGTCTCTCTATGCCTCTCCATTTCATTTTTATTTCTTGTGCATGTATTTCACATTTATAGATGTAAGATGTCATGCTTCTTGGAGTTTCGATAGCAGATTTGGATCTCGGGTCCATGTCACTTCTGGCCACCTTCCATCTTGGAAGAGGTTCCTTCTCTTCCAGTAGCTTCCCATTATTTTTTATTGAGATCACAATGGAGAAACCCGTTACCGACCTTCCTCATCTCCTTTTTCCCCTCTTTCATCCTCCCTCAGTAGAATATCTCACCACTTCCTTTTCTGGTGTATCACTACTTAGTGTAGCCTCTCTTTCACTCTTTCTTTCTCTCCATGTCTCTTTGGAATGGTTAGATTAGGATTAGATTAGTTATGTTTGCGCTCTCTACCAGTAGCTACTTGAAGGTAGTTTAGGAGGCATGAACCAACCTTCTTTGGAGATCCATCTAAAGTCTACAAGTCCTCAAGCTTGAAATATGGTCCCATGTTGTGCAATCACATCAAATGCCCCATTTCAAAAATCAAGCCATTAATGGATGTTGTGATTTTGAACTAATAAAGTAATAACATTTATACTATTAATTATGGCAACTAGTTTTAGTTACATAATATTTTCTTTGTGACAATTCGATAGGATAGGAGTAAGAGGTTTTAGAATAGGTCAAGTTAAATTTCACTCATTAGTATATCAAGGCACAATGGGTTTTATAGAAATTTCACATTAACTTAGCAATTAATTTGCACATTCAAAGGAGGTTAAAGCCTAAGTTACAATGTGAGACTTCTTTTCTCTACTAGTGTTAAGATTTACTATATTTTAATTAACCAAGTGAAGACAAGTAAAACTAAGTTCTTACCATCTATTTGAATATATTTTAACTTTCTTTCAACTACTATAAGAGAATGAACAAACATAACTTTTTTTCACAACCTTATAATTTTCATGGAATACAATATAAGTAGCTATTCCTTTTTTTAAACTACAATTTTCAACCATTCTCACAACAAATTTAAACAAGGTTTTCAATAAGTTCTAAAATGAGAACTACTATCTTTCCAATGATATCTACACACTTTTGTGGGAAATAAATTAGCTACAATGGAATAAGATATTCCATTTATAACTTCTTTCCTATTACAACCAAACTAGCTTTACAAAGAAAAATATTTATTTCCCTTTTCACATACAATACAACTTTAATCAAATAATCAAAGAAACTTTTCTTCATAATTATTAATACAATATCTTCCACTTAAAGTGGGAATACTTACAAGGATGAAAGCTAAAAAGAATACAATATTACAAGTCTTCCACCCTAAGTGGGAATAACAAAGAGGTTTTCTCACAAGGAATGATTTCTTGAGGACACCAACAATGCTCTATGTCTCACATTACCAACAAGAGAGATCCAACATGCTTAATTTGGTCACAAAAAAAAAGGGGGGAGAGGCAACACTCTCCGCCCAACCAAGAATTCCAATGAGGAGAAGAAGCCATCCTCCTCATTGTCCCCTGAACCCCAACCACATTGTAATGAAAAGTGGATTCCACTCATGGTAACAAATCAAGATTCCACATCACAATACAATAATTTACAACCATACTAAAACACAAATAATACAACTACAATCACAAGAAGGAAAGCACCAAAATAGACAAGGCTTCAACATGAAAAAGACAAAGTAGAAAGATATATGGGGAGGTCACTTATGCCTCCCGATGGGAAATGGGTTCCTACCTTAAAACCTTCCAATATACATCTCAAAACCCCGACACGCTCTTATGCCTCCAACCTTCTCCTATGCCTCCCTACAATCTCTTATGGCCACCTCATAAAATAGACCAAGTAAGAAATGCAAGTGATTTCTTGTCCAAGGTGGGACACCCAACCCAACTCCCTCCAAAAAAATGAAATGAACTCTTATTCCTCCCCACATGTAAGATCCCCATAGTCCCCTCCTACACCACACTTAAACAATCTACCCAAGCACCCAACAAGCATACCAAAACACTCAAAAACATGCACATATACATAATATACAAGAAAATATTTTACAAGAGTATAGCTCCTACCTTTCCATGGTATAGACTTATATAAGAGTCCCACACCAAGCTTATTCAAGCCCAATCAATCAGTAAGAAGCTCCAAAAATCCACAAACACTCCAAAATCCTATAACTCCCAAAAATTCAAGGGCACAAAGAAATGAAGTAACCCCCAAACAAGCAAAAGAACTTGAATAAATAGAAAAGGGAGAGAGGAGGGTGAGTTGGATCCATGTAGGATGCCACATCACTCATCCTCAACTCCAACTCACAAGTCAAATGTCAACCCCAATGCACCATAAATTGGCGGTGAGAGGAATGATAATTTACTTACACTCACAAACAAAGCCCACACCCCATAAGGACAAAATTTAATTACACTAAAGAAAATGCAATAACTTTTACCTTTTTTTCTTCCCAAAACACATAATGGGGTCTATTTTTGACCCCCCAACCCATAGGTAGTGTTGGTATAGCAAATTAAGAGGTGTGGAACAAGTTTGACTTGTCCCACAAGCCTCCAAAATTTGACCTTAAGGCCAAATTCGAATTTCCATGAAGAGGTAGAGTGTTCAACACTAAAGATCACAAGCACTCAACTTAGCACACATAATCCAAGAGCCATCTAATCTAATAAATGAATTATTTTCACACATTCATAATTTAGTTTAGTAAAATAATTAATTTACTAATCTAGACACAAAATAAGTAATTAATAAAAGAGAATACATCACTACAAGATCAAATACACAAATTAAGTCAAGGAAACTAAATTAAATAATTACACATAACCCCTTGGTAACAATGGAGGTGATCCCTGCCATGGGAACCCCTAATCAACAATACAAACACACACACACACATAAAAAATACATGTTATGACCCTTGTTAAATTCATCTACCATTCCAATGCGGTCGGTCTCTGATCCCCTCATCGTTTGTTGTGATAGGTTTACCTGAAAAACACATAATACCTCCTTCGGCCTCATGGCTGCATCAAAACATCTAAAATAAAATATACAATATAAATCCACAATCATCTATATATGAATCAAATCATCATCTAGGTAACTAACAATATCATTTACAATTTCTAATAACATATCGATCTTATATTTCATTAATAACAATAGGATCACAAGATTAATTCCATTGTTAATATCTACTCAAAAAGACACAAATATCACATGTTAGAAATATGTAACCATGTCAACAAGTGTATCATCATCAATATAAGATGTCTCTAATAATCCACACACAACATACTATGAATCAAAACTAACAATAGACCGAGTATCTCTATCATCTACCATCCTGCTAAGTCAAAATACTACTATAATGTCCATAAGTATAGTCAACAATATCGAAATAAAAAGTAAAAGTGTCAAAGGGAAGTGGCACTACATCCCCCTCCTCTTAGACTCAACTTCCTCCTAGAAGTCATTGGAACATGTGTGGAAAATAGACTTGTAGCAATGTAGCATCCTCCCATGTAGCAGTAATCTCATCATACCTATACCACTGAACTCGACTTGGTCAATCTCTCTGCCTCAAAAGTTCCAACATCTTGCACTCTAGAATACGGATGGGCTCTACCATCACTTGACCATTATCCTGCACCTACAATGAGGTCCAATCTAACACATGAGAAGGATCTGTAATATATCTCCTAAGTACATAAACATGAAACAGATCATGGATGCGAGACAAACTAGGTGGTAACACTAAATGATAGGCCGAAAGGCCGATACGCTCCAAGCTATCAAATGGACCCACAAATCTAGGAAAAGGCTTAGAACCTTTTTCGTAATTGTTAAGGCTCTTATGTGGTATAACAAAAGAAACACCTTTGTGCCCATCTCATAACTACGATCTGTCCTATGCTGATCCACATACTTCTTCTACCTATCCTATGCATTTTTAATCATGCTCGATCATAAAAACCTACTACTCCATGTCCTATAGTAAAGCTGGCCCAAGAGAAACCTTGTCCTCTAACCTATCCCAACTAAGAGGTGTCCTGTAGTTTCTACCATAAATTTCTTGAAAAGGAGCCATGCCTATCGAACTCTAAAAAATTTTATTGTAGGAAAACTCCACCAAGTATAAATACTCCTCCCATCTTGACTGATGATCCATAACGTACATACTAAGAATGTCCTCCAAAATCTAATTCACCCACTCAATTTTTTCATCTGTTTCAGGGTGATAAGTTGTGTTGAAATTGATCTTCGTCTCAGGGCATACTGCATGGTACTCTAAAAGTTAGAAGTATACGAAGGATCTTCGTCACAAATGATCTTCCACGAAATCCCATGTAATCTAATGATCTCATCTAGATATACTGTTCTCGCCACTGCACTAAATGTGTAGGTGGTATTCACCGGAGAAAAATGAGCCACTTTTTTCAATTTATCCACCATGACCATGATAGCATCGTGGTGGTATCTCAACGTCGGTAACCCAATTATGAAGTCCATGGAAATGGTGTCCCATTTCCACTCCAGTATAGCATGAGGAAAGAGAAGGCTAGGTGGATGATGATGCTTGACCTTCACCTTCTGACACTCTAAACAGTGTGACACAAACTGAGCCATGTCTCTCTAAAGTCCCCTACAATAGTATAATTTTCTCAAGGTGGCATGCATCTTATTCACCCCAGGATGGGCTGAATAAGGTGTAGGATGAGCCTCTGTCAAAATTTTCTTTCTCAAGCCTCCATCTCTAAGAGCATATATCTAGCCTCTGTTACTGAGAAGGTCATCTACCTCTAATTAAAATCCATCAAACTTCCCCTCAAAGGGTCTCTTGAGACTAAATATATACTTTGGCTACAAGGTAGAAGCTGTCGTGAGGAAGCTGCTACAATATCCTGCTCTGTAAATTTATACCCACTGAAGTGGCCATAACCACATGTCTCCTTCTATTCAGGACATTAGCAATCATCTTCTCCTTCCCCTTCACATGCTCTACCTCCATGTCCTACTCACAAAGAAACTTCTTCCAACACCGCTAATGAGCATTGAGATTGGGTTGCGTGCAGAGGTGGAAAAGACTCAAGTGATCAATCATGAGTGTAAATCTCCGGTCAAGAAAGAAGTGTCTCCACCAAACCAAGTCATGCACAACTACTGCAAGCTCAAGGTCATGAGTTAGATAATTGAACTCATATTCCTTAAACTTGTGAGACTCAAAAGTAACTACTCTACCCTCCTTCACTAACACACCTCCAAGTCTTTCCAAAGAATCATTCATACAAATGAAGAAATCACCCTGAGGATCTGGCACTACAAGAGTAGGTGTTGTCGTGAGGCATTCCTTTAGTTTCCTCAAGGCTTCCTCACATCTATCTAGACCATAAAAACTTCTTCCTTTTCCATTGAAGACAAGTGATGGGGTGCACAACCCGAGAGAAGTCCTACACAAATCCCCTATAATATCATACTAAATGCATGAATTTGTGCACCTCTGTCACACTAGTGGGTGCTTGTCCAATCCATAATAGCTCGAATCTTGGAAGCATAGACTATGATACCTTTCCCAAAAATGATGTGGCCCAAATATTACACCTCTATCTAGAAGAACGTACACTTCTCCAGGTTCCCATAAAGATGCTCCTCACGAAGACACTGAAGAACCTAGCAAAGGTGCTCCTCGTGCTCCACACACATACATGAGTAAATAAAAATGTCGTCAAGGAAAATGAGCACGAAGTGATCCAAGAATTTCCTGAAAACCCCATTCATCAAGCTCATGAACACTATGGGGGCATTTGTAAAACCAAAAGGCACTACTGTGAACTCGTAGTGGCCATATCTCATATGGAAGGTGGTCTTATGAATATCTTCCTCCATGATCCTTAGCTGATGATATCCCGACTTAAGATATATCTTAGAGAAAATTTTGGCCCCTTCATCTAATCAAATAAATCATCGATGCGCGGAAGGGGGTTATATTTCTTGATCATTACTTTGTTTAGTTGGCAATAATCAATACACAACCACATAGATATGTCCTTATTCTTTATAAAAATCATCGGTGCACCCAAAGGAGATACACTAGGATGGATTAGGCCTTTCTCCTGAAGGCCCTCTGCTATAACTTGAGCTCATAGAGCTCAGGGGTAGTCATTCGAGATAAGATCTATGCCAAGAACCAAATCTATTTGAAAATCTATCTCACATGGGAGAGGTAACCCCGGTAGCTCCCCTGGAAAGACATAAGAAAACTCTTTCAAGATGGGATGGTCATCAAGGGATGGCCCAACAACATGATCTAGAAACATCCTGCGATCAACAAGAGATTGTGTGAATGGATATGGGCCTCCTAACTCCTGCTATCACCACTCCTATATCAATAGTACATGATATAGAGTTATGGTATGCTCTACTTAGGATGGTGCAATAAAATAATGAAATGAACTAGAATCAAACAAAATGGAGGTAGGAATACCACTAATGCTACATGTTGTCTCTATCATGGTACTAAAATAATGAAATGAACTCAATCAAACAAAGTTCTTGTCTCTATCATGGTACTAGATCTCGATGGTTCTTGACCACTGGCATGGATCCGATGGTGTAACCAACATTAGGATCAAAAATCAACATCTTACCCTTGTTACTAGGGTTCTGTGGGAACTCTCTCCAATGATGTCCAACAATGCCACAACCATAACAACTTCTTGGTCCTCTCCAATGAGATATAACACCATCTAGTACTCTAGAGGTCTTTGTTGTTGATCTCGATGATCCGGCTATGGAATGTTGAGGTTTCTACGCTAATGAGATCCTATTGACTGAGCTCTCGAACACCCTATGTGCTAATGGGACCCTAGGATGAGGCCCCATACTCTACCCCCTCTATGCGTTGAATCTCTATGGAGGTCTGTAAGGTGTGCGGGTCTGTTGATGTTGTTGCTGCTGAGGTGGCTGCTATGGTGGTGGCCGGAAAGAAGACTATATTAAACCATTTCCACCACGAGGAGGAGGATCTGACCCCTTCGATTTGATATCCTACATCTATTGGATGTGGCTCGAACTTGGTCCCTTTCATTTTACATCTTTCCCCATGTCTCACATGCAATATAGGCCTTCTCCAAAACCTTTGCTAAGGTCTGTGGGTAGTGAATGTGCACCACACCACCGGAATCCAAATTCAAGCATCTAATGAACCAATGAATCCATACCTTCTCATCTTGCATATAGTCAACATACTGGAGTAGGCCTAGAAATCGACTCTCATACTTAGCTACATTCATAGATTCTGACGACAAGGTCATAGAACTTGTCTATCTGCTGTTGAATAAACCTCTTGGGATAAGTACTTGCTCTTGAACCACTCCTCAAAGAGCTCCCAAGTAACCATCTATGAATCAACATGGTGCTTCTACTCCTCGGTACTCCACCACACACCTTCTCCATCCTTTAGAATATGGATCATAACATGAGATTTCATGTTGTTAGTACAAGGGTAGAGCTTGAATCACCCACTCAAGCTCACCAACAAGGCCTCTGCCTAAAATCCACCTCTATCTCTAGAATACTGATATGGTCGTAGCTTCAGGATTTCCCGATATGGTTTTAAGCTATCGACTTGCGACCCCTAGGCCTCTCTGCATGTTCATCTCTAGGTCTAGGGCTCTGAGACCTATCCCTGTGTCCTAAAATCTTGTCTCCTTGTCCCCTCTGTGGTGACTCTAATATGGTTGACTCCACATGGGATTTATCCATCCTATGCTCCTCGTTATGTTGAGGATATACATGAGCCTCCACTGATGGCTCCCTATCATGTCTGTCAAGTCGTCCTCCTAAGGACCCTCTGCGTATAATAGCGTTGACATCCTTAAGCCTCTATAAAATCTGGGGTAGAATTATCACTACCATAAGATCTTGAGGTGGAAAGTCTACATCTATGTGCAATAACCCCTCATCTAGTCTCGCACCTCCCTGCATGTACTCACCAGGCATGAGTTATTTCATCATGCTAGGTTTTATTCCAGTTTTCTATGTTTACTAAATAATACAATTTTTAGACAAGTTGTTTTCTCGTTTAATATTGTACAAGGTTTAATGTTCATGTCTCATGTTTTCTAGTGTGCCCAAGGGTACATGCTTTGAACCCATGGCTATGATACCAAATGTAACACCCACTAAAATCTGCATGCACGAAACCCAAGAACAATATAGGACAAGCTAGAAAATGATGGAATAATGTTTTTTTGAAAAATGTGCCCACAAAAAGTTTTGGAAATGACAATAGTCACATTATTGTTTCTAAGTCATTTATATATAATAATAAAAGTTTCGCAATAAAATAAAATATTAAAAACCTACATTATAATTTAATGAACTTAATTAGTCCAAGCATGGTTAATTTCTTCCTAAGTGTTATTTTAATAAACAATTTAAGTCCTACTATAGTTAAATATCCCACAATTAAGCCTCAAGGGTAAAGGGGCTAATATCTATAAATACTAAAGTTAATTAATCCCACAAGGTTAATAACAATTAACAAGGTACCCATTTGACATGGGATTAGAATTAATAAACATACCCTTACCCCATAAAGTGACCCCTTAGAAGTCAACCCATGCATTTTTGAATTAAACATTTAAATTTAAATTCAAATCCCACTCACCCACTCCCCACCTACTTTTTGTAGGGATGAATCTCATCCCTTGGATGGATTCATTTAGGACCTTTGATGAGGGAAAAGACAACTGACCCTAAAACACACTAAAGAAAACTACTTTCTCTCTTTCTTTTGGCTCATTATTTCCCTTTTTGTTTTGCAGGTTGTTGGAGGATGGGAAGCCATTGGAGGCCCTTTAAGCTTTTGGGGAGGCATACACGCTACATTATTTTTCTTATTTGTTTATACCTTCATTAGGGTTTTAAATGTATTTAGATATTTCATTTCAATATTATTTGTTCAAGTAGACAAATGAGTTTGTCCAATTTTGTGATTTAGTTAAGTTTGATAAATATATTTATTTGGGTAAGAGACACACACACACACACACACATGTATGTGTGTGTGTGTGTGTGTGTATTTAATGGATTAAAACCCGTAAAAATAAAATAAAATACAGTGGTATTTCAGAAATTCATATATATAAACTGATTTAAAAGGGGGTTCAGTCATGGCTTGGCACATCATGCACAGGGATTAGGATAGTGTTGGGCCGCGCCCCCTTTTGGTACATTTTTTATTGTTTAAGGTAAGTGTATTGGGGGTTTGGGGGAGGGTCGCTGACCCCACCCACATCCCATTAGAAAATGGGGTGGGGTCGACGACCCTCCCCCAACCCTACTCCCATTCAAATGAAACAAAGACCATGATAAAGGCTGACCCGTAGGGGTTAACAAATTTCAATTATTATTATTTTTCTATATATATATATATATATATATATATATATAATATATATATATATAAGACTCCTTTTTTTTGTTACATATATATTACTAACATTTTAATATTAAAATAACTTAATATTATTAAAATTTTAATATTAACAATATTTGTTTTTTTTTTTAAACTACTATCAAGGTAATAACATTTATACTATTAATTGTGGTAACTAATTTTAGTTACATACTTAAGATTTTCTTTGTGACAATTTCATAGGATAGGAGTAAGAGGTTTTAGAATAGGTGAGTCAAATTTCACTTACTAATATATCAAACTGCAATGGGTTTTACAAAAATTTCACATTAACTTAGCAATTAATTTGCACATTCAAAGGAGGTTAAAGCCTAAGTTGCAATGTGAGACTTCCTTTCTCTACTAGTGTTAAGAATTACTATATTTTCATTAACCAAGTAAAGACAAGTAAAACTAAGTTCTTACCATCTATTTGAATATAGTTTAACTTTCTTTCAACTACTATAAGAGAATGAACAAACATAACTTTTTTTCACAACCTTATAATTTTCATGGAATACAATATAAGTAGCTATTTTTTTTTTTTTAACTACAATTTTCAACCATTCTCACAACCAATTTTAACAAGGTTTTCAATAAGTTCTAAAATGAGAACTACTATCTTTCCAATGATATCTACACACTTTTGTGGGAAATAAATTAACTACAATGAAATAAGATATTCCCTTTATAACTTCTTTCCTATTACAACCAAACTAGCTTTACAAAGAAAATCTTTCTTTCCCTTTTCACATACAATACAACTTTAATATCCAATAATCAAAGCAACTTTTCTTCACAATTATTAATACAATATCTTCCACTTAAAGTGGGAAAACTTACAAGGATGAAAGATAAAAGGAATACAATATTACAAGTCTTCCACCCTAAGTGGGAATAACAAAGAGGTTTTCTCACAAGGAATGATTTCTTGAGGACACCAACAATGCTCCATGTCTCACATTACCAACAAGAGAGCTCCACCATGCTTCATTTGGTCACAAAAAAAATGGGGGAGAGGTAACACTCTCCACCCAACCAAGAATTCCAATGATGAGAAGAAGACATCCTCCTCAATTGGCCCCCGAGCCCCAACCACATTGTAATGAAAAATGGATTCAACTCATGGAAACAAAACAAGCTTCCACATCACAATACAATAATTTATAGCCATACCAAAACACAAACTATACAACTGCAATCACAAGAAGGAAAGCAACAAAATACATAATGCTTCAACATGCAAAAGCCAAAGGAGCAAGATCTATGGGGAGGTCACTTATGCCTCCCAATGGGAAATGGGTGCCCACCTTAAAACCCTCCAATATACATCTCAAAACTCCTACACACTCTTACGTCTCCCTCAGGAATCTCTTATGTCTCCCACATTCTCTTATGCCTCCCTATAATCTCTTATTGCTCCCTAATAAAATAGACCAAGTAAGAAATGCAAGTGATTTCTTGTCCAAGGTGGGGCACCCAACCCAACTCCCTCCAAAACATGAAATGAACTCTTATGTCTCCCCACATGTAAGATCCCCATAGTCCACTCCTACACCACACTTAAGCAATCTACCCAAGCACCCAACAAGCATACCAAACACTCAAAAATATTCACATATACACAATATAGAAGAAAATATTTTACAAGAGTATAGGGCCTACCTTTCCATGGTAGAGCTTTATCTAAGAGTCCCAAACCAAGCTTCTTCAAGCCCAAAGAATCACCAAGAAGATCCAACAAATCCACAAGCACTCCAAAATCCTCGAACTCCCAAAAATGAAAGGGCTCAAAGAAATTAAGTAACCCTCAAAAAAGAAAAAGAACTTGAATAAATAGAAAAGGGAGAGAGAAGGATGAGGTGGCTCCATGTAGGATGCCATATCACTCATCCTCAACTCTACCTCACAAGTCAAACCTAAACCCCCATGCACCATAAATTGGTGGGTGAGAGGAATGACAATTTACTTACACACACAAACCAAGCCCACACCCCCTAAAGACAAAATTTAATTACATGAAATAAAATGCAATAAATTTTACATTTTTGTCTTCCCAAAACACATAATGGGGTCTATGTTTGATCCCCCAATCCATAGGTAGGGTTGGTATAGAAAATTAAGAGGTGTGGGCCAAGTTTTACTTGTCCCACAAGCCTCCAAAATTGGCCCTTAAGGCCAAATTCGAATTTCCATGAAGGGGTAGAGTTTTCAACACTGAAGATCATAAGTACTCAACTTACAACACATAATCCAAAAGCCATCTAATCTAATAAATGAATTATTTTGACCCATTCATAATTTAGTTTATTAAAATAATTAATTTACTATTCTAGACACAAAATAAGTAATTAATAAAAGAGAATACATCACTACAAAATCACATACAAAAATTAAATCAAGGAAACTAAATGAAAGAGTAACACATAACCCCTTGGTCACAATTGGAGGTGATCCCCCATGGGAACCCCTAATCAACAATACAATCATACACACATAACAAAATACATGTTGTCATGGTGACCCTTGTTAAATTCATCTAGCATTCCAATGCGGTTGGTCTCCAATCCCCCCATCGTTTGTTGTGATAGGTTTAGCTGCAAAACACATAATACTTCCTTCAGCCTTGTGGCCACATCAAAACATCCAAAATAAAATCTACAATATAAATCCACAATCATCTATATATGAATCAATCATCATCTAGGCAAGTAACAATATCATTTACAATTTCTAACAACATCTCGATCTTAAATTTCATCAATAAAAATAGGGTCACAAGATTAGTTCAATTGTTAAGATCTACTCAAAAAGATGTAAATATCACATGTCAGAAATATGTAACCATGTCAATAGTATATCATCATCAATATAAAATGTCTCTAATAATCCACACACAACATACTATGAATCGAAACTAACAATAGACTGAGTATCTTTATCATCTACCATCCTAAGTAAAAATGCTACAATAATGTCCATAAGCATAGTCAACAGTATCGAAATCAAAAGAAAAAGTGTCAGAGAGAAGTGTGCACTACACTATCAGCAGATCTATTTTGTTTTTGTCATAAATATTTTTAATATACTACACAAAAACCCGTATGCCACATTAGCTACACTTTATTGTATGCTTTTTGTGGAGGCATATTAGTATTTAAGCACATTATGTTTCTGTCTTAAGTCAGGTTTGTACGTGAATAAGGTGGAAAATAAATTTTGAGTGGCATTCAAGATTTGCAGTACAAGATTATATTTTCTCAGCAAGACATCACAAATGGAAGAAAAATGAGTATTTAAAAATGGAAAAACAATTATAAAGGACAATGATTCAACTTATAAGTCATAATTTTTTTTTCCTGTATCTATTTTGAAATGGAAATTCCCTTGGAAAAATATTCTGGTTTAAACTTTCATACATGGAAAGTTAAGATAAAAATTTGATTGATGAATAAAAACTTATGGGCCATTGTAAACGGAAAGGAAAAAGAACCCACTGATGCAAATAAATTATTGGATTGGAAGACTATGGATGATAAAGCAAAATCAATTATTGGCCTAGCAATTTTAGATTCCGAGTTACATCATGTGGATTTAAGAAAATCATCCAAGGTAATATGGGACACACTTAATACATTATTTAGTGCAAAATCAGTTAATGCCAAATTTTCACTAAAGTTGTAGTTATATAGATTCAAAACGGATGATTGAATTATTATGTCCAGCCATATAAATAATATGAGGGACCTTATTAGACAACTTGCTGAAGTATAGACTAGAATAGATGAAGAGGATGAAAAATCTATTCTATTGAATCATCTACCCTTTAAGTATAACAATATATTCTTTACATTGAGTCAAATGTCATCTCAAACTCTTGATGATATGATTGCAACATTTGTTGTAGATAAAAAAAGGACACCTACTAAAGATGATGATAGTCCTCAACATGAGAAAGTTATTTATTCTCGAAATATCCATAAAAGTTCCATTAGTGAAAAAAGGACATAGAATGCCACTATTGAAAAAGAAAGGCCATACATTGTGGGAATTTCATATCCAAGAAAAATATGCTCTCAAGGAAAACACAAGAAAAACAAGCCCAATGAAGCTATTGTTTCTCATGTAAAAGAATCATTAGATACAAAAGAGAGTGAAGGGTCTTGTTGATGATATCGATTCACATCACATCTCATGTTGTGAAGTAATTCATAGCACATACTAGAGGCTTTGGAGGATACACAGAGGTAAGAGGATAATTTGCATCCTCTCGTTCAGTCACCTACGACGGGTCATAACATAGATTTGGTGACAATTTTGTTATTTTTTTGTTTCATATTTTTGTTGTCTGTGATGTTTTTTTGGTGTCTATTTTTCAATAATAATAGCTTGTGCATAATTTCTTATTGGTACCTCTTGATGGAAAAACATTGTGAGGAGCATAAGCACTTAAAAAAAGTAGTGCATGGTACTTTAATAAGGTTCGTGGGTCTCCTAGAAACCACAGAGGTAAATAATAGAGGTGGTGTGCTCATGTCCCTCCAAGTTGGTGGTAAGTATGTACTAAACCACACATGTATCAAGACCATGAAGCCACAAAATTATCCTGGCATGAAAATATGTAAGACAAGAATGTGAAAAAAGTGTGAAGATATCTTTGTCATGTTGACCCAAAGGGGAGATCCATTATGAGGAAATTTGATCTTGTTAGAAGAAATGTAACAAGGGGTGAATGTTAGCATTATTTAATACATTCCTAATAAATTACATATGGGATATTAGTTAACGGTTTCTAGTAAGCTATTAGGTTGTCAGTTATACTTTGAACAGTTTCATAACTATCCTTTTTGTATTTATTCTTGAGCCCATATCAACATTAAGTGAACCGAATACATTTCAATCAATATTCTTCTACTCTTGGTAGTTTACGCTCTCATGTACCAGATAGCTATGTAGATCGATGATGCAAACATGGCAAGGGACTAGAAAAAGCGTAGAATGATAAAAATGTGAAATGTGGATGCTGAGGAGGAAAGAGTGTAGAAAGTGATGATGAAAATAAACCTAGGGAAGAAATGCATGTGTAGATGTTGTGATGTACATGTTTTCAATTTCATTGTTGTTTTGGTGGATTATTGTGACTAACGCTTTCCATACGGATGGACCTGTAAAAGAGAAGTCAACAAGTAGTCAAATATGCATGTATATGTGTAAAAATCTTGTAAAGGAGTATGTAAAGTTTGAAGGTGTTAAAAAGGAACATGTGCACCTGATCCGTGATG
The DNA here is from genome assembly GCA_018340775.1 of Taxus wallichiana var. yunnanensis. NCBI lineage: Eukaryota > Viridiplantae > Streptophyta > Pinopsida > Cupressales > Taxaceae > Taxus > Taxus wallichiana. The sequence goes on from CM031235.1 coordinate 285,886,756, forward strand.
AGAAAAGAGTTTAGAAAAGATCCTATAAATGATTTTGAGTTGAGTTTTTTAAGAAATCTCATGCCATTGTAATGGAAGAAGTGTAGGGATAATTGTCTAGTGTCATCCGCCAACCTTTAACTTCTTACCGCTATGTAAAACACCATTATAGATGGTGTGCATGTTCTAAGGATTGTCTTCCTTGTAAAATAATTTTTGTATGGAGTTCTATAGATAGTGTTAAACTACCAATCACTATGTAACTACCCCATGGTCTCAGGAATCTAGGAAAGGTTGTTTTGTTAAGGACCCAAGTAATATTTTGATCCTTGAAAATTGTGTTGTACTAGTACCATGATGTGTATAGCATTGTATGGTGTGATTGATTCACCCATATGATGCACCCCCTTTTTGGGGGTGCATGTGACGTCGTTGAAAGAGTATGCATCCCAAAAGGTGACTGACCAGTGTTGAAACTCTACCCTACAGGGGGAAGGGGATGTGTTTAGTAGAAACCAAGGCACACACAAACAACGGGCTAGGAGACAAGTGTTAGTACAAGAAAAGACAAGCATGTATGTCTAATATTAAATGTAATCTATGCAGACAATGTGTACACATGAAATAAGACAATGTAGAATGTGAAAAGTAGGTTACAAAGTTGGGACATCACTCGTGATGTCACAAGATAATCAAGGATATACTGGTCGTAAACGAAATGTGTGCACACAAGAAAAATGGAAAATCCTGCAAACAATATCATACAATGGTAGAAAATGAAAAGTAGTGTAACATATAACAATAAAGGTAAATATGGACAGCCTTGATATTTTTCCAATCGGTGAGGAGGATAGCCTTGAGTAGATGATAAAGTGAGTAATTGATGCCTAAGGAGCTAACAAAAAATGTCATGTTTCTTAGTATTACGATCAAAGGTGAGAGGCTCTTATAATTTTATGACCTAAGGCTCACTAATACTAGCACATGTAGTAGACATAGAATGAATTTGTGATGTAGAAGGAGAATAAATAGTAGCCTAAGAAACATCCTTAAGATGTTGGATTTCTTATTTAGGAGATGTAAGTGTGGATTCCATGGCTTGAAATTTGTCTTGAAATAAAGAATGTCAATCTTGAATTGAGTCCAACATGGATTGATTAGATGGAGGATCCAAAGAATAGGGTCATCAGATTGATGATATAAAATAACACTCACTTGATGCAGTGGCGTATCGCTAGGGAGATATGTGGTTTCTAGAGCTTATTTAAATTTTTTTGGCAATTTTGATGCATTTCAATTCAATCATACAAAGAAATTTGGGAATATTTAGGAGCCATGATAGAAAATATGATGTGCCAATGAAGGATCTGAAAGATGATTAAAGAGTGGGGTTCATAAAAATAATTATGTTAAATATGAAATATTATGCTTAATCTGATGCTATAGTAGTAGTAAATAAGTACATCTATTGAAATACAAAAATATAACCAAGTAAACATTGTAAATAAATAATGAAACCCCAATTACAAAGAGAGGGTAAAAAGGCTTAGCTGATTGTCGGTGTTTGTGAAGGTGTACACAAATAGAAACTAAAGAAATCCAAAGCACTATATGTCATACACAAACTGAAAAAAGAGTAGAACTAGAGGAGCGGGTTGGATTGGGGTGTCGAGAGAGGGATAGGGCGGCCATGGGTGCCATGGGCTAGTTTTTGGGCACGTGGGTCTAGGGAAATGCTCAAAACCCAAATTCTCAGGGATGTTTCCTGATGATCACCTTTTGTCATTATGGTTTCAAACAATGATTCCTAGAGTCGCTAGTAACCTTTAATAAAACAAAGACATGTAAAACCTCAAATTGACATTAAATCTAAAAAATAAAGATGAAAATGAGGCGTTGGAATATCCTCAGCCACCAAAGTTGTGGAATCACAGCTGATCACTACATTACATCTCAGATGAAATGTAGTTCTGTGTGTGTGGAATTGTGCGCTAGTTTTCTCTCATCCCAGTCACATATGGATATCGAGAAAGTAGTTATATTTAGAATGTAATAGATGTGTGCATGCAATAAAATGACCTTCCGTACTATGAAATGTGATGCAGAAAACCAACCCTTTTGTCCCATGTGATGCAGCTAAATGGATGCACTAGATCTCTTAGATGCCTTGATGGATGCAACCTTAAGTGGTGATAGATAAACCTTAGTGCTTGGTCCCTTATTATGATCACATAACTTTATATTTATATATTTTTTATTAATGGTAGAAGGTTTTGAAGGGGACCTTAACCCAAGGAATAAAGAAGGGCTCAGGAACCAGATAAAGCAATACAACCAAATACGTTATTTGACAGGTGGGGACCACACCCTAGAAAAAAGTCCTAAAATCCAGAATAGAAAGTGAAGAGAAAAGGAAGAGGACAATATGCCACCGAGATAGTAAAAAACAACAAACTGCAACACCCAAATAATCTGCTAGACAAAAAAATAACAACATCCCAACTACATGCCAGCAATAAAAATTTCAAGAAAGGAACAACCAGCAACAACATAGAACCAAATTCCTTACGTGAAGGGAGTATATTTTTCTGTGAATAGGTTTCTTCTTGTTATGAACTATTATCTAATCTTTAGAGGCTTTCTACAATGGAATAACAACTTCTAAATCTAATAATAGTTGATATGTACTATTAGAGCAAGGAGTAAAAGGAGGAACATTCTCCTTTTCCGCTACACACACTAATGGATCCTTGTTTTTGGTATTGTAAGTTTCACTCATGGATAACCACTTGTTTTTATGTTATGTGATCTCTCTCAAAGGGGTTTTAGGCACCAAATCCACCAAGTCTTCCTCCTCAATGTCAGAATCATGGATATCCTTAGATTCAAAAACTAGATGTTCCGAGAGGGATTTCTCCAACAATTGGCATTATCATTTTTATGCTTTATCATCTCACATTCAGCAGATGAATGCCCCAAATAAAAACATCATCTACATCTAAAATTCATGCCCTCATAATCAAGGGGCTGAGTCCAAGTACAATTTTGTTCTTTAAGCTCAATGTGGGCTGGAAGACCCTTTGAAGTATCGAGCTCAACAAGGATTCTTACATAAGTTTTATGGGTGAAATCAATGGTTTGGGAGTCAATGTTAATGATCTTTCCCATGTTATTTCCTATGGAAACCAGACATCTAGTATCCTAGAATTGTAAGGATAAATGGGGTAATCTGATCCAGATCGGTTTACGGGAGAAAGATTCAGTAAGGGGGTTGAATGATTGGAACCATGGTTTTAATATAAGGTACTTTTGTTGGTAGACCCAAATTTGTTTAGCAATGATGTATTTTTCATCTATAGAGCTAAAAAGAATGATTAAGATACCTTTGGCATAACGGTATAGGTCTAACCTTCCTACTAGATGCAAGATCCAATGCTTAAAGATCCAATCATGGAGTATAGGGAGACTAGGCCAAAAACAAGAAAATATTCATATCAAGGCATGATCTTTGTAGAATGAATCTTTTTCAAGGACTCCATCACAAAACGTTACACATGGGTTGTTGTTATTAGGCCTCATAGTTTTGATCTCTGACTTCTTTTGCAGTAATTCATTGAATGAATGATGGACTAGAGGTTCTGCCATTCCTAGCGGGTTCTTAGTGTCCCTAATAGGGGAAATAGGATTTTCTTTACCTTCCTTCTAGATCAAGGTAGAAATGGTGGTGCTAGGGCCAAATCCGACCCCAAGAGAGGCCCCAATGCCACCTATAGAATTAATAACCGGATCTCCCCATCCAGTGCCAATGATTTATGGAAACATCTCTAAAGGGGACATTGTATACTTCTCTCCCATGTCTCCTTTCTTGAACATAGACCCATGGAAAATATTTTGACCAAAGCCACCCCTTCCGTGAGCATTGAGAGCTCCTCAAGACATGCTAACAACTTATCCTCCAACAATGGCCAATATAGGGGACACATCACTGAGGACGAAAGTAGTACAAGACCCACTTTCCTAGACATAATTCCCCCAACCACCATCACCAATGGATCCTTCCTGGTGTCTAATGTTTGCAAAAGTCTAGTGATTAGGGTTCAAGGAGTTTTGGCATTTAGGTCTGCCCATATTGAAAAATTTAAGTTCAATTGTAAATAATATTAATTCCATTCTTGAATTTCGTAATTAAAACCAAATATGCCAACTACCAAAAATATAAGATGCGCAAACTGCTAGAGATGACCAAAAAGTTTGAGTAAAGTAAAAAGAGGACATCAGTACCCATAGGGGATGAGGGTGCCTAGTGTTGGCATCTTGGCTAGAGTTGGTGTCCAGGATGACCAAATTTGAAGACTAAAAAGGAATACTGAGAAAGTAAGGATGTAAGATTGAAAGTAACAACAAAAGGAAAAGAAAGATGGCCAAAGACATGGGTTAATTAGTATCTATCCTACTTAGGAGTAATATGAATACTAGTATGTTATCGGGGCTAAAACGTTACCCAAAGTGTGTGATTTTGTGTGTATAATTTTCAACATATGAGGTCAATGCATGTACTTTAATTTTAAATTGCTGATGAATTATTTCACCCTCTCTTGTTCAAGCGAACAACTTTGTAGTTGTAGACACCAAATCACACACTTTCAGTCATTATTTAGTCTCGATCACATATTACTATTTGCATGAATACTAAACAAGAAGAGTACTAATTTACCCATGTATTTGGCCATCTTTTTTTTCTTCTTTTGATACTTCTAGTCTTGCACCTTTATTGACCCTTTCTTTCTTCTCATACTTCAATTTTGTCTTTTCTAGACTTGAGTTCCCAACCACGATGCCAGCACCAGGCACCCTAATCTCCTCTAGGAGCCCGTGTCCTCTTTACACTTTACTCTAACTTTTTGGGCACTTTCTAGACATTTAAGCATCTTATCCTTTTGGTAGTCAAACTTTTCAGGGTTGATTACAAAATTTAAGCATATAAATTTATGTGATCATAATAAGGAACCAAAAACTAAGCACTAACTATCACCACCTTAGGTTGCATCCATCAAAGGTATCTATATCTACATTTACATCCATCTCGCTCCATCATAAGGCACACAAAGCTAGTTCATCTGCATCATAATTTATAGGAGGGGAGTTTATTGTTTCCATGCACACATGTATTACATTATACATATATTTACTTGTTCTCTACATCACAAAGTGTGACTGGCATAGGAGAAACCAAAGTCACAATTACACCAACATGCCTAGAATTACATTGTGTCTAGGATGTAGTGAAGCCCTTAGTGATAATTCCATCAATTTAGCAGCTGAGAAAATTCCGAACCTTCATATGAATCTTTCTTTTTTAGGGTTTTTATGCTTTGTTTGGGGTCTTGTATGTGATTCTTCCATTAAAGGTTTGTATATATCTTACAACCTTAATTAGGTAGTTGACAATTTGTATAGACCAAGGAACCCAAAATTTACACCAGGGCATCCAAAGGTGCCCCTATCCTTTCCTAGGCACCCTAATCCAATAAAATCCTTCAGATGTATATTTTCTTAGGATCCTGTGTGAAAGTTTCCTCCTCCTATTCGTTTAGTCTCTCCATTCAGACATAGTCTTGTTACATCTTTGAATACACTAAGCCTCTTTCAAATCTCTCTGACACATTAGGTTTTTACATTTTATTTCTTAACTTGCTTGGGTATTTTTTAGTACTTTATTGTTTCATGTTTTTTATTTACTACTCCTCTAAGATCATATTAGGCTACGATATTTTACATTTTATTTTAATCATTTTGGTGAATTTAAACTTGACTTCATGCTTAGGATCCTTATTTTCCCTCTATTATGGATCCCAAAATTCCTCAAATTTCTTTTTCTAATTTTCTTAAGATGCATCCTAATTTCCAAGTTGTTCTTAAAAAATCTCTAGACACCACATGTATCTTCCAAAAGATACCCCACCACACAAAATAAGCCATATTTTTATCATCTATTTGACGACCTTATTCCTGTGATCCTCCATCTCATTAATCTATGTTGGAATCAATTCAAGTTTTACATGCTTTATTTCAAGACCATTTTCAGGATATAGAATCCACGATTACATCTCTCAATTATGAAATCCAATATCATAAGAATTCTTCTCAGACTCATTTTATTCTCCTTCTACATCATATCTTTGATCTATGTCTACTACATGTACTCATATCTGTGAGCCTTAAGTCATAGCATTACCAACGCCTCTCACATTTCATTGCAATACTAAGCAACATGACATTCTTACTGAGCTCCTAGGTCATTACTTGATCATTTTACCACCTACTCATTGTTACCCTCTTTATTGGCTAGAAATATATCAAGGTCATCCATATTGCAATTATCATTGAGTCAATGGACATAATGAAAATGATTGTTATGCTTTATAATGAATAATAAAATGTCTTGAGCATCGAGATTTTTCTCATTCACTACACAACATTCTATTTTAAGCCCATCTAAAAAGGCTACATCTCAATGGATTCCTAAATCTGATTTTTCTATATCTAATGAGAATCATGCTGTAACTTCTATGGTTTCTTATTTTACGAATCAAGTGGTGCATATTCATTCCACTCCACCTCCTCTTATGGATAGTCCTACTCCCCCACTCAAGTTATCTATGACATTAGCAAGTCAACCTAAGAAACCTCCTCTAAAGATCATTTGAACCTGCCCTCCTCTCAAGTCTTTTGTGGTAAAAAAATAACCACTCGCTACACAAAGGAAGCACACTCTAGCTGAAATTTTTTTATTGTCACAATTTAAGAACCCTATCTGGTCCCTGCCTCACTGTCCAATCACTTTCTACAAATAAAATACTCCTTACATTGATCCAATTAGATGACTTACATACTTGGAGGGTATGATGATTATCACCACTCTCCCTCTTCTAAATAATAAACATGTGTATTACATCTTCATCACATAACAATGCAACATCCACTCCTTCAAATCATACTTTGACATGCACTAGCTACATTAGAATCATGCACACTTCATCTATATGCCACACATCATCACTACATACTCATCACATTACGTTGCATATAACACATAGTTCAATCATTTTCCAATGACGCACTCTCGTTTATGGTTCATTCTTGACTACTGAGGGGGCATAAACAAATTAACCTCATTGCATACAATTAAATACACTCACATCATTTAGGGGCACACGGATCCTATCATTCACTCTACATTCCATTCCATCCATCCATAACATATTGTATATCTTGGTTACATTTAGTCTTTCTTGCATTTACTTGTACCTATTAATTTTATTACACATGGTAGATAGATATCTTCTATGTCATTATCTTTATGACAGAGAGGTGTGTTCACTTGCTTTCTAGTTGCGATTGCAGACTCTACAGGCCCATAACATGCAACACATTTGTTTGGCACCAGTCCCATAATGGTTCCTAGGGGCATCAACATTTGTACATTATAGGTGTTATTGTTTCATTTTTTTTCATAACACACTACTTTATTGGTTTATACATGCTTTGACATATGTTTTATCTTTCTAACATGATAACGAGTGCTTCATATGCAACATGTGTTATGTACAACGATACTTGATTCCATGGTTATCTATTGTATTTCTTGTACTTATTTGTCATTGAATGTTATTATTTGTGTGCCTTTCCCTTTGTCTTGTGTGCACAATTGTTTGTTTGCGGCCATTGCAGCCTGTAGTGTCTTGTGACATCATAAGTGGTGTCCCATGTTTATAACCCGCTTTGTAGTCTACATTTTATTCTTTGGTGTTTACATTTTTTTCTTGTTTAGTCACAAAATCATCCACTTCAAACATTATTTATCTCAGTCTCATACTACTATTTAGAAGGTTATTGAGTGAAGAAAATACTAATTAACCCCCATCTTTTCGCCATTTTATTTTTATTTTTTCATCATTACCTACCCCTTTTATCCACATGCCTAGTATATTTAGGCCATTTCCATTCATTTTAGCCTTGACTGGGACACCCTGATTAGTATTGGGGCACCCATCAGAGACTTGGTCCAACAAGAGGTGCCCCACTCATTTCTACACTTTCCCATGACTGTTTGGGCTCTTTCTAGCTGGTTTAGGTCTTTATCTTTCTTGTGGTCAACCTTTTCCGGGTTAGTTACGAAATTAGACCAAGACAACCCTATAAATATAAAGTTATGAGACCATAATGAGGGACCTAGCATCAATTACTACTATCACTCCATCTAGAGTTGCATCCATATATTGTATTGGAGATCACTTGCATCCACATAGCTCCATCATCAATGCACAATGCTAGGACATCTGCATCACACTTCATAAGGGGGATTTTATTCTATTTTATGAACACATTCTATTACATTTTCTACACATAGTTATTTCTCACTACTTGACAAAGTGTGACTTGCACAAGATAAATGTAGGGCATGTTCATAGACACTTACACATAGAACTACATCAAATATGAATGTAGTGTAGTGCTCAGTTAGTAAGTCCACCATTGCGGCAATTGAGGTCAATCTTATCCCTTCATATGCATTTTCATTTTTTAGTGTTTGATGTTTGTTTTGGGGTGATGTAGGGATTTATTCCATCTTGATTTATTGGTGACATCCAAATAGGAAAACGAAGTTGATGTGCCCAGAAGCAAGGGTTTCAAATCACCTTTTATCCCTATGAAGATAAAATTCAAAATTTTACGCAGACCAGGGCACCCATATTACAAAATAGAGCATCCACAGGTACCTAGTCCTCATCCACGTGCTCCAATCCAACTCAATCTTCCAAATCCACCATTTTTTGCACTCCTTCCTAGTTATTCCTACTTCATATTTTTCCAATCACCATTACAAAACTCTCTAACATACATCTATTATCAGTTGAGTTCTTTCCTTTTTCCTCTTGCACATTAGGGTTTCTATTTTCGTTAGTATTATTATTTATCTCATTTACATATTGTCTTAGTGAATTTATTTTTATGTGTTTATATGTCCTCTTAAATTATATTAACTATCCCTTACAACACTAGTTATTCTACTTTTAGTTAAAATAAATTTACATATTATTTGTGTAGTTTACACTTCTATTCTACAAGCGTGATTGTTCCTACTTACACTTGTTTCTTATCCACTTTGTTTTCATGTGCCTTGGTTTCTAGTAAGCACATCCCCTCCCCCTGCATGACATAGTTTTAGTTACAACGGTTGGTCTTCTTTTAGGGCCACATCCTCCTACAAAGATGTCACATGCGCCCCCAAATAGGGGTGCCATCATTTGGGTTTACACACAATGTAGAGCACAATATCAGTACAGTTCAGTTTTCAGTTTCATCAATGACACAATGGGTTACACAGCTGACTGGGTTTAACACAGTCTACTGAACTCCATACATAGTGGATTTAACAGGGAAAATTGACCTTAGAACATGCATGGGTACACACCACCTAGAGTGGTGTTTTATATAGGAAGAAGTAGATAAAGGTTAGAGGACAACACCAGAAGTTTCTCCCTATACCTCATCCATTACATTGGCATCAAATCACCCAAAAAACTAGGTAGTACCAAGATCTCTTTAGTTTTAGTAAGTAGTTACAGGTTAGAGGATAAATCAAACTTTCATCCCTACACTTCTTCATCCGTTTGTGTGAGATCCCCAAAAAACTCACACTTCATCAAAGAGATCCTTTCTACACCCTTTTTCTCATCACGGATCAGGTGCACATGTTGTTTTTTAATTTTTCATACTTTCATTACATGCTTTTTACATACATACATGCATTTTTACACATATACATGTGTATTTGACTATTTTATCTTTTTCCCTTTTGCAGTCTATCTTTCGTATGGAAAGCAATCAATCAACATCAAAAATAATATCATACACACTAACATGTAGGTACATCAAACACATTGGAATTCACACCTATGTTTCCACCCTAGATTTACTCTCATCACATTTTTACACATTTTTACATCTCAAGTGTCCATGCTCTATCTTTTTATCACTTCACACTTTTTATAGTCCCTCAAACACTTTCTACATCAATCTACATGGATATCATGTACATATATCTATCTACTTTATGTTACCAAGAATTTTTCTCACCAACAAAAAGTGGGGTAAAATATAGCCACAAAATCACACACTTTGAGTCATTATTTAGTCTCAATCACATACTACTATTTGCATGATTCTTAAAGAAGAAGAGTATTGATTAACCCATTTCTTTGGCCATCTTTTGTCACTTTCTTTTACTACTTTTAGTCTTCCACCTTTATTGGCTTTTTTCTTTTCATACTTCATTTTTATATTTTCTGGACTGGAGCACCTAGCTTGGATGCCAGCACTAGGTGGCCTTGACCCTTTTAGGTGTCCTTTCCCTCTTTAAAATTTACTATCACATTTGGGCTCCTTTCTAGTTTGAGCATCTTATCCTTTTGGTAGCTGAATTTTTTAGGGTTAATTACAAAATTTAAGAAAAGAAATCATATAAATATAAATTTATGTGATCATAATAAGGAACCAAACACTACGCACTAACTATCACCACCTAAGGTTCATCAATCAAAGGAATCTATAGCTACATTCTCATCTATCTAGCTCCATCACAGAGCACACAAGGATGGTTAATCTACATCACACTTCATAGGAGGGGAGTTTATTATTTCCATGCACACAATTATTACATTCTACATCTAGTTAGTTTGTTGCTACTTCATAAAGTATGACTTAAACAAGAGTAACCTAGGGTGTTATTATAATCACACACCTAGAACTACATTGGGTTTGAGATGTAGTGCAGTGCTTAGTGATTAGTCCATCAATTTAGCATCTAAGAATAGTTCAACCCCTTCATACACCTCTTTTTGTTTCTAGGTTTTCTGATACTTGGTTTGCAGTCTTGTAGGTGATTCTTCCATTACACTTTTATGGTGAAAACGGGTGAAGTATAGTGGCATTCATGCAATAAGAAGCAGAGAATTGCATATATATTACAACCCTGAATATCCAAGTTTCTGACCATCTTGTGCAGATGAGGGTACCCAGAATTTAGGCTAGGGCACCCAAGAGTACCCCTATCCTTCCCCACATGCCCTAGTCCTGTAAAATCCTCTAGATCTACATTTTGTAGGATTTCACGTGACAGTTTCCTCCTCTTGTTTATCCCATCTCCATTGTGAAACAATCCTATGCCATCACCGAATTAGCTAAGGCTCTTCCAACTCTCTTTGCAAATTATGTTTTATACATTTTATTTCTTGGCTTGCTTGGGTATTGTTTCAGTACTTAATTTATTTACTTATTTACTTCTCCTATAACATCATATTAGACTAGGATATTTTACATTTTAGTTTAATCAACAACTATTTTCTCAAACTTGTGATAGCTCCTTTAGAACCTAGCTCTCTAAGAGGGTACAAGGGCATCACATAGTTAGATATATTTATTTCAGAGTCATCTATGTACACCCTTGGAAGAAAAATCTAAATGTAATGAGACTCCAAAGCATTACTCATGAGATAATAGTTTAGTTTTTCCTTACAAGGAGTGGGTTTGAGATTCCAAAGCTCAAGAGATATCTCACAAATAGGGGCCATTGCTTTGGCAATGGGACATTTATGATTTTTTATGATATCTTAAGCCCATGAGAAAACTTGATATGTAGAAGAAGATGAAATATTAACTTTTAAAACGCTTAAATGAGAAAACGATACCATTTCTTGATTCTAAACTAGTGAGGGTTCATAATCACTACACATGTGAGATTGTATTCATGGAATATTAGACCTGTGAGGAGAATGCATGAGAGACTTGAGATAGTTGAACTTGTTCCTTGTAGGGGTGATGAATTCTTCTAGTTAAATAACAAATGTTTCGGTCCTCACTAGAAACTTTCTATGAGGAGAATCATATTCAGACTTGTTGGTTGTCAAAGTAGGACTTTAATGAAAGCAATAGTCAGGGGACAGAAAGTACCTCCTCTTTAATGGGAGAGGTTCCCTTATTAAAAGAAAACAACACAACTATTTACAAATGTACAACTTCCAACCTTGATGAGGAACTTTGATAACATGAAAGTGTTTTAATACCAAGACATCTTATAAATACAAGAGAATAGAAGAACTAATGGAGGGAAAAGGTAGAAAAAAACATTTTCAGAAGTATAGATAGAAAAATAGTTCCTTATAAATGCCAAGCAAGGACAATTTATAGAATAGAATCATTCATATTAAAACCAGTAGATGTTATTTCACAGACACAAAGTTCTAGAGATGACATCCACAAGAATACAAAGATTCTTAATGCAAATAGATTAATGATTCAACAACTTTAGAAAAATTAGAGGGAATAAATAAACGCAGATAGAAACAGGAAAGGAAAAATCCTCTGTATTGATAGTTTTAAGTCCTTTTACACTTTCAAAAATGATCAGAGTTCTAGCCCCTCGGAATGGCAAGGAGAGCTCAATAAATAGCTTACAAAGTGGTTACATTTGGTAACCATTTCTTTTAACCAAAATATTTAATTAAGGAAATTCACAATACAAAGTCCTTAATTAATTACAATGAGATCGGCACTAAAAATAGAATAAGAGAATGAAAAGCTAAAAGTAGAGACACCCAATTATGGCTAAGGAGGGCCCAATGATTTGAGGATTTGATGCTTAAATCTTTTCAATGCTTCTTCTATCTCCATGCCTCTTGGAATTGTTGTATTGGAAGTGGCATGTGTCCACATGCCTAGACATTTCTCCATATCTTTATCAAACTTGGTATGCTCTAGATATTATTTATTAGCCTCGAAATAGTTGAATAAAGAGAAAAAATGTCTTTCATCTTCTCCTTAGTGAATGACTCTTCTTTGAACAGATCGCCCTTGACAAAGGTTCTGAACTAAGCCTTGATTTCTTGAAGAGAAAAGGAAACACCTGTAGTTTCATCCTAAAGATGGCAGTGAATATCCTTGAAGGCATATAAAACACAGGTTTTAAGGACTCCCCTTTTTTCCAAACATTTTTTAGCTCTCCCAATGCTTCCTCCAGAACATTTATCTTCCACTTAATGCTGAAGATCCATGTCCTTGACAAGTTATTCTTTACATCATCAAACACATTGTTAGCCAACAAGATCTTCTCATCAGTTTGGCCCATTAGACAGAGGTCTATAATACATCCACTCCAGACCTTCAGCTCCTTGTCCATGGATTTGATTGAGAAAGTGAATTTCTACTACAAATGGATCACCTTCTTATTGGTTTTGAAAGCTTCCTCAATGAAATTCAAACCAGCTATAGTCATATCATCAACTATGGCCTCAACAACCTTCCCATAAGTTGAATACCTATGTATGTCCTTAATGCTTTGAACCTCATCTTGACTGAGAACCATGGGAGGTGGGAGAGTAGCCAATGGAGCTAGATCCAAAACTTTATCTTTTGTCAATAATGATCTAATAAAGTTGGAAAGAACTTGGTTTTGTTCTTCCAACTGCTCCATGGTTTGCTTGCCTTTTTCAACCCATTCAATAACCTTAGTGATAGTTTCCCAAAGGTTATGAACCTCACTCTCAGGTGTAGATTCTCCCAGTGGAATTCTGGAAAGCTCCAAGTCAGAGATCAAAAGATCCTTCTCCTCCTTATCCACCCTAGGTCTGACAACCTCAAGAAACTACTGACCTTGAGCATCAGATACCAACCTTGAAGTAGTCTTTTCTTTCTTTGCTAGAGGAGGAGGGGTAGTACTAAGCAGAGTTGCCACAACATCAAAATCAGGCCCAGTAGCTCGGAAGAAGACTTTATTTTCCTGTTGTCTACTAGGGGCTGCACCCAGGCAAAGGAAGAAGAAGAAACAGAGGAGTCAAGGCATCCGAGTGCAAGATAACTCATGGAAATCAGAGTCTTAACTATTATTGCTTCCAGTGGGGAAGGGCATGGAACCTCAAGAAATTCCTTTGTAGAGGAGTCTGTTAAGCTTGGAGGTTCAGTTCTTGATTCTTCCTTTTCCATCTCAGTAGTAGTTCCAGGGGTTTCTTCTGGTTCTGTCATCTCATCGTCCTCATTCTCACTTAGAACAATAATTTTCTCTAGCTGAACAGGAAATTTTGAGTGCTCCAGAAGAGTCTCTTCCTCGATTGGTTCTTTCTTAACCTCTTTGACCTTCTTCTGATACACCTGAGTGGAAGAAGAAGGGGTAGACATTTCAGGAACTTTTAACAAGGAAGAAGGAGGAGTTTTCTCTAGTACCTCAGTACTAGGTGTATGTACTTCCTTCCTAGGTGTGGAATTTTCTCTTGAAGAAGATCTACCCTAGTTCTTCCTTAATTCATGAACCTTCCTAAAAAAAAACCTTAGTTCTGATGATGACATGGGAAATTATCTCACTCAAATCATCCTTCTCCTTCACATACCAATCCAAGGTTTCTAGAGGTGTGTGCTTGATGGATCTTTCATACTCAAAGGATTGCAATCCCTCATCATCATCCACAATCCCTTCAAGCACCTGGTAGAGATTAAGATCTAAGATTTGTTGTAGAGAAAATCTACCAAAATGCCTCCTCCTGGCTTCAAAATCATCAACACAGTCAACCCAGTAATCCTCTATGTCAGGATAATGATAATAGGTTATTCTGAGATTTTGATCAATGAATTTTTCAAATCAAAACAAGTCCTAGACCTAAAGAAATGAACAGTAAGAGGAGTAATATCCCTTTCTATATTTTGGGCATCTAGGGCTGTCTTACATGTATAATTCCCCAAGGAGATAGGAAATGAAGTCTTGTGATCTTCTTGTCTCTGCAAGTTCTATGGAGTTTGTCTAGCTACCTGTACACCTCAACTAGATCCATTTTATCATTACAAAACATGGGAAGCTTGAGAGGTGCACTTTCAAAACAAGCCAATCTGATATAGGAGAACTTTCTAAACTAGATGAAGAAAGCCCCATACTTGGCTATCAGAGCCATAACCTCATTAGAAAATCTCTTAGCAGTGTCACCCTCCAAAATTCTCACAATGTACATGGTGAAAGCATCATTCACCCTCCTAAATTATGATTACTATCCTTAAGGGTAAATTGAGGGAAATATGTGTATATGGGCTCATCCTTCTTTTCTCAATGTAAGTGAAGCCAAACCACTCCCGAGATGTTGCCAGGGTGTACATGAGATAAGAAGTCATGTAGAACTTCTTAGTTTCTGAACATTTTTCAATTGTTCAGTCAGGTTCATACAAATGATCTCAACCCAATTTATGTTTTGTTTACCCTCACAGATGATGCTTATGAAAGGACACATCCAAAAATGGAATTCATTGGTAGAGGGCATCCCCATAATACGGGTGAGCAAGATGATGAAATCTGATAATTCTTCATTGAAATCAACCCTGAACAATGCTTTGGAGAGTCAAGACGCTCCCTTCTTAGGACACTTCAGCCATGACTTAGCCACTCGTGCCTTGTATTTATCACTATCCTTATCAAACAGAGCCTGAGCTTGAGCAAGAGTGAGAAAAATGGAGTCTTATGTCTCAGATATGTGTAGGGTAGCGGTGATGGTAGAAGCATCAAGTTTCATAATCAATTCTCCATGCACATTAACAACTTCCTTGGTATCTAGATTGAAATGAGCTCCACATGCGAGCATGGTGTCAACACACTGCATAGAGATGGGAAAACTAGCAGCATATGTGATTCCACTATCATTGATCATTTGGGCCATGGGAGCAGGGTTGTCGCACGTTAACCTGCCCTAGAAATCATCAAAATCTAAGTGCTAAACTTCACTATCCTCGATATTAGGCATAGAGGTCTCCAAAGGTGACAAATGCTCATGCCCTTGAAACTTGATCTTCATTTTTGTAGTGCACGAGAGAATGGCCTTCAAAGAATAGATCCACGATAAAAATGCAAAGGGATATAAGAAAATGACTCAATTGCAAGAATGCGGGAAAGAAATAAAAATCGAGCAATGTGACAAATGCATAGACAATGGTCCCTTTAAATAGATGTTCAGGAGAGAGAAAATCATAAATATGGATTAAATACCCCTTACACCGAATCAAAAAGGTATAACGTGGGAAAAATAGAAAAAAAAAAATTGGCCCGGATGCTCCATGGGACATTGGGACATGTGGGATACAAATAGCCGATGTGGCCGATATAACCGATGTGAAGAATGTGTGCCAAAAGAGCACGGTGGTCTAGGGACACAAAAATGCAAAGGACACGAGGACTTGATTCAGCCAATGTGGGAAATCGGGAATAGGAATCCCGGGTGAACTAGTGACAAATGGGCCAAAAAAACGTGAAGAAGCCGACAAAAGAGGCAACTTGTGGGAAAATCGGTCGATCGGTGAACAAAAGGCCTGCCAGAACTTGGGACATATGGGACAAGAAGACCTGATTCGGTCGATGCGGGTAATGCGGGGAACCAGTGGACATGAATCCCAGAGGAACTTGGGAGATGAGGGACAAAAAATTCTAACATAACCGTAAGTTGCTAAAATGACCCCAAGAAATGACATTTTCACTATCTTTTCAAATTTCCTCTTCACTGAAACATGACTGAAGGGTGTCAACTCAAAATTTTAAATTTTTTCAACTTTCAAAAGAGGGGAATTTTAAGGGGACAACAAGACTTTGGAGATATTTTTTGGGAGAATTTATTTGTTTGAGGGTGTTATCACTCTTGGGGCCCCTCGAATATCTAAAATACAGTTTTCACCCTAATTGATTTGATTGTTTATAAGAAGGTAAAGGGGTATACCAAAGTTCATACACCCTCTTAAGGAACCAATTTTTTTACTTCTGAAGGACTATCATAGTACGATTCAATATGTAAAAACATCTACAACAGACTAGTATATAAGAGGGAGAGGTGTCGAAAATAAAAGGAAATGAAGTCATGCATAGGAGTGATGAGAAATTGTCAAAATAAGGTCTTCATGAGATAATTGATTCTAAAATAATTTTGAGGTGAGATATAGAACCTAATTTTGATGATAATGTTACTTTTTGACATAGAAGAGTGGTAAGACATTGAAGAGAACCTATATAATATATCCCTTCTCACTAAAATTTATGTTTCCTATTATCGTAATAAATAATGTGAATCAAATGATATTGAATGAAGCTCTTAATTCATATGAGAGAAATTCTTGGATGAAGGATATCAAAGAGGAAATACAATCTCAATAGAAGAATGATACATTGGACTTGGTAAATCTACCTCATGGAAGAAAAATTGTGGATTGCAAAAGGGTTTTCATGAAAAAAAAATATGTGGAAGGGAAATTAGATAATACAAGGCCCACTTGATTGTAAACGCTTTCTATCAAGTTGAAGGAATCAAATTTTGTGATGTATTATCCTTTGTAACAAAAAAATTCATTGTTGTTATTGTGTATAATATGGAGATAGAATAGATGCATGTTAAAGTAGTCTTTTGCATTGAGCTCTTGAGGAATAATTCTACATGAAGAAACTTGATAGTTTTAGAGTCAAGGTTAAAGAAGAATTGGTTTTTTGTCTAGAGAAGTCCTTATATAGGTTGAAATAATCACCAAGGATGTAGAATCAAAATTTTGATGGGTGTACTCATAAACTTATCCTTACAAGAAGCAAGGAATATCCTTGCGTTGTACTTCAAAGAAGAAGGGGATAAGTTTATCATCATGTTACTCAATTTGGATGACATGTCTTTAATCGGAAATAATCGGGATGATTAAAGAGATGAAAAATCAACTTTAGGAGTAGTGTGACAAGAAGAATCATGATGTTGTGAATTTAAGTTTGGGAATGGAGATAAAAATTGATCATCCAACTAGGAGGATTTGACTGAATAAAACTATGTGAAGATGGTGTTGAAAAAGTTCAAGATTCTAGATAGTAAGGTGTGGAGTACACCATTTAAATTTGGCTAGAAGATCTTTATTCCACTTGATGTCCAAAGACACGAGAGGAGATGAATAACATAGTATGGGTTTCATATAAGAGTGTAGTTAGAATCCTTATGTATGAAATGTTCTGCACAAAACTTGACATTTCACATGTAGTGGGAAAAGTTTCTAAATATCTAGAAAATATGAGGTGGGAGCATTGGAATGAAATAAAGCATAATTTCATATATTTGCAAGGAACTAGTTTTGATATTATTTCATATCAATGGTAGGCCCTTGGTGAAAGAAAATATTTGGAGTCGACATGGTTTTGTGGATTATGACTAGGGTGACAGTTATGATCTACGAAGATTCAACAATGGTTACATTTTCAACTTGTTTGTTGAAGTTGTAAGTTACATGAGAAAGCATCAAATTAGCCTTTTTATATCAACCACATATGTTAAGTACATAGTATTTACACATGCACGTAAGGAAGTAGTCTACTATTAAATGCTATGTTCCTCAATTGGCCCATTGGGTTCTTACAATAGGTAATTAGAATAAGTAATAAATCACATTTATTTTAATAGCTTTGAAAAAATCTAAATATCATGCTCGCACAATGCACATTGACATGTGCAATGTCATCTTTTTAGATAAATGGTAGAAGAGAAGAGAGCGATGTTGGTAAAAGTGGAGACAAAGGTGTGGTAGATTTATTGACTAAAGCAATAAGTGGTGAGAAGTTTACTTTGTGTAAGGAAGCAATGGGCTTAATATACTGTAATTGTTGAGGAAAGAGTTTGTATTCTCCCATACCGCGTAGTCGATAAGAGGGAGATTTTTAAGTATGTTATGTATCCATGTAAGTGGCACAGTTATTTTGGGGGCACACACAAGCTATTTTAGGTGCCAAACTTTTGTACAAAGAGCTATACTTATATTCAATGCAAATTTTAATTTAGCTTTGTAACTTGATTCAAAGTGTGACTCTACTTTGAAATCTTATGTATAAGATTTATTTTACTTTCCAAACAAAATTGATTATAAGATGTAATTTGGTTATAAAAGCATATGCTTTCATTATAAAAGGTGACGAACCAAAATGGAAGAGTAATAGGTTGAAACTTTGAATGATAGATATTATATTTGTAAACTTTTTCAAGTTAATGCAAGGAAAAAATTTCTTTGATGAGTTTTTAACCTAAAAGAGGATAAACACTACCCTAATATTCTTTGTAAACTTTAATTTACTTCTTTTGCACAATATGATTGAAATCCATTTAGAAGTAGTGGAATGCTCGCACAACAAACCAAGTCAAATGGCCGGTGTGTGTGCATAATGACACACGTCTATGCATAGAATGCGGCCGCGTCAGATTACAGTTATACTGATGCATGCTTCACAGTTAATGGTTGAGTGCTTATTATAAATAGTGTTTTATGCCCATTTATTTCATGGGCGTTTACTAGCCGTCCCTCCATACCATTTTGATTGGTACTTTTAAGGCAATTCCTTTAATATTAAATTGAGGGAATTTATTATAGCACAGTCCACAAAAGCACGCATCTAAAACAAACAATGCAGTGTGTATATATATTACATAGACCCTCGGATATACCCATTATCAATTGAAGACTTCGTCTACTTTGAAAGAAAGCATAAAAGTAGAGTGATCATGGGTTGCAGATATTCAACTCCAATTCCCCAATCTCCTTCATTTCAAAATGAACCCAAAGGTATTGCAATAATCTGTTTCAATATATAGATAATAAATTCAATAAAATTATAAGATGGTTGTATTTATATATTGGGATTAATAGTGTTCGAAATGTGTGGGTGGTCTTAATTAGGATTTGTTTTTGTGTACAACCTGCCTCCAAATATTACCATCTCTCAACTTGAGAAGAAATTCCACAAGTTCGGCAGTGTTACACGGGACCAAATTCGTCTTATTACGAAGGTCGATATTTTAATTGTTTTACTGTGGTTTTGTCAATATCTTTTTACTGGTTTTGTCAAAATCTGGTTTCTGCATGTTACCGTTGGGTTGAATATGTTGATTAAATTGATGATGTTGATGTTTTGACAGGGATCAAGCTCTTCGTATGCTTATATTGGATTTGAAACAAAATCTTCAGCCATGCGAGCAATTCAGGTTCTATTTCGATAGATTAAATTCACAATGTGTTTTGCTTGTTAAAAGGTTGGTTGATAAAAATGTGTTTCTCTTCTTGCAGGCCGAGCATGTGGTAATCCGTGGAAGAAAAGTTTGTATTCAGGAAACGATGCCACCTCCTAACAGTAGTTAGGAATCCCGGTTTTCCAGAATTCTATAATTTTGTAAGTAAACTTATTTATCGGCCTAATTTTGTTGTTGGTCAAATTCGAAATCATATACAATTGTACTAAGCTCAATCGAATGAGTAGTTCAAATATAATCAGCATTCAAATGAATGTTTCTAATCTGTCCGAGTTTTTATGTGAAATTATTCAATATAAGCTCGGTTCAGTTAATCATACCTGCACGTATAATCTGGAATATTTAGTATTACTATTTTTGTAAATCAGCGACTGCAGGCCTGAGATTTTACGCCCGCTTTTCTGTGACTAGACTTTCTTTTTTGAAAGACGTCAAAATTTTAAAAAGATTTTTGTCCTATATTGTACTTTCCCATACTTCATTCCCATACTCCATTTTTGAATATATTTCTTAAGAGGGGAGACACTAAAAACATTATGAATATGTACATTACTACATACATATAATAAATTTAAAAATCTGGAATTTCATGGTTTTAAATGACAGGTATTGAATTTCATGTTATTGAACTGGTAACTCCCCATCTTATGAACTTAAATCCCATCCTTGGGTGACGGGTATTAGTAATTACACTGCGAGTTGCACATTGATTTGACGTTAATTGGTTTTAATTGGTTTTAAACAGCACGTGTATTTCTGTTAAATTCATTTATTTTAATTTAAAATATATATTGTTTTTTGACTTGTATTTATAAATTTGGGTAAGTTTCAGGGATATAAACATATTTTCAGTAAATTATGTTATTTAAATATTTAAGGAATGTTGTACTTATATTTACCTTGAATGCGTTCATAGTAATAATGATGGTTTTGTCAAATTGTTTTGAGTCAAAGAGGGACGTGTTGACTTATTTACATAGTGTAAAATACAATTAAAACTGACAAAAATATTCGAGACGGGCATCAAATCTCAATGCTAGAACAATGTGCTAACTTGTGTGCAGTCATCGACTCATACTCCCGTTTTACAAACAATGACCTTTGAACAAATAGGGAGAGGGGTCAATTCTTGAACATGGTCCAATACTTGATATGAGTCTTGATCACACAATATCCAATACTTATTATAGTATCACTTCTTCGTTGTTATAGTACCATCCGATTGTTTTTTTTTTTTTGACATAATAATTATATAGAGTAGCTAATCACATCATGATATGTAAGATCTCTTGATCACCAGCCATGTACAAGTATTAACAATTTAATGTTCAAGCATTATCACCCATGTTAAGTATTGCTTTCCACCATGGTTGTAGTGTAACTTAAATATATGATTTTGAATCACTTCAAAATATGGATTTCTCTCCAATTAAATATTCCAAAGAAAAAATATAAACTAAGAAAAATTTGAACTACATATTAGTAAAAAAGTCACAATCTCACATGATAAACAATTGATTTTGTGGACCCATTAACTTAGGGTGTACCACTACTAGACCCTCTCCTCTAAGACCCGTCTTCTCTTTGCAACTTGCAGTACATCACTCTATCGGTCATAAATTTCTTTGTAAAAAATCATCTTAGTAGTATTTTCAGTGATTCTCGTGCAAACTTCAATGCAACCATTGTGGTATCATCATGCAACTTGCAAGTCTTGTCGGTCTTAACTTTGGTAGCAGAAGGGTTTGTTGTCACCCTCATAATTTGAATTGAAATTGGAATGCAATCCATCGACATTCCATGTTTGGTCTTACCCTTGTTAGGCTGTTTAGTTCAGGGTCAAGCTTGAAATTCAAATGTCTAATCAAAATTTGTTGACGATTACATTTTTTAAGTTTTTATAAATTTCATTTTTTTCTATACATATTTTTATTTATTCTTCACATAAATACGAATTATTTTGTTTTTTAGCATACTATATTGTATATGTATAGAAAGAGAGAGAGAGAGAGAGAGGAGACTATTTAAAATATTATAGAGTTTTCTAAATTTTAACTTGTCATTGTCTATGGTTATCTATATTTTTATCGGTAATTTGGGGAAAAAATCACAAAAACACTCTAACCTATGTCATTGTCTACGGCTATCTATATTATTTACTAGTAATATATGTATTATATTACAAAAATGACCCACATCTTACATGCGACGTCATATTAACCCATGGCTCATCAACGCCAATGTATAGGCAAGATACATTCTAGAGCTTTTCATCATTTTCTTGAGAATGTGTCTATAGCTCATGGTTTCAATGGAGTGTAAGTACTATGTAGGCTTTAACAATAATAAAACACAGTCGATGGAATGTGTAGGATGATTGTATTTAGTACTCAAAACCAGTGCACATTCTCCTCCAATCAAAAAGTCAATACCAAAAAGTGTTAAATCTAATAATATATATATATATATATATATATATATATATATATATGATAGTGCAGTGAAAGGTGGAAGGTCAATGCCTTTTATCAATTTTTATTATGGTATTATAAATAATTAAATCTACATCTAAGATGAAATATTAGGATACCATTATAACCCCCATGAATCCACATAAGCATGAGTAAGAGGGGTATTTCGATTCCCTTTGGAAAGTCAACTAAACCGCTTACATATACCCTCTATTTCTCTCCTTTCTGTGAGGATTCATCTTACTAATCTTGCCTCGGATATTTTGTGCAGGCTTTCGCTCATACCCCTACTCAAGCCCGGTCTATATTGGGTTTTATGTAGTTCCCCCACCATTCCTTCAAATGGAGGATGGTATGAAAGCTGGGTTATTCATCTATCCAACAAGTTAGTTTATATTATCATGTGATAAGCCACAGGAGTCTGAGTGTTGGAAATATCTAGATACATATCCTCCATCGTTTATTCCATATATGAAGATTATCATCATTCTAAAGTTTTAAAATTGAAGAGCCTATATATCATACATATTAATGAATAATATAATTAAAATACAATTATATTTGAACGTTTGAACCCTAAATATGGGCTGAACGTAAAAAACCCATGCATTTGATTGTTTGTGGTTTAACAGTCAACCACACCAAAAGTAGTAAACAACTGAAATTTTACGCATTGATTGTTGAAAACAATTGAAAATAGTGCGAACCGGTTAGATAGGGGCTTCCATTGTTGGAGTTTGCAAGGCATTTAAATTTTTTTAATCATTTTAAATGTTAAAATACAGCCACTTTTAAAATATGACCACCATGGTTGACATTTGATAAATATATATAAATTTAATAAATTAAATATTAAATAGACACTATATATTATAAATTTGTGAGATTTATTAGAAATATATATATAAAAATAATACAATTATTTTAATATATTATTAATGAATATAAATATATGCATATCTTATTGATAAAAGATAAACATTTATTCATTTTGATTTTTAATTAGATTTGTTTGATTTCTTATTCACGTATTTTTATTGATTGTGTTTCATAAAGTTTTTTTATTTGTTTGATTTATTACAAATAAAGATTGGATAATAGACTAGATGTATTGGATTTGAGATTTTGTAAGAAAGGTGAAATTAGAAGATTGGCCTTACAAGCTTGGAAGTTGGAAATGGAACTTATTTTCTACATAATTACAAGTTTGCACTGAGTGAGTCATTTCTATCATTTTCTTCAAATTTGTTATTAAATTGTAATTTGAAATTATGTTTTAATATTCTCATAAACTTCAATGATGTTTATGGATCTTCAAATTGATTAATGAAACCTATGAAAATGATTAGTCCATTCAATTATCCATAATTAAAAAAATTCAGATAACTATTAGATAATATTAGAAAAAACACCAACAATCATATAAAATTTAACTCAATTTATGTATTATGTAATAGTTATTATAAAACAAATTTGACATACATATTAAATTCTAAACCTCAAATGACAACCCCTAAACAATTTTACTATGACATGTAACATTGAACGCCAAAATATGGCACTGGGGGCTTCCCTAAAGAGGTGGCTTGCATAGCACATGGCCTACCACATACCCAACCATGCCCAACATGTACGAGTTTACTACTCCACATTTATTAGTACCTACTACTCTGTGGGTAGGATACTATTGTTTTCATTACTTGCAATTATTTTTCCCGGGTTGTAATTGTAATGTTTGAAATAAATGTTTCAAAAAATATGTCGTTTGGAGATATGGTTGATTGGAAACATTATTTTCAAATGGATTTGATTGGTTCTCACTAATGCCTTCATTGCCATAATAGAATCGGTATATTGACATAGATAACACATGTTTTGCTAAAGTTTATTTGGACTTCTTAAGAGCAGCGACGTGGATTTGTTCCTGCTGCTTGGTGGAGGGCGATGCATATGGCTGAGACAGGTTCCTTCTTGCATGAGACTTGCGTGAAGGGTGATGCATGTGGAGGATACCAAAATAGAACTATAGTGGTGATTTCATTCTTGTATTGGCATGGCGTCACTGATTGCAACAACTACGACATTTTCATATTAGTCAAGAAATTCTCTGCAAAGCATGAGCAATCTCCTCCCTACTCCATTCTATTATGAAGAGAGAGACTCCATAGGTCAATAACCCCAACTATTTTTCATTCATGCTTCATAAATTTCTTATCTAAAATTAATTATTTCATGCTTTGGTTTTAGTTGAGGGCCAAGGTCCATTTTTAATATGCTCTTAGTGTACATACCATAACCTGTAAATCGACATAAAAGTGGCCACAAAATTAATCATATGGAAATGTTGTGTACGTATTTATCTAAACGGAATTAGGCATTTGAAATTTGAAACAAAGAAGTACCATATGCATATATGCAATTTTTATCACAAACAAGAGTTAAATTATTTTCATTTGTCATGTGTTCGTTAAGTGTGTTGTTTCAACATTGTTGCAGATACCATGGCATAGATTGATAGGCTTACTCGGATCATACTAGATGTGCCATTATTTAAAGGATGGAAGCAGTTAGTAAGAGACCTTAGAGGAGGGCAATGCCTTTTCTTGGGAGACTGTTTGTGTTCCATTTGGTGGCCTTTCTATTGTAATTTGATCGTTGGTGGTTGTGTTCACCATCTTGGCGGCAATTCTATCAAGCTTTTTCCTTGGTAATTGTCTTCAATAATTTTTATGAAAATCAAGTCAGTAATAGTTGAATTCCCTAGTCGATAGAATCTCAATCCGAATCGCTTAACATGCAATTTACTTTGTAAGAGAATAGAAATAACGTTGCACTTTGATGTGCATAAATCAAAGAAATTTGAGAAATGTTGAAAGATAGAAGGTGAATACAAGGTAGAGATTGATGATTTCGTAGTGTCAACTATTGAAGACCTATTTCACTATTGATTTCAGATGAAGATGAACCTTATGAGTTAACAACCTTTGAAAAATTACTGAAATTTTGTGGGAAGAAAAGGCCCATGCGACTATTAGAAGTGTTCTCCAAATTTTCGTTCATTCACTTTTCTCCAACATTCTAGTAAAAATATACTTTTACTCTGTATTTATTACTATTTGCAGGTCATTTTTATAGATGTACTTACATTTTGAACAAGGTGCAGATATAAGAATCTATCCATAGGAGAATCTCTAATGGAATTCAAATGGTTTTACACAGTGCTGATTACTGATGACAAAAATGCAGTCAGACACAACTATTATCATCCATATCTAAAATATAAGAGAAGTGGTATGTGGAAAATTAGAGACAAGTCACATGGATCTCTACAAACACAATACTATATTCACATTTCTCTAAAGAAATAGGTTAAGTTGTATTTTATATTTTTCATTTATGATCATATAACATCTTAATCAATTAAGTATTGGTGATGTTTCATTAGTTCTATTCAATGTTTTTGGTGACTTTTGTAAACAATCTTATAATGCTTTAGTAACAGTTTCTATTATCAAGAAACTCTAATGGATAATGAGTAAGTTGTACAAATTTTTAAGAAACTCAATTCTTTGAATAATAGACTGGGAAATGCTAAAGGATGACATGATTGTATTGTTTCTATGCTTGAAGCTATCTACAACTTTCTGGAACAACATGTCAATAGTGTTTGTATTCTCAGTGACATTCTAGCTTCCATTTGGGAGTAAGAAACTACAAGGGACCTGGTATTTTCTTAATTAGACAGGAATGATTCCTCTTATGTAAATGCCCTTGCATTATTCAACTCTTTGCAGAAAGTCAAGATGAAAATCAAGTAGAGCTGCATCCAGTTTGTTGTTGTGTTGTTGGCAGGAAGATCTTTTTTTTTTATGCTTCTTTGTCTCTGTTTTGCTCCTTTTTATAGTTATCGGTTAAAATATAGTTTGTCCTCATGTTCTTCATGGATTTTGATCCATTTTTGTTCTTTGTACTTTATTGTATTTGGCTTTTGAGCCTTATTGTAAAGGGATTTAATCCTTTTTATCTTTTGAATTTTTTTACTATTATCTCTCGGCTTTTGAGCCTTTTTGTAAAACAGGTATAGTCCCTTAAAAACTATTTATATTTATCTTATCAAGGTCGTAACGACATATTAACCTCCCAATTGGGATTGGTGTAAATTGAGGAGAGACCCAAAAAATCATCAAGAATATATTTGTCAATGCTAACTTCCATGGAAACAAAAGTGGGGGAAGCATCATGGGCATCCATGACTAAGGGAACATTGTTGATAGCACCCATGATGATTTGCGAGGAGACATGAAATGATTCCAATAAAGCGTTTCTAAGAGGTTGAGAGGAGGGAGATGTTGGGTCAGAAATCAGTTAAGTGATAATGGAAAAGTGCTTTGAGGGGTATGAAGTGTTAAAGCTACCAGAGAGAACAAAGAAAAGATGAGAAGAAGTAGGGGGAGACCACTAGACAACTTTGGCTTATGATCATGATATCCGAATCAGATTCGGAAGGAAGAAAAAGGTGGTGATGAAGACAATGGGAAGACACAATAGAAATGGGGGAAGGAGGGCATTGGTTGAGAAGGAATAGGGATAATACGATGTTGTTTTCCAAGCTTAGGGAAAGTGCGAGATGTCCTTTTACAATGCCATCATTTTAAAAATTAAATACAAAACACTTTGGTGGAGCATAGGCCCTTCCTCTTCTCTAGCCAATCGAAGGGATTGTTCGTGTGACTATAATATAAAATCCACAAATTTTACCTTCATATCATGTTGAAGATGTATAAGATGAAAAAATTGAGGTCCATATATCATTTTATACTGACCCTCCAGAGTAAAATAATGCATTAACTATTCAACAACCTTATCCCATGGCTATGGAAGTGTGTCCCTTTTAAGTCTTGATTGCTACTTTCTCTTTTTTTTTTCATGACATGGGAAATCATCTATCTCATCCCAAAGCAAGCACTTAAAATAAATGTCTCCCTCCCCGGGGAGCCTAGTCACATCCACAATGGACTTAGTTGAAATAACAAATTTCATCTTACCCACTTTTACTCTAGCTTGTCACTCGTAAAGAATGACTAGATAGTCTTTCCATGAAAGTCATAACACCACCAACCTATAAAATATTCCATACATTCGGGTCAGCCTTGACCTCATCACAGAAGAAGGATCATTTCGTTTGATAGCACCACCCATAGTGAACTCGAGAAATAGTGACATATATTTCTAAAGAACCTATGTACATGTTGATTAAATTGTGATAGCATGCACCTTTAATCCAACCTTCCACATGTACTCCAAGATTTCAAATTGAAATTTTCCTATATTAATAATATAGTCTTGTGTGTGTTTAATGACTAATCAACCTCTTCCATCACACGAATGAAATCTATTAATGTCATAAATGCCAATAAAAGTCACGCATGTTGTATCCTTACTCTAAATGCTGAAAAGCAAAGTGGATCCCATCTTAGTAACGTTGTATCTAAGTGAAGCCACATCAAATAGGTTGGAGATTAAAATCAAAAAATAAAAGAAATTATTTTTTGGGGTGAAGATAATTGGAAAGAAGGGTAATAAGATCCTCCAGGAAATCTCCCAACTAATTATTTTCCACCTCCAAGCCAAAACAATTATTAGCTAAGAGTTCAACAACCTTGTTGCCCTCCCAATATATATGCTAAAACTGAATCATTTGGACATGATTGAAGGGATATTATATCTTCAATTATGTTACATATAGTTCACTTAGGGTGCTCATTTGAGTTGAGGATTCTTACCATGTTAAGATAATCAATTTCAACAATTAGTTGACCAGATCAAATACTGAGCACTAGTTCTATACCTTTAAGAATATCAAGGGCTTTAGCCGTATGGTTGTACCAATCTCAAAGAAAACAGATAAGGCATATAGGGGTTATAATAGTCACCTCCACCGGAGGCACTCGAGTTCTCATTAGCTGCAACATCGGTGTTAAGCTTAGACCAACCTAAAAGAGGGGGATATTAGGAGCTATTACCATGAGCCAAAATCGTAGGAGGAGTGACAAGGAGGATTATGACATGGTTAAGTAAGACTTAAAACCTCTTTTTGTTTATGCTTCCCCCAAATACAGAAAATGTATATTTTCCTACAATCCACAGAGACCACCATGTTTAATATCTTCCACAAACATTGAGATTTATCCTTTAATATACCTCTAATTCACTCTTTTCATATTCCCCATAGTACATGGGGTAGAAATAGGTTCCAGAAATGGTAGCAATTTTGTGTAAAAATGGGGACATTCATTGGGAAAACATCTCTCGAGAATGAAGAAGGAAAAACCCATGTAGTTCCAAATATTTTTAAAATGAGACACCATATAGAATGAGAGAAGGGGAAATGGAGAAAAAGGTGAGCACAGCTTTCCAAAGCATTAAGATGGAGAATGCAATGACTATGGAGGGAGAAGCCCCTTTTCTTGAGACTTTCCCCCAAAAGGATGGCATCCCTAGAGGCAAGCCAGAGAAGAAACCAATGTTTAGGAGAACTTGAGAGATCCAAATCTGATGGAGAGGTGGGCCACAAGGGGGTGAGGTCATAAAAGATATACAAATTTGAAGGAAAATAAACCAGAGGGGGAGCCCGAATAGATGTGCACATCTAATGATGGAGAGAATTGAATATATTCAAAGGAAATAAAATCCTTTAGGGTTTCAATTCATTCTAGTTGGATCAAGCTACAACCTTCCCAAGAAGGGATGAGCTAGCAAGGCTTGCCTCCTTTGTTGTTAATGTAGTCATTTATCATCCTACCACATAAAGCCAAGAGGGAGGGGCAGATTAGATCCCAAAAAGAATCATCCGATAAGGGCTTGTCACCAATCAACCCATCATTACAAAAATCAATGGTCTGACCCATTACCAAAATGTCATTTAGTACCAACCTTTAGGAGTTATTGACTGTGTATGATAGAATTCCAGATGGCAGAGGCCCATTGGATATATGAAGATAAAAATTCTCCCAAAGGGGGAATATATTTAGAGACAAGCATTTGCACCCAAGGGTTATGTCCCTTCATGGAAAGCATGCAACCCAAATTTTCCAACATAGTCTCATTCATCTCCACCACTTTTATCAAACCAAAGACCCCACAATGTTAGATGTGTGTAGGCTACATTCTAAGAAACTACATGTATTCTTTTACGATCTTTAGAACTAGACCATAGAATTTTATTTTGAATTTTAGCTATTCAGGAAGCAACCATCTAAGGCATCTTTAGAAGTCAAATGAAATAAAGTGGAAGACTTTTAAGGGTAGTTTTAAGAAGCTTAATTTTACCATCTTGGCTCAAAAGAGAACCCTTACATCATGCCACCTTATTTTGGAATATTTCAATAGCCGAAGCCCATAGATTTAGTTGTATTCATTTGAAAAGAGGGAGGAATAAGTAGGAGGACGGGAGATAAGAGATACTACACCTAAATATAGCCACAATATTTCTTTTCCTACTAGGGGTAGTGTTTATGAAACTAATCCTTCTTTTAGCAAAGGCAATGAGTTATGTGAAGATGATTGGTAATAGTTGACAATCTTCTCAATTTTTCTATCTTAAACAAAAGAGGCTACATCCAAGAGGAGAGTGTCATTCACAAATTGACTATGAGTCATCATTGGAGCCTTGAAGTTGATTTTCAAACCCAAAATGGTCAGAACATTTTTAATAGCCTCCAGACCATATTTAATGTCTCACCATTAAAATTAAGAGAAAGGGTGAGAGAGGTTCATCTTGTCGAATACCTCTTTTTCTAGCTAAGTAACTAGATAGTATACCATTCACCAAAATGGATAAGTGTGGAGATGAGATACATCTATGGATCCAATTGCAACATTTCCCACAAAGAAAAAAATTTTAAGAACTTTGTTGATGAAGGACCAACTAACCTTATCAAAGGATTTCCGCATAAACAATTTAATAATCGTCCCAACTGATTTAGAAATTTGAGCCATGTGAATTGCTTCATGAACTATGATTACTCCACCTTGGATGAGGTTGCTCCCAATAAACCCATTTTGTTGATCATAAATCAGGTGATTCATATAAGGCTTCAAACTGGTATCTTGCATCTTAGTAATAATTTGGAGGAAGTGTTACAAAGGCTAATACGTCAAAAATTAGTGACATACTTAGACGCATGAGGTTTGGGGGCCAAAGATAAAAAATTATGGTATCATTTGTTTTAAAGAGAGTCATTTCGTTGGAACTCATTTACCACCTCCGTAAGGTCTAATTTTATAATATTCTATAAGGAATCATAGAAATTTTCCTTAAAATGATCAGGGACCTGGTAATTTTCACCTTTCATGGAAGAAATAGCTTTATGAATTTCTTCAAGTGAAAAAGGACTAGTAATATTCTCATTAATTTCATCTGTAATCAACCTCAAGATGTGTTGTAGCATTTCCATAGCATCCTCCTCATTTATAGAACCCTCCTCCTTAAGAAAATTAGTATATAAAGAAACCAAATCCACTGATATATCATTATTTTTAGACAAAATATTCTCATCCTTAGTTAATATTTCATTAATCTTATTTTTACTAGTAGTAGCATGAAAAAAATTAGTATTTTGATCTCCATTTTAAATCCAAAGGTCCCTAGATCTTTGCCTCCAATATATTTCTTATTCCGCAAGAATATTATGAAATTCACTCATCAGCTTCAATTCTTTTTGATTCAGAGAAGGATCTCTACCATTTAGTTTAATATGTCTAGAAACTTCATCTATCTTCAATGATAGTTGTTGTTTCCTTTCTCTTATGTCAGTAAAAGTATTAGATTTTAAAATTTTGAGTTGTATATTTATAAAACTAAGTTTCTTCAAAAAATTGTACATAGGTGATCCCTGTATTTCCACCCTCCACCAACCCTTAGTAAGTTTATCCATGTCGTGATTCTGTAACTAGACCGGCTCATCTCTGAAGGGGGTATTCATAGTGTTTAGAAATTTCTCTACATCTTAGAGAAAGGGGTTTTGATCGGAAGAAGCTTTGGGAAGGGCCACCAGATGGAAAACACTAAAGTGTGACAGCCAACTCAAAGATTTGAGGACTGTATCCAACCGAATTTGGATATGATTGACCCCTAATATTCTATTTTTCTAAGTAAAATGGGTTCCATGGACGTCAAAATAAATAAATTCACCTTGTTTAATTAAATTGGAAAGAGATTCCATAGTGCCACAACTAGCTATATCACCACCATGTTTTTCCAAATGAAACATACGTGTGTTAAATTTGTTATCAATGAGCCAAGTTAGATGTTTGCAACTACTTCTAAAATTCAACAATGCTTCTTAGATGTGGTTCCTTTGAGATTCTAAATTAGGAGCATAAACATTCACTACAATCCATCCCACATTTGAACCAATTTATTGGAATAATATACCCAAAAAATGAGGAGTATTAATGACACATTCGCCAAAAAGGATAGAGGGATTACAAAAAGTACAAAGCATTCAAGAATTACTTGCTGAAGCATGTGAGGTAAAGAAGGCTTTGGGATAAATCCTAGGTAGGATATTATCCTCCTTGAGTTTTGTCTCTTACAACATGGTGATGTCATGAGAATGATTCAATCTGATTTCCTTAAGAACCTTTTTTTGGGGGTGTCATTGGCCCCCTAATGTTCCAAGAGAGGATATTCATTTCTTGGGCTTGGATTTCCCCACCCTCAATAGAGAGAATACGTTAAGTTCCTTGATAAATATTTTGAGAAATTTCAAGTTGAAGCTTGACTATTTTTGAAGGTCTACCATTTTGTTTGTTATGCGCTAAACTAAATTTTTTATTAGTTTCTTCTATTTATTGTGGGTGGGCTGTAATATTAAATCACCAAGGATGAAGGAGAGGGTAAAGAGGATTTTTCTTCCAAATAGGAAACAAAAGAAGGGTAAACAATATTTGAAGAGAATCCATCCTCAGAGCATATAGAAAAAGGAAGAGGAGGATCCACGATCAATGGAGGGTCAGGATACCTTGAAGTGATGGGGAAGAGGGAGAAGAGGTACGGAGGTCCACCTAAGCCACAAATTCAAATTGGATAAAGATTACCTTTGAGGATAGGATCTCACGATCTTCCATTAGATCTTTAAAAGGATTAATAGTTCCCACCTCTAGAGTAATTTTGGGGATAAAGTTTCCTTTCTATTTAGGTGAAAGAACATGGGATTTCTATTTGGAGAAAGTTTCCAGGGCCATCTAGCCAATGCTTTTAAAAATGGAACAACTTATGGCAGATATTCATACTCACTATGTTGGGTCCAAGTACCAAAATCTAAGAGGAGATTGATAGATTTAGGTAGGGGATTACTAACACCAACATTAACACATAATCGAGCATGAATGAGTCTTGATTTCTCTTTAATAGCTTGATCAATTGCAATAAGGGAGTCTAAGGAAAGTTCAATACCTTTGATAACCTGCAGATCCAAAAGTTCAAGTGGTAGTTGTGGCAGTCAAACCCACACCAGAGCATGTGTCATTATTTTAGTGTTAGGGTTGAAACCAAGGGTTGATTTTTTGAAGATAGAACCCATGCCTTCTAAAGAACTAGGGTCCCCCAACAAGAACTTTGTAAAAAACTTCTTAATGACCAAAGGTAAAAAGGAAAAAACCATTCGACATAGTTGTACTATCAAGGGGTTCACAAGGGGACCACTTGATTCAAGACCATTTTTTAATATCCTACAATGGGGGCCTTTGGCCCATTATTTTACCTATCAGTGATAAATCCTTCAACATGAAAGTATCAACTGTGATCTAAGGAGGACTTAGCAGAGAAAAAATCCCATCCTGTAGTGCGGCCTACAATTTTTTAGATTATGCGACATTAGGGAACCCAACGAAAACATTTTTCCATGAGCTAGGAGGAACTCATTACGAGGCATCACCAGATCCATCAAGAGGAGGGTAAAAATATGGACCAAGAGGATTTGACATGGCTATTGGAAAGCCCATGAAGAAGATTCAAAAAATCCCCAAGTGAGAGGACAACTCAAACTATGTTAAACCAGCCACTCAGACTTTGTTAAATTACTACGAATGAAAAATACAATAATATTTTTAAATCCACTAAATGTTCTCTTAACTTCCTATGAAAAATTATATGTCCCTTTTACTTGTGTTTTTAAGTTAAGAGATATGGAAAAATAGGTTAAAATTACATAGTTTTGAAGTATATGAGTAATATTAAATTCATTTTCCCTTTTTGGTGGGAGGATAAGTTTAAATTTTGTGAACTTTGACATCCTAGAAAGTTATTATTCTCTTAGTGGATTTTATTATCTTTTATTTGTAATCAATTATTGAATATCTAATCAATTATTTCCTTTATTTTAATGCTCTTTCCATTAAAACTTTAAAAAATTAAAAAACATTTGAAGGGTTGGTGTATTTTATAACTACTTGAGTGACTCCATTGAATCCAAAACTCAATAAACAATTAAAAAACATAGTGTTAGTGAAATCCAATTTTTAATTTTTCATATAATGGATAGAGGATAAAATATATAGACTATGCCTTGAGTTTGGCTTCAATAATGTGTTCCCAATGCTATCACTTTCTTTTGTTAATAGAAAAAAAAGAGACTTCATTGATAGTCAGAATTTCATTTTTAAACAATTTATTCAAGTATTTCAAGAAATAAAAAATAAATATACGCTTGTTTAAATTATAGGATAATATATGGAAAAATAATTATACTTTCTTTTAACTCTTATAATTTTAGTAAAATTTAATAATTTTCTAAGTGAGGTAGATGGTTGTAAGAATATTCGAGACGGAAAGTGGAAGAAAATGCATACTAAAAAAGATATAATAAATTTTTACATCTCTTTCCTGAAGCAACACAACATTGAGATGTCTTATATGCTCAGAAAATTTGAAGGACGTCACTACAAATTTGTTTAGAATATGATTTCAGATCCATTGTTTATGGATAAAAATATCTACACCGCTTTTGATGCATGATCTTGAAGAGAAATAAATAAGTGAAGACAAAAAAAAAGTTTTGGCAAATTTGGCAATGAAGACAATTAAATAATTTACTTGATAAAAATTGGAATTCCTGGTGGTATTCTTGGTTGTAGACTATATTTCTAGAACACGAAAGGTTGAGGTAGGTAACTCTCAAAAACCTATAATTTAAATGATGATCTAAATATGAGTGGAAGGTGTTAACAAACTCTTCTACACCATGTATTAATGATTCAATACGGAAAATAACTCAAACACGTAAATGGACTATGACTAAATACTGAAAAAAATGATATTTTGTAGTGCCCTCCAATTTCACTCCTTTTCTTTATTTGAATCTATGATACATTCATGTTTGAGACATTTATGTCGAGAATACCATGTTACCAGGATTAAAGTTCTATGAGCTGTTGTATTTAATATCTTTTGGAATTTTCGTGTTAGGATGAAATATGTGGTTTGTGAATTAAACTTACCGCTCTTACCCTCGCCAATAGGTTTTTATTTAGTATGGTGGATATTATTAATCTAAGGTTATAATGATTTATATTTTGGATAATTCTTATATTGGTTATTTTTTTTTAATATATGTGTATTAACTTGTCATTTCTTTTTGGAATATGCTAACCTAACTTGGGGGTTGTGTATGAGGCACATGGTACCAATATTGTTTCCATGACTACTAGTTTCATTATTGTAGTGATGAATGCTATTAAGATGATTTTTGAATAGGTTATATTCGATATATTGGGATTGTATGTTATTTTGGCCATTATCTACATACAGATATTAATTGATTATAGAAATTGGATGTTTTAGCTCAAAAATTGAATTGATAAATTGGATGTATTTAGAAATATTTTATTTGGTTTATCGTATAGAGTAGGTATGTTGACATGTGTATCGACTGTGCAGGATACAAGTTCACCAAAAGAGAACGTGGGACTCGAAGATGCACTTCCAATTAGCACAAGCGCCTAACTAGGCCAAAACCTCACCCTTGCTTGATTTTTCATTAGCCTTGTGTTTATGTTGAGATTATTTCGGACACCCTTAGTAGTTCCATTCTTTACCATTAATGTATTATATTTTTCTACCCTTGTTTTTAGTGCGTTTAAGGGCATAAAGGTTTCTACTTGTGTTAGGGTGATTTATCATGGTTATCCTTATTCTTAGAGGTGTGAGACCACTTAAACATGAGTTGGGTGGGCCCCACCTCCTTTGCATGTGTTCCACTTTTCCCAAACCCAAATTTGGGTTATATGCAGAAATTGTAAGAATTGTTTTTTTTATGTTGGAGGTCTCATTATAACAAAAATGGAACTCTTGGACCCTACCTATGGGTAGGGAGACTTTTTTCAACCCTCAAATGGATTTTTCCCTCACATTTGAGACCCTCTTGTACAATTCATTTTTAATGATCTTGATTTTTGAGCCACCTTGGAGTAGAGGAAATTTAGCTTTAATTTTAATTTAATATTTTCTAAGGTTTTCCTCCATTATGGTTTTGTATTTTACATGATGGAGAATTATGGGACAATTTTTGGGAGAATGAGGAGGGTGAAAATTGTTACCCTCTCATTTCTTGGATTAATTCCCATGAATCAAGGTAAAAATTCTTTTTTATAGTGTATAATTGGTTGTTTATTCCTTGTCTTTTGTGTTTTTTCTCGTTGTGGTCTTTGGTGACCAATTTTTTTGCAGATGGCTATGTTTCTTTGATCTCGAAAGCTGACTCCTTTGCTTAATTGATATTTTTGGCACTTGGTCTACCTTTGTTCTTGTGGCACTCACAGGGAGTGCCCATCCCCGAGTCGGAGCTGATGTTGGTGCTCGATTCGATTTTTCCCATTTTCCATTATTTTCCTCTAATTTGCATGTTCTGAAACATTTTATCTCTCAATGTGGGTGTTATGAAAGCTTCTACCTCCATTTGAAATGCTTTGAATTGTTTGTAGAATCCATTATCATGTCCCTCCTTGAAGGAGTGTTCGAGTTTTCACTATTCTTTCCCTAATATCTTCAAAATCCACGGGATTTGTTGTTTAACCTATCAAAATTATTCCTCAGCATTCATCGGTCACATGGATTCTTTTGGATTAGTCAGTGATGGCAAGAAAATGCTTTAACTTATTACTTTTTACTTTTTTGGAAAAAGAGAAAATTTGGTCCCGTGGATCCGCTCATTTCTGATTGGTTCTTTTGGTGCTTACGTGGCTTCTTCTAATTGGATGGGGTGCGACGGATTTATTTTTGAACTTGTTCCTTTTGGATAGTTCAGAAAAAGGTTTGAACTCACCCCGTGGCCCCACCAGGCTCTTATTAAAGCAAATTTTTAGTGGCAGGGAAAAAGTCTTACTTTGACCCTGCAGGAGGACAGGTGGTAAAGCTAATGATGGAGATGCAGGACTACAAAGGTAAGTTGGATGTTTTTCCCTTTTGGAAAAATGGAATAAAATTCTAAAATGGAAGTTCGCCCCTACCAAATCATCGTAAAACCTTAAGGTTTTT
Organism: Taxus wallichiana var. yunnanensis; assembly: GCA_018340775.1. Classification (NCBI taxonomy): domain Eukaryota; kingdom Viridiplantae; phylum Streptophyta; class Pinopsida; order Cupressales; family Taxaceae; genus Taxus; species Taxus wallichiana. The sequence continues at coordinate 285,923,856 of CM031235.1, forward strand.
GAAGTTGCACCATAACGAGATGTGGCAAGCCCGTGGTCATTCAAGGTCTCAACTTTTGGGGATCATCTCAAGATGCGCCATTGTGAAATGTGGCAGTTTGAAAAGTCAAAAGGGGTGGGGAAGTAGGCCATCGGGGAAACTTAGAATTTTTTCCTCTTATTCTCAAAAGGGTTAAAATATCAAAAATGGCCCACAGGCCTAACAAAGGATCAGTCAAGGTTTGTTTCAAAGTCAACGGCGGAGGTGTGGACCCTCAAGGGAAATTTGGAAAATTTTCCTTTTAGGAGAAAAGAGTTAAAAGTGAAAAAGGAAGCATGGTTCTGATGGGACCCACATTGGGACATGTGTCAGGCCCATTTTTCAAGGGCGAGCTGCGGAAAACTTGGAAGATTTTCCCTCTTTCAAAAAAAGAGGCTAAATGGTAGAATTTGGCCATAGTTCCTTTGGGACCCACCTTAGGAGACGTGTCAAGCTCATTTCTCAAGGGCGGAGATGTAGAGAAAATGTGAATATTTTACATTTTTCAAAAAGTTGTAAAAGGAAAAAAGGAACCCACAGGCCTACTCTAAAATTGAATCTTCCACATGGATAGCCCAAATTCAAAGTAAAGATCAATGGCAACTGTGTGTCTGAATCTGATTTTCCCCACCATTTTCACTAAAAATCTCATGGAAGTGCAAGTCTTCATGTTTTCTTGGTATTTCCTACGCACAAATAGAGAGGGGAGTTAATTTTGATATCTAAGTTTGGTGGGGGAGATCTGGAGACGTCTATCACCATTAAAATGATTTGGCTATTGGGCTTGATCTAATCTTCTATTTTTATTCTCCCGAGCACACAAGGAACCAAATTTGATAGATTAGGGGCGGAATTGGTTGGAAAATAGAAGTAAGAGTGATTTTCCAGAGGAAGGAGTTGAATGTGGGAGATATTCGATGAGATCTACCCCCTGAGCACCTAGTGACCTTTTACAGATCTGATTCTAGGAATCGTGATCGTAATCATGGCAAGCACTAGTGCACTCAATGTTTGGGTTTTTGGGGGAAAATCTGTTGTAAAATGTTATAAATGGCATGATTTTTTTAGTGAAAGAGGTTGGAGTGTTAGAGGTCGAAGAAAATTCCTAAGAGGAAAATTTGACAAAGCTTGTCTTTTGAGAAGCCGTCTGAGAAGCATGTATATCTCTTTTGTTTTAAATTTGATCATGTGTCAAGGTGGTTACAAGTGTATAGCCATTGACAAGCTCTGATATTGTTCTAGAAACTTTCCCCTACTGATAAATTTAATCAAACTCGAGTTATTCTGTGTTGATCTTGAGCAAAATGTGTTTGTTTCATTTCTGAATGTTTGTAAATAGTTTTTCTTGTTCTTGTTGCAATCTTGTATCAAAATCTATCTTAATCACACAGGTCTCAATCCTTGTGATAGTTTAGTGGCATCTGTAATTTCATTTCTCAGAATATCTTTCATCTGGGAGTGAAATAAATGATTTAAAATCACTTTTCTTTCATCTGTTGATAGAGATTGTCTGTAAGCCTCTGGGTGTACCTCAGGTGTGACTGGGCTCAAATCTTGATGCTTTATTGGGTCTTCCAACTCGATCCTTCATGTTAGAATCTCATAGATTGTGTGAAAAAGTGCTAATCTAGGCCTCCATTGAAGCACATATTCTAGTTAAAGGAACATTTTAGCTATTCTTAAGCATTTTGTTGTCTAAGCTTTTCATTTTTTAGAAATTTTCAAAGGTTTGGCAAAACAAGTTCATTCTGCCTCACCTCCTCCAAAATTCATTTGAAACAACCAATCCTACTCATACTAGACCCCTGTTTGTCGTGTATGTATACAAATGCATGGTCTCTATTACCAAAGCATGCAGAAACAATCAGGATTCCAAATGTCTTTAGTATCCTTAACCTTGTCTAGAGGATATCTCAACTATCTAGAGTGACAACTCTTGAGAGTTAAATTTTGTTACATTGATCATATTTTCTTCAAGGTCTCCTTAACAACTTCATTAGGAAGGACATCTCCATCTCCTCCATAAACAACAAGCTACAAAAGGGTTCTCTTACCTTGGTTGAAAGGCACAACCTAAAATAGTGAGGATAGATCAAATCCTCTTAAGGTGCTACCCACTCCTTTTCAAAGCCTAAGTGCTAAAAATTCAAATAGACTACTTCCCTAGCTACAAAATGACATACATAATCATCTATCTACCTCTGAGTGTCCTCAAATCTCTAATGTTGCTCGGTCTTTGAAGGAGATTAAATTTGGGTACCAACAAAGTGTAATCATATACAAATATTTATATTTTTGAGGTTCTCTTGATGGAAATAAGTCTACATTAGGTTATTGTTTCACATAGGGAAGCGGTTCTTTTTCATGTTTATTAAAGAAGAAAGATTTATTCATTTTATCATCTACTAAACTTGAATATGAAACTCTCACATATTTTTTCACACAAGGTATATGGTTGAGAATAATATTAGTTGATTTAAGAGAGGCTCAACATGAGTTTACATAGATTCCTTCTTTTAATAACGGGGGATACAATTTTCCAAGAATCCATTTTTCATGCTAGAATGAAACATATAGAAATATTGAAATCATCAATTTATCAGAGACTTGGTCAATGATAATAAGATTTTTAATTGAGTATGTGTTAATTGAAGATCGTCTTACCGATATTTTCACCAAGGGTTTGTTGCACTAATTTCATGGAAGAATCAAGGAGATGATAGACATTATTTCTCTTTACGTCAATGGGGGAATGTTTAATATGAACTCAATATGGATATTTTTGGTTAAAAAGAATTATTAAGATTTTCTGTTTGATTTTTTAGATTTTTTTAGAAAAATGTGTAAAATTATATTTTAAGAAAACCTATTTTTTTAAAATTCTATTTTAAGAGTCCTATTTATAGACTCTAAATGCTAGTTAGAATGTAGTACACTAGATGTGCATTTTCCTTAGTTTGAATAAGTATTCGTTCATCTCCAATATGTGTGACACCATTTATATGTTTATATGAATAAATTTATTTTTATCCTAATCCATTTCTATTATTAAAAGATATTGTTGTAGCTAGGTTCACTAGGATGCATGATAGGTGTGCATGTCTCACTTAAACTAATTTTAGCTTCTTACATATTGACCATATAATAGAAGTGGATGATATTTTTCAACCTTAGTATATTTTTAGTATTCTTTAGTTGAATTTACTTCAGACATACTTTAGTAAGGGAAAGCTTTCTCATTATCATTTCATAATCATTATTATTACATTATTTCTTATCTTTTGTCATGGGAAGACGAGTACATGAAACTATGTTGATCATATTACATAAAAAAAAGTTTAGTATCCTCAAACATCTATAATCCAAAAGCATCGTCATGTACTCACCACATTCGTCACACTATGTTAATTTTTTCGTTAGAAAACAAAGTAGCCATATTTCAAATCATAATTTACGACTATAGGATGCGTGGATTTTAATAACTTAAAAGAACAATATTTAAGGGAATAGCTGGTCACGAGGAAAAAATTAGATGCTAGCTTTTGATAACACATATTTTCACCAAGGGGATCTACTGATGTGTAACACCCGCTAAAACGACCACTCGAGACCCAAGAACAACCTAGGTTTAGATAGGAACATTTATGAAATATTTTTTTATTTTTTTTTAAAGCGTGACTACAAACAGGCCTGTTAGCAAAAATTGACACAATAAAAAAATATCAAGGACAAATATATTAGATAGAATAAAATTTTCCATTATAAAAATATTGAGGACCACATACAAGTTAATGAGTGTAACTAAACCAAGTTTAGTTTAAAATTTCCTTTAATAAATAATTAAATTAACTCTAAGATTAAATGTTCTCTAGTAAATTTTAGAAGGTTTAAAGTGGCCAAAACAATTAAATACCCAAGGTATTTAATTCCTCTAGGTCTAAATAATAACCAAGGTTCACATTAACATGAGGTTAGGAAAACATTCACTTACCCCATAACGTGACCCCCAAAAGGTCAACCCAAGCTTTAGAAATAAACATTTAAGTTAGAAAGGGATAAATTCCCACTTACCCACTCTCAGGATCATCTTGAACTTCAACCTGATTTTTCACACATTTAACACACTTAAATTTTCCTAAAAACATTTCCATTAGATAGGAAATTTCTTCCCCTTTCCAATGATATAAATAATTCCTCCTAACTCCTCATATTTCCTAAGTTACGGGCCGGTGGGCCTAGGGAGAAAAATATTCCCCAAAGGTGGGCCTTTGGGATTGGGGAAGAAAAATTTCCCCAAAAGTGGGATTGGGGAAGAAAATTTTACCCAAAGGTAGGCCTCGCAGCCATGGGGAAGAAATTTTTTCCAAAGGTGCAAGGGGGGACAAATTTTTCATGTCACGACTGTAAATTGTTAAGCCCAAGTGGGAAAGTGGGTCATCGGAGGTAATTTGGATTTCTAGCCTTTTTCTTGAGAAGGAAAAAAGTTTAAAAGTGAGACGCACCTCCGCCGACACCTAGAGACAAAACATTTCATGCTTGAAATTTTCAAGTGGGAAGGTGGACCGACGGGGAAACTTAGGACTTTAATATTTTTGAGTTGAAAAACTACAAGGTTAAAATGAACTCCACCCCTTCGCCGATGCCTAAGGATGCCACGTGTCGATCGACAATGACAGATGGGGAAGTGGGCCGATGGGGAAACTTAAGATTTTGTGTCATTTTCAAAAAAAAAGTTTGAAGGTGCGGGCCCACAAACCCGTGGAGGTGTTTTTCCAAAATCGAATTGGCATGGGTAGGGCCGCAGAGGAATTTGGGAAAAGGAAATTTTTTTCAACAAAACTTTAGATGGCCATAACTTTTGACTGGAAGCTCAGATTTGGGAAAATGAGGACTTTTGGAAAGGTCTCAAACTCCTCTTTGCAAAGGAAACATCAAAATTCATTTTTGACAAACTTAGGTGGGTGAATTTTAAGAAAATGTCTTTCCTGCCATTTAAATGTGAACTAGACTTTTTAACTTAACAAAATTAATTCAATCCGCCATTCTTTCTTCCTCAACATGCCAAACTGACATGGAGGATTGCACTTGGAAAGATTTGGATGGATTTTTAGGGTTTAATTGATGGATTGAGTTTCAAAATGAGTTTCCTTTCCTTTTAATGAATTTGCATTATTTTTCCTCTTCCCCGATAAAAATACGAACTATATAAATTGCAAGGCCAATACAAACTATTTTTGAATGTGTTTTGATCATCCTTAGTTCAGTTTTAATATTTTATCTTGTCTTTCATTGTTGTAGGGTACTCTGTATGTTTTTCTTATATTTATTTGCAATTTTACATTTTAAGAGAATCAAAATAGAAATCATACTTAAACCCAAATTGATCTATTTTCATTTACATACTTTAAATATTTAAGTTCATTCCATTCCAATTTTACAATGTTTAACTTTACTTCATCCATGCATGAAAACCCAAAATGTAGTTCTACTTTCAAATCATGCACTTCAATGAAATAGAGAAAATAATATTTAACATACATATTTCTTTTTCTAATTTTCAAAATGAGATTTCACAATATATTTCAAACAGAGATTTCAAATGAAAACCATATCATTTGTGGTAATTAAATCAACTTCTTATGAACTCCAATAATTCTTTTACAACTTCCTTTTCATTAACATTCAAATACAACTTACAGAATATACATTTTCACATTCAAATGTAGGTTCCATTTCCAAAAATAGAGTAACTTTCCACCACAAATATTATTACAATGTCATCCACTTGAAGTGGAAATTTCACAATAAGGAACCCAAGGAGAAACTACAAAATTTTTCTTCATCCTCAACTCCAGAACAACAAGAAGATCCACCATATATATTTTGATCACAACAAAAAAAAGAGGAGAGGCAAACTCTCCACCCAACCAAGAATTCCAATGAAGAGGAGAATCCATCCTCCTCATTGGCCCTTGAGCCCAACCACAAAGAAATAAGAGATGTATTTCAACTCATGGCAACAAACAAGCTTCCACAACACAAAAAAATTTTCACAAATAGAACATAGTCCAAATACATACTACAATTTACAACCATAGGAAGAACAACAAACAATACTCAGGATTCATCACACACAAGCCAAAGGAGCAAGACCTATGGGGGAAGCTTCTTATACCTCCCAATGGGGAAATGGGTGTCCACCTTAAGATAAACCTGCAAATATATATATATATATATATATATATATATATATATATATATATATATATATATATATATATATATATATATATATATTATATATATATATATATATATATATATATATATATATATACATGCCCTTATGCCTCCCCAATGCCCTTACCCCCCCAAGTACCCCTATACCTCCCATTCTATTATGCCTCCCCAACTCTTATGGCACCCCATAACAAGTAAAGAAATGCAAGTTATTTCTTTTACAAGGTGGAACCCAATCCCAAACTCCCTTCACAATAACACTTATACCTCCCAAAAATCTTATGCCTCCCCACAAGAGATCCCATAGTCTTCTCCTACACCATACCTAGGCAATCTACCCAACCAGCCAACAACATACCAAAATATTCAAAGCATTCACATATGCATAAATAAAATAAGAACATTTTAAAGAGCCAAGCTCCTACCTCTCCATGGTAGAGTTTGCTCCAAAATTTCAACATAAATCTTTTTCCAATCCAAATAGTCCAAAATCTCCAGCAATCCACAAGCATTCAAAAAATCTCTAACTCTCTTCCCAAAATTACAAGATCTCCAAACCAAAAGAAGTAACCAAAATGAAATCACCAAATGAAGTAAGTAACCCCAAAACAAGCCAAGGAATTTGAATAAATAGAAGAGGGAGAGAGGAGGATGAGGTGGCTCCATGTAGGATGCCACATCACATCCTCAACTCCACCTCACAAGTCAACTTCAAACTCCAAAGCACAATTAAAAGGTGGGTGAATAAATGACATTTTACTTACACACACAAACCAAGTCCACACCCCAAGGACCAAAATTAAATTCATGTAAGAAGTGCAATTAAAACTTACAATTTGTCTTCCCAAAATACATAATAATGCCTAATTTTGACTCCCCAACCATAGGTAAGGTTGGTATACAAATTTAAGAGGTGTGGGACAAGTTTAACTTGTCCCACAAGCCTCCAAAATCAGCCCCTAAGGACAGATCCGAATTTCAAAAGGAAGGTGGAGTGTTTCACACTCAAATTTACTTACACATTACTTACAACACATAATCCAAGAGCCATCAACTCTAATAAATGCATTATTTTGACCCAATTAATTAATTTAACAACATGATTACTCACTAATATTGACACCAAATTAAATAAATAATAAAGGGGAAAAATACATCACAAAATCACATACTAAATTAAACAAAGAAACTAAATAAAATAATACACATAACCCCTTGGTCACATTTAAAGGTGATCCCCCATGGGAACCCCTAGCAATAAGCACACACAAACACACATAAACAAATACATGTTGCCATGGTGACCTTGTTGAATTCATCTAGAATTCCAATGTGGTTGGTCTCTAATCCCCGATGTTTGTTGTGACATGTTTACCTACAAAACACAAATACCTCCTTCGGCCTTGTGGCTGCATCAAAACATCCAAAATAAATATAAAATATAACTCCAAATCATCTATATATAAATCAAAACATCATCCAAGCAAGTAACAATATCATTTACAATTCCATCCATAATCATATGATCACAAGATTAGTTCCATTTTCTAGGTTTACTCAATATGACAAAAATATCACATGTAAGAAAAAACATATATATATAACCATGTCAATCAACATATCAACATCAATATAAAATGTCTCTAATAATCCACATGCATCATATATGAATCAAAATCAACCTCAGTCCATGCTCTCTAATGTCTAACATCATACCAACTCAAAGCTACAATAATGTCCATAAGTATAATCAACAATATCATAATCAATAACAAAAGGTGTCAAGGGAAGTGGGCACTACATCCCCCTCCCCTTAGACTCAACTTCCTCTTGAAGTCACTGGAATAGGTGTGGAAACTAAAATCATAACAAAGTAGCATCCTCCCATATAGCCACAGTCTCATCATATCTGTCCCACTACACTCAAACCTGGTCAATCTCTCTACCTCGAAGGCCCAAGGTCCTATGCTCTATAATGTGAATGGGCTCCACCATCACTTGCCCCTGATCCTGCACTTGTAATGAGGTCCAATCTAGCACATGAGAAGGATCTGTAATATATCTCCTAAGTACTAAAACATGAAACACATCATGGATGCGAGACAAGCTAGGTGGTAAATGCTAGATGGTAGGCCAAAGGACCGATATGCTCCAAGATCTCAAAGGGGCCCATGAATCTAGGAGCTAACTTAGAACCTTTTCCATAATAGATAGGGATCTTATGTGGCCTGACACGAAGGAAAACCTTCATGCCCACATCAAAACTATGGTCGGTCCTATGCTGATCTACATACTTCTTCTATCTATCATGTGCCTCCTATAGTCTTTGTCTGATCATAACCACCTACTTTGCTCCATGTCTGTGATAAAGCTAGCCCAAGAGAAACCCTATCCTCTAACCTGTCCCAACTAAGAGGTGTCATGCACTCTCTACCATACAATTCCTGAAAAGGAGCCATGCCTATCAAACTCTGAAAAACTATTATTGTAGGAAAACTCCACCAAGTACAAATACTCCTCCCATCTCGATTGATGATCCATAACATACATCCTAAACATGTCCTCTAAGATCTATTCACCCACTCAATCTATCCATCTATCTCAGGTGATATACACCATACTAAAATTGATCTTCGTCCCGAGGGCATGTTACATGGTAGTCCAAAAGTGGGAAGTATACAGAGGATCATGGTCACAAATGATCTTCCATGGAATCCCATGCAATCTGACAATCTCATCTAGATATACCCGTGCCACTACACTAGCTATATAGGTGGTCTTCACCGAAAAAAATGAGCCACTTTCATCAATTTATCCACCATGACCATGATGGCATCGTGGTGGTATCTCAACATCGGTAGCCCAACAATGAAATCCATGGAAATGGTGTCCCATTTCCATTCCAGTATAACATGCGGAAAGAGAAGGCTAGCTAGATGCTGATGCTTGGCCTTCACTTTCTACACTCTAAATAGCATGACACAAACTGAACCATGTCTCTATGAAGTCCCCTCCAGTGATATAATCTGTCTCAAAGTGGCATGCATCTTCTTCACCCCGGGATGGGCTAAATAGGGTGCATGATGTGCCTCTATCAAATGTCCTGCCTCAAGCCTCCATCTCTGGGAACATAAATCTGGCCTCTATGCCTAAGAAGGCCATCTACCTCTAATGAAAACCCATCAAACTTCCCCTCAAGGGGTCTCTAAGACTCGATCTCTACTCTAGCTGCAATGTAGAAACTATCATGAGGAAGTTGCTATAGAATCCTTGCTCCACAAATCTATGCTCACTGAGGTGGCCATAACCACATGTCTCCTCTTGCTAAGAGCATATGTAACCACATTCTCCTTCCCCTTCACATGCTCTATCTCCATATCATACTCACAAAGAAACTCCATCTAACATTCGTTGACGAGCATTGAGATTGGGCTGCGTGAAGAGGTGGCGAAGACTCAAGTGATCAGTCCTGAGTGTGAATCTTTGGCCAAGAAGGAAGTGTCTCCATCAAACCAAGGCATGAAAAACTACCACAAGCTCAAGATCATGAGTTAGATAATTGAGCTCATAATCCTTGAGTTTGCAAGACTCAAAAGTAACAACTTTTCCCTCATGCATCAACACACCTCTAACTCTTTCCAAGGAAGCATCCATGCATATGAAAAACTCACCCCATGGATCTAGCACTGTAAGAACTAGCATTATCGTGAGGCATTCCTTTAGTGTCCTAAAGGCCTCTCGCATCTATCTGACCAAACAAAATTCTTCCCTTTCCACTAAAGGGAAGTGATGGGGTACGTAACCCGAGAGAAGTCCTAAAAAAATCTCCTGTAATAACCTACTAAACCCATGAAGTTACGCACACCTCTGTTACACTAGTGGGTGTTGGCAAATCCATAATAGCTCAAATCTTGTAAGGATCATCTATGTGATACCTTCCCGTAAAAATGATGTGGCCCAAATACTACACTCTATCTAAAAACAACACACACTTCTCCGAAGTTCCAGTAAAGCTTACCGCTCTGCTCACGAAGACACTAAGAACCTACACAAGGTTCCCCTCATGCTCCTCACACGTATGTGAGTAAATCAAAATTTCATCAAGAAAGATGAGCATGAAGTGATCTAAGAATGTCCTGAACACCCCATTCATCAAGCTCATAAACACTATGGGGGCATTCATCAAACCAAAAGGTACCACGGTGAACTCATAGTGGCCATATCTCATATGAAAAAGGTGGTCTTATGAATATCTTCCTCCATAATCCTTAGCTGATGATAACCTGACTTAAGGTCTATCTTGATAAAATTGTGGCCCCCTTCATTTGATCAAACAAATCATCAATGCATGGAAGGGGATAACGATTCTTGATCGTTACTTTTTTTAGTTGATGGTAATCAATACACAACCGCAGAGATTTGTCCTTCTTCTTTACAAATATCACCGTGCACCCCAAGGGGATACACTAGGATGGATTAGGCCTTTCTCCAAAAGGCCCTCTAGCTGCAACTTGAGCTCGCAGAGCTCAAGGGTGGTCATCCGATAAGGTTCTCGTGAGATAGGATCTACTCCCAAAAAGATCTATGTGAAAATATATCTCACATGGGGGTGGTAACCCTAGTAGATCCCCTGGAAAGACATCAAAAAAACTCTCTCAAGATGGGATGGTCATCAAGCTGATGGTCCACTAGACTCATCCTCCAATCGGTCACTAACTATGTGATAGCATACATACATTTGACAACCCCATCGCACACACCACTTAAGCTACATGGCGAGAGATGGTGCAATGGAAATAGGTCTCCTAACCCTACTATCACTAACTCAACTCCTAGATCATCTGCACATGATATAATCTTATGGTAACAATCCACTCGGCTCTGTGTGCAAACAACTAGTCCATGCCCAAGATGACTCCATACGAACCCAATGGAAGGATACAAAGATCCGAGGTAGTGGTGAAAGGTCCCAAATCCACTACACACTCCTTAACTAAGGATTCTACAAGATCTTGGCTCCAAAATCCATCTCAATGTCCCAACTAAGACCTTGCCTAACTACCACTATCCCTGCATCACTCTACCAAAGATGGTGTAATAAAAGAATCAAAAGAACCAAAATCAAATAGAATGGTGGTAGGAATACCACCAATGCTACCATCGTCTCAATCATGGTACTTTGGTGCTCATCCTGGTGGTTCTCAACCACTGCATAGATTTGATGACCGCACCCCATGTCACCAATAATAGGCTCTAAGATCTGTGCCTTACCCTTGTTACTAGGGTTACTGTGGGAAGTCTCTCCAAAAATGTCTAAGCAACACCACAACCAAAACAACCACCCAATCCTCTCCCATGAGTAGCAGGTCTACTGGTACTCTAGAGGTATTTTCTATGGATCCTAATGATCAGCTATGGTATGCTTTGAGGTCTCTGATGATGAGCTCCTACTCAATGAGCTCTAGGTGTACCTTGTGTTTGAATGGGACCCCTAGGAGGAGGCCCCATACTCCGAACCCTCTATGCATCAAATCTTTGTGGAGGTCTATAAGGTGGGCGAGACTACTACTTACTATGGTCTAAAAGATGACTATGATGAACCCTATCCACCACGAGGAGGAGGAGTTGACCCCCTCGATCTGTTATCTTGCATCTGCTGGATGCGGCTCCATACTCGGTCTCTGGCCTGTTGTCTTTCCCTGAGTCTCCTCTGCTATATAGGCCTTCTCAAAGGCCTCAACTAAAGTCTGTGGATGGTGGATATGCGCACCACACCTCCAATGTCTAGATTTAGGCCCTAAATGAACATGTGGATCCATACTTGCTCATCTTGCATGTAGTCGACATATTGGAGTAGATCCAAAAATTGAATCTCATACTAAGCTAGTGTTAAAGATTCCTACCGAAGGTCATGAAACTCATCTATCCTCTACAAAAAGAACCTCTTAGATAATTACCTACTCCTAAACCACTCCTCAAAGAGCTCCTGTAACTAACTATCTCGAATCAACATAGAGCTTCTACTCCTCGGTCCTCCACTGACACCCTGCTCCATCCCTCATAATATGGATTGCAACACGAGGTTTCATGTTTCTAGAACAAGGGTAGATTGAAGCACCTGGTCAAGCTCACCAACCAGGCCTCTTCCTGAAATCATCCTGTGTCACTAGAAGAATGTGATGGTCATAGCTTTAGGATCTCCTTGATATGGTCTACAACTATAGTCTGGTGACCCCTAGGCCTCTCTGCATGCTCATCTCTAAGCCTAGGGCTTCGAGACCTATCCCTGTGTCAAAAATCCAGTCTCCCTGTCCCCTATGTGGTGACTCTTCTCTTCCTGACTCCACATGGGATTTCTCTCCTCTATGCTCCTCGCTATGTCAAGTTGATGCATGAGCCTCAATGGATGTCACCCTATCATGTCTAGTGTATTTCCTCCATGGACCCTCCGCGTAAAGTGACATTAACATCTAAAGAGTTTATAAAATATGTGTTAGGCTGGGTGCTACCGTATGATCTTTAGGTGGTAACTCTAGGTCTATGTGAAAGGACCCCTCATCTTGTTCGTGCCTACTACAAAAACTAAGGTGAGAGTTAGTTCATTATTCTAGGTTTTATTCAGTTTTCCATGTTTACTAGAATATGTAATTTTCAAAGAAATTTGTTTTCTATATTTTAAAGTGTGCTAGGTTTAATATTGCTCTAGGTTTAGTGTTCATGTCTCATGTTTTCTAGTGTTCCCAAGGGTCCAAGCTTTGAACCCATGGCTCTGATACCAAGTGTAATGCTCGCTAAAATGACCATTTGAGACCCAAGAACAACCTATGTTTAGATAGGAACATTTATGAAGCAATTTTTTTTTTTAAAGCGTGACTACAAATAGGCCTATTAGAATTGTCACAATAAAAAAATATCAAGGACAAATATATTAGATAAAATAAAATTTTCCATTATAACAAATATTGAGGACCACATACAAGTTAATGAGTGTAACTAAACCAAGTATAGTTTAAAATTTCCTTTAGGTGTTAATTTAATGAATAATTAAATTAACTCTAAGATTAAATGTTCTCTAGTAAATTTTAGAAGGTTTAAAGTGGCCAAAAAAATTAAATACCCAAGGTATTTAATTCCTCCAGGTCTAAATAATAACCAAGGTTCACATTAACATGAGGTTAAGAAACATTCACTTACCCCATAATGTGACCCCCTAAAAGGTCAACCCAAGCTTTAGAAAATAAACATTTAAGTTAGAAAGGGATAAACTCTCTTTACCCACTCTCAGGCTCATCTTGAACTTCAACCTGATTTTTCACACATTTAACACACTTAACTTTTCCTAAAAACATTTCCATTAGATAGGAAATTTCTTCCCCTTTCCAATGATATAAATAAGTCCTCCTAACTCCTTATATTTCTTAAGTTACAGGATGACAGAGGCTTGGGAGGAAAATATTCCCCAAAGGTGGGTCTGCAGGCTTGGGAAGAAAATTTTCCCCAAAAATGGGCCGAGGCTGGGGAAGAAAATTTTCCCCAAAGGTGGGCCTATGGGCTCGGGAAGAAATTTTTCCCAAGGCGGGTTGGAAGGAAATTTTTTTCCCAAGGTGCAAGGGACACTTGGCACGTTGTTAAGCCCACGTGGGAAGATAGATTGTTAGAGGTAATTTGGATTTCTAACCATTTTGTTGAGAAGGAAAAAAATTTAAAAGCGATTTGTGCATCTCGCCAATGCCTAGAGATGCCACATGTCATGCCCTAAAATTTTCAAGCGAGAAGGGGGACCGATGGGGAAACTTAGGACTTTAAGATTTTTGAGTTGAAAAACTTCAAGGTTAAAACAAACTCCGCCTCTCTTCGCCAATGCCTAAGGATGCAACGTGTAAGATTGAAAGTGATAGGAGGGGAAGAAGGAAGACAGGGAAACTTAAGATTTTGTACCATTTTAAAAAAAAAGTTTGAAGGTGCAATCCCACAAACCCGTGGAGGTGTTTTTACAAAAAAAATTGGCGTAGTGTAGGGTAGAGCCGCATGAGAAATCTGGTAAAATGAAAATTTTTGCAAAAAAACTTTAGATGGCCATAACTTTTGACTGGAAGATTATATTTTCAAAATGGGACTTTTTAGAAAGGGCTCGAACTCCTCTTTGCAAAGGAAACATCAAAATTCATTTTTGACTAACTTAGTTGGGTGAATTTTAAGAAAACATCTTTCCTTCCATTTAAATGTGAACTAGACTTTTTAACTTAATAGAATTAATTCAATCTGCCATTCTTTCTTCCTCAACATGCCAAACTGACATGGAGGATTTACACTTGGAAATATTTGGATGGATTTTGTAGGGTTTAATTTATGGATTGATTTTCAAAATGAGTTTCCTTTCCTTTATGTGAATTTGCATTATTTTTCCTCTTGCCCGATTAAATATGAACTGTGTAAATTACAAGGGAAATACAAACTATTTTGGAATGTGTTTTGATCATCCTTAGTTCATTTTAATATTTTATATTTTATTTTATTATTGCAGGTACTCTGTATGTTTTTCTGATATTTATTTGTAGTTTTACAGTGAATCAAAATAGAAATCATACTTAAACCTAAATTGATCTATTTTCATTTACCATACTTTAAATATTTAAGTTCATTGTCATTCGAGTTTTACAATGTTTAACTTTACTTCAATCCATGCAAAAACCTAAAATGTAGTTGTACTTTCATATCATGCACTTCGAATGAAATAGAGAAATGTAATATTTCTTCATACGTATTTCTTTTTCCAATTTTCAAACAGAGATTTCACAATATATTTCAAACACAGATTTCAAATAAAAACCATATCATTTGTGGTAAATACAACATCTTCTATTAAACTCCAATATTTTTTTTTACAACTTCCTTTTTCATTCATCAAATACAACCTTCTCACATTCAAAATATACATCTTTCACATTCAAATGTAAGTTCCTTTCCAAAATAGAGCATCTTTCACCACAAATATTATTAAAATGCCATCCACTTGAGGTAGGAAATTTCACAATAAGGAACCCATGGAGAAACTGCAAAATTTGTCTTCATCCTCAGCTCCAAAACAACAACAAGAAGATCCACCATATAACTTTTGATCAAAACAAAAAGGAGGAGAGGAAAAATCTCTACCCAACCAAGAATTCCAATGAAGAGGAGAATTCCCTCCTCATTGGCCCCCGAGCCCCAACCACAAAGTAATAAGAGATATATTTCAACTCATGACAACAAACAAGCGTCCACAACACAAAAACAATTTTCACATACATAACACAATCCAAATACATACTGCAGTTTGCAACCACATGAAGAACAACAAACAATACTTACGCTTCATCATGTAAAATCCAAAGGAGAAAACCTTTGGGGAAGCTTTCTTATACTTCCCAAGGGGGAAATGGGTGTTCACCTTAAGATAAACCCGCCTATATATATATATATAATTTCAAAATACATATTCGTTTTCCTCCCCAAGTACCCCTTATACCTCCAATTCTCTTATGCCTTCCCACACTCTTTATATGGCACCCCATAACGAGTAAAGAAATGCACGTTATTTCTTTTACAAGGTGGAACCCAATCCCAAACTCCCTCCACAATAACACTTATACCTCCCCAAAAATATTATGCCTTCCAACAAGAGATCCCCATAGCATTCTCCTACACTAAACCTAGGAAATCTACCCAACTAGCCAAACAACATACCAAAATATTCAAAGCATTCACATATGCATAAATAAAAGAAGAACATTTTAAAGACCTAAGCTCCTACCTTTCCATGGTAGAGTTTGCTCCAAAAGTTCAACATCAAGATTTCTCTAGTCCAAACAATGCTGAAATCACCAACAATCCACAAGCATTCCACAAAAATATCTAACTCTCTTTGAAATTACTAGAGTTCCGACCAAAAGAGTAACCAAAAAATGAATTCACCAAATGAAGTAACTATACGATGGAAAAGTGACAAGCGAGCATGGGAATCTACAAGTAAATTTTCCTTGCACCCGACCTCCCGAGGTCGTGCCGAGATAGCCGGTGGGGATTGAATATGTGTGGGATGGAGACAAGCTAATTAGGCAATCTAATGTCTTCAACATGCATTAGTGGAAATTACGAATCTAAGGCAAAGAAGGCCCTCCTAACCTGAACTGGTGTGATAGATCGATCCAAAAGGATGACTGCTCGAAGGCTCAAATCAATATCAAGCTCTGGCGTGATTCGGTCTATGGGTTGTGGAATACATGGAAAATGACCTGGGATAGTTTCGTGTATGTCTCCAGATAAGGTCATAGGGCGGATGGTAAATATAATTGACTCTATGGGTGATTCTCTAGCCTAATCAAGAAATCCTTAGCTTTGTTAGCTGATGTGTCTAACAAGGATAACTGTTCAATGATGATAGGTGGAAGTGGAGTAGATCTGAATACTAATGTACGTAGGCCAACATCTATGTCTGATTCACCTATGGACTCATTGGGTTGTGAGACTTGTGGGTCACAACCATAGGTTTGTGGTTGATTTGGACCTACTATGGTCATGTGTGGAATTAGTCCCTAATCCATAGTATCCAATAGTCATATGATTTTTCCACCTCTATATTTAGAATTATTAATTGTGTGATCTTTTCAAGAGTATCTCACAGGCATTCGTGCAACCTAAATTCTTAAGCTGGTATCTATATCTATGAGAGTGTCTCTTGTGTCTGGTTTTGGGACCAAAGGATCACAACCGAATGTCTTATCTTTTTCAAAACCCTTCCACACCATCATGCGGATATGTATCTAAAGTAATCTATAGTTTGGTTGATTTGACCAAAATGTGTGTGCTTGGTCATCTTCTATGTTTAACCCGTGCAGTTGGAAACTGATTTGTTGTAAGTTTACCATTGTTTGGACGACTTGGATCCTAAGATTCTGATCTATATCAGTTATGGCTGTGACGAGATTGGGTTGGGGCATGATTGGCTTGAATACGTATTCCCTGGGCTCTCTAGGTCCCGTGATTGTCATACAAAAGAAACATATGTAAACTAAATGCAGCAAAATAAAATTAACTATGCGAAGTATATCTACAACATATATAACTTCTATATTTTTGTTATTTTTTGATGAGTTTTATAAATGAATTTCAAGGAGCAGCTATTTTAATATATCTAGAAATTGACAATTAATCTAGTGTTAGATTTTAAAACAAACAAAGTAACCGAGTATAGCTACTTGCCCGTGCAATGCGATTGTAAATCTATTCTAAACAATGAAATAATGATCTAATCTATTTGAAAGACTCTCAATCCTACCTCGAAGTGAGGAAAGAATCATAGTCTCTCAAAACTATCAATCCTCACGGCTTCCACGGCAATATCGAAAGTAAAATTGATGAAAATAAAGTGATTGGCTACTCTATTTGATATGCTTTTAATTTAGAACTTTGAAAGCTAAAACCTGGATTCTACGTAGAATAGTGGCGAATCTGATGATGTGTGTGATCTTGTCCCCTCGGTGTGACCTCCTCACTCCTTCATGTTCACGTGGATCCGTAAAAGCGTGTAATGCTAGCATCAACAAGTAGATATTGGGACAAAGGCGCTTTAGGATACGAAAGATAGCTCAAGAGTACAGAGCTTGGCTTATGCAATTCCTAGCGAGATTTATTGCATGAGTCATGCAACATAAAACGTCCATAACCTAAAACTATCCTGCTTGAAGAGTAATACCTACAACTTTAATGGCTTCCTATTGAAAACAAACTATTCTACTCCAATGGATTGGATGAAATATCAACAACACTTACACAATATGGATATGTGGCTTCCTAACAGCAAAACAACACTAACTAAACATGCAATGAAAGAAACTAAGAATTCTAAGCAAAAATGAAAGACTAATATATTGCAATGAGAAATTCAGAGGCAAATTTGAGGGGCCATTTGCTTGAGCACAAGCTAACTATTTATAGCATTTACATTTACCCAAGGTAAAAACCAAATTGAACTCTTAAAATATAAACAATGGCAAAACACTATTCCAGGGAACTAGAATCATTAATGCAAGCCCAAGGCAGTGAAAAAAAATGATAAACGTTGAAATTCACATGAGTCGTGTTAAAAGAGCATTCTAGAAAATGCGTAAAGGACCGCCACCCTGAGTAGGGCGGAAGTTACAGGACCGCCGCCATGATCAGGGTGGCGGTCACAAGACCACCACCCAGGCAGGGTGGCGGTTTCGTAACTGAAGAGAAAAAGGCAAAGAAAAGAGGAGAAAAGAGAAAAGTAAAGCACGCGGGGGCTAAGCGGGAATGCGGGATGATAACGCATACTTGGAGAGCTTTTACGGATCCCGTACACCTTGCGAGGAGACTGTATCATCATTGGGCACGTGTTACATTGTTCGATGGTGCGATGCCCTACAATTTTGGGTACGTACATATTGCCCCCTCGGAGAAGCGTTTCGCCATTAAGAGGCGTAAAGCGGTGGGTCCAAGTATGGCGGTCCCGAAATGGGAATTTGGAAGTTATACGATATGTCCGTGTGTCGAAATGATGCCATCCAAAATTCTGCTCTCCTGCAAAATGAAAAGAGAACTCAAGTGCAGATAGACAAGATAGATTAGAAAATAAATGCTAAAATAATGGGAAATGAGGACATACCATTTGTGTGGGGATAAGAACTTACCTCCGTTGGTGCTCCAAACCTGCAAAAAAAAAACATTCAAAACAAGTCGGGATGTATATATATATGAAAGTGGGCCAATTTCCCTATTCATTTACGCGTGCTTGATTTGATTGATTCTCGAGCTCTGGGACCCACGATGACGGTTTCTTACGAGAGTAGAGTCAAAACACTCGTGATGAGATAGCGATCATGCATCCGTGTGCGAATCATCGACCCACGAGATCACGAGTTAGATCTCCTCAATTTATTGTTTTTACCTCTAAAATTTTAAAATGCTAAAATCTTTTTCGTGGGGGGGTTATTTTCGAAAATGTTAGGTTCAAAAGGTCCATCTAGGGGGACGCCTACTAGGGTAGGCTTTGTTTTTAGTTAAAATGGTCCTTTTTTGTGTTTTTTTGGCCTTTTTAAGTTTAAAAAACCGTCTGCGTTTTCGGGACATGACCACCTCCTTGAAGGCGGCGGTTGCATGAAACCGCCGCCGCTATTCGAGGCGGTGGTTCTTTCTGAAATGTCAAAAGAACACTTTTTTGAGGTTTTTTTTACATTTTTAGCATTTCTATGTGTTTTCATGATTTTTCTAATGTCATTCGGATGCTAACTTACTTTGTTTTGTGTGTTTTTGGGTGTATGCAGGAGAGAGGAGTACATTCGGTGGAGCCGGGAGAGGGAGTGTGATTGGCTCCAAGCAGTGCTAGACGCCCTTTCACAGGTTGAGTAGGATACTCTTCAAAGGGTGGGTATACTATGTATATCATGGGTACCACATGTTGCACCATCTAGTCACATACTCTGTGACTTATTTTCCTACTGGGATGTTGATCGGAACACCTTCCGATTACTAGGGGTCCGAGGTGAGTGGACCATCACACTAGAGGATGTTTACCATATCCTGGGGGTCCCGATCATCGGGAGGTGACTCACCCTCGAGACAGCAGGTTCACGGGCCTAGATAGCATAGTGGGCTTCTTACATGGGAGATGCAGTCATCTCCACGGATTCGAAGAAGGGTGTTAGAGTTCAGTCTATTCCTTGCTTTGTCAGGCTATTATGGGGATCCTTTCCTCGAGATTGATCGGGGACAAGGAGGAGACACACTGCTATATTGCTGGTCCCCCATCATTGCACAGATCGAGGGTCATGGCCGGATTTATGCCTGGGAGCATATATACTTGGGACTACCTACCATGACTTATACAGGGTAGTCCATTTAGAAGGGCAGTCTTTGAGCCACCCGACTCTAGTCATGAGTTTGGTCTACGAGCACTTCATTGCCTATGGCAGAGGTGTAGAAGTGATGATCCCGAGAGCTGTGAGGGCAGCCAAATGGATAGATATGTCGGTGCTCGAGCACCTCATCGCCCGATTGCTTATCCGACCACCGATGACATGGAGGCCACACCATATCGAGACCATGGCAGGCATATGGGGTGATGAGGCTCTTACCTTGATCTCCGCTCCACCACGGGAAACTTATTAACAGAGTGGGGTGAGTAGAGATACACCCCTTTAGCTGAGTTCCTCAGTAGTTTGGCCTACCTTACATGGGCATGCTTTCCCGGTAGTGCCAGTATTCAAGTCGATTCCAAGAGGCCGAGGGGGGTCCTAGAGGTCGGGGTTGGATAGTTGTTACACCTGGCATTCCTATTGCAGCCAGGAGGGTAGTACGTGCCCGAGGGAAAGCCAGTGCTCCTCAGGCACCCCTACTTCAGATTACCACGGGTCCTGCCCATAGCAGTGATGATCCCATCGAAATAGACTCTACTCGAGTCCGAGGAGTTCACGGGGGAGAGACAGGAGGAGGATACCGAGGAGGACAATGATCCTAAGTGGCATGACACTCAGGATATCATGCAGGTAGAGAGGGCATAGCGAGTTCAGAGAGAGTGACTTTGGTTTCAGAGGAGCCACTCTCCTAGGGCCATGGTTGGGAGGATGAGTCCATTGTAGGATTCTATGTCACTCCAGGCCACGGGGGAGCACCTAAGTCGCGGCGACATCCGTGGTGAGTCCCGACCTAGAGATGCATCCTGGAGGCCTAGTGATCCAAGTAAGTGTTATCACCAAATCATAGCACCCCTATGTTTATACAAGTGCATATACTTGAACTCACGATGTGATTGGATAACATGGGTACTATCTCCAAGTCAGGACTTGCTACTTGAGATAGACCTCTAGAGAAAGCTGGTTCTCGCTCCTAAACTACCCCCACAATCTACTCTAATGCGGGGAACTAACTATTCTAATCTAAATTTCCGAGGGACTAGGGAGAGAGAATGCATGAAACGAAAGCCTACAATAAAGTGGTGATACACCAGAAAAGGAGGGTGTGAGAGTAGTTCCCAAATGCGTGAAATACAGAAGCAAAGTGCACACTAGAAGAGGTGATAACAGTTCTCCATAATCTAGCAAAAATGCATTCACAACGATATTCCAAGCATACACAATGATAATGGATCCCTGCAAGAACATAATAATAGACACAATATTCTTGTAGAAAGATTAAAGGCGCAAGAAGAATGCAAGAAAACATAGCAGGGGAAGATATATCCACAAACTGATATTTTATTGCTTCATGATATGCATAGTTCAATCTATTACAAGATAAGGGCCTGGATCACCATGCAAGGAGTCCACTACAAGGGCCTGCAGCACATTGGCTTCACAAAGAAATTTCAACGAGAGGTTTTATATTTGAAAACTCCTCCCCTTTACAATGAGCCCAACACTCCAATTTATAGAAAAAATGAGAAGAGAAAGAGAAGGAAAAATAAAAATCCTGAAATCTATCCTTCAACCACTTGTAAGAGGCATTAAATGGAGTAAAATGATTATATATTACTTGCAAAAGGCTCCCCATACTGCCCCAGGTGCTACAGCAGAGAAAGAATGATGACCATGCCTCTTAATTGCACTCCCAACCACCAAATGAAACACTGTTATGAACCCAGCCACGTTTTCTAAAAAAATCAACCAATTTCTCATCAAATCTAGAATTTCTTGATTTCTATGCATTTTTCTTGGATCCACGATTCCAACGGTACCAATTTTGTCTCGATTTCATTGAGAAATGAAAAGTTATGGCCTTCTCGAAAGTGCGGGCAGCTATTTTGGGCTCATGGGCATTTTCTCATTTGACGGGAATGAGTATCAATCGATTTGGAGCTGAATATGTTTCTTTTATTTAAATATATCTACCCTCATTAAAAATTAAAAAATCCAATTTTTGGGCGTAGAGGACGTCGTGCTCATTCCAGAAAGTCTAATTTTATGAAAATTGGAGCTTGGAGTCAAAAGTTATGGCCGTTTGAAGTTTCACGGGTCAAATGTTGACTTTTCTTCCTTCTTTTCACACCGGGTCCTTCAGACTTTTCGCATCCCTCGCATCCCGCGCGTACCTTTGTCCCAGATTTCCCAAACAAAAATCTCTTCAGCCGATTCGGGCTTCCTTTTTTCTGCTTGAGGTGAAGACACGTGGCAAGATTTCATTTATTGGTGGCTCTTTCGGCTTTCCGCGTCCCACGCGTACTTTTAGCCAACTGTCCTGGACAAAGTCCCTCTGTTTCAGCCGAATCAGCCGGTTCAAGGCCCCCAACCGTCCCGCGGACCGCCCGGGACAAAAATTTCCAACTTAGCTGATTTTCTTGCTTTTTCAGCCCCAAAGCTTCGTGATGACGAACCTTAGTTCAACGCGAATGGTAGTGACGACCGAGCCCTTCAGACCCGAAATGGCTCAAAACAGTCCTGCAACCTTATTTTTGCATTTTTCCATTTTTTCTAACTCGTTGGGATTTCTTCTTGGATGGGAGAGTTAGAAAAAAGCCAAGGGGACCTCAAAAAACATGATTTTGGGCCTTGAATCAATCTACTTGCTCGGGACTAAATAATTTGATGCATGTTATCAAAATTACCTTGAGGGGTGAATTTTGGATAACGATAAGTTACCACCCTTCGTTTTAATTTTTGTCTTTAGTTAGGATTTCCTTTAGTTGCTATCTCTCCTTTTGTTTACACTTGTGTTTTATCTCTTGTTTCATTTCTAATTTGTTTTCTCCTTTGTTTGCAGAGACCACTTGGATGAGGCGGCGCTGATTCACAGGTATGCACCGATACCCTAATGATTCCCATGGAGAGGACCTCGTGTGGAGCTATCTATGGATGCTAGAAGCCCTCGAGTGAGCTCGGGCAGATATCGACGTCTCTACCCCTATTTGGCATGTGGCGGGATGGTATCGACTCTTGAGTCCGGAGTTAGAGGGTATAGGACATTCGGCGCACCTTGAGGAGTCATTCTCATGGTGAGACTGCCACTGCCCCTATTTTTGATCTTGAGGCCCTCCGTGTTTTGACTCATGCTTAGCACAGATGCTAGCAAGAAATTTTGATTATATATATATATATATATATTCTTTTTGGATCAAAATTTTGGCATTTATGGCTTACTTGCATTTCCATTTCCTCATGTGAACTATGATATTATGCTTATATGCCTTTTAGAATGTATGCAATGGAGAACAAATGATACAAATGTTTACTTTCCTTTTGTATTTCATGATGCTGATATATGATAATGTAGATACAATGTGATTTTGAATCTTAGTTTCTGTAAGAAATTTTGGGTACTTCATGTTTACTTTGGCAAAGTGGTGAAGATAAGCCGGTATGATGAGCAGATAAACCTGCCCCTCTCCTAACCCCACGCAACTAGTAAGATGCGAGGGCTCATCACCGAGAGTTGAAAAGGGCACAAGTTATGAGATGTGTTGAAATGATATTGATGAAAGATAGACAAATATTTGGCGGAACTAAATTAGGATGCCACAAGCCCACTCCACTCGAGTGACTTCATAGTTTTGGGATGTAACTTGCTTTGTGGTTTATCTAGACTTAGATCCGTAGATGGCCACATGGTAGACAAAATCTGGGTTTTAGGATTCTTAATTCCCTTGGAATTTTGGACATCCGATTCATTTTTTTTTGACTCAAGACTTCAAGATTTGAATTGTTTGTTTATGACCTTTTGCATTTGCTTGTCAAGAGGACCCCCCACACCTTGCCCCATACTACTAGTAAGAAGCATGGGTTTATCACCATAGGAAAGGGATAGGCGAGTAAGGGCATTTCCATCCTTTCCCAACTCTACGTCACTAGTAAGAGACGCAAGCTCATCACCGAAGGTTGGTGGGACAAGGAAATGTGTAAATTTAAAATTTTTTGTTTGATCTATATTTGACTTGTTTATTTGAGCAAAATGTCAGTGTGTTATTATTTCCAAAGAGATATACGTACGGGATAGATGTGACACCATGAAGCTTCTAGAACAGACCATAGGAAAGACACCTATCCTAAGAAGAAACCAAAAGTGAGAATAAGCCCGCAGATCTTGGTATGGTTCTTATTAAGACCTTGTCATATCGACTTTATTTGATAAAGTGATTCCAAAATAGTTTTATGATATCATGGAAATAGAGAGGTATGATTAGAGTGTTTATGCCAACAACATCATGAGTTTGTAATGAATTGCTTTGAGAATAAATTCCTTGATCACAAATTTGTACAAAATAAGCGGACAAAATGATCCTAACTATATATGAAGATGCAATGTAGATATAATTATACAAGTAGTCTTGATTGCTTACGCGTAGAATTGTTTGAGGTGTAGGGAATTGATTGTTTCACCAAATTCCTCACCTTCCAGCATATATAGGAGATATGCACCATTTCCATAGTACATCATGACTTGGTATTGGCCCAACCATTTGGGTCGGAACTTCCTTCCTTCACCGGTTTTTTTGTCGATCCGATTTGTGCCTAGCCTTAGAATTAAATCACCTTCATATATGTCGCGTTCATAGACTTTCTTGCTATACGCCAAGCACATTCGGTTAGCATAGAAGAACTATGCCACTATTCGGCATCTATCCTAGCTTCATCTAGGCTTTCTAGTTGGGAGAGATGTGCTTCTCTGTAAGCGTCTTTGTCTAGGATCCCTTGTAATGAGATACAGAGACTGGGTATTTCAACCTCAAGTGGGAGAACTGCTTTTGCCCCGAATACCAACGAAAAAGGATTGGATCTTGATGGTGTTCTTATTGAGATTCGGTGGGCCCATAAAGCCGGATATAACTTCAAATGCCAATCTCGCTTGTTTTCTTTCACCATTTTAAGGAGAATGGCTTTTAATGTTTTGTTTGTCACCTCAGCCTATCCATTGGCTTGAGGGTAATACAAGGAGGCCGTATGATGGCTTATTTTAAATTTATTGCATAATTCACGAACTTCGTCATTCTTAAAAGAAGTCCCATTATCTGAGATAATGACTTATGGGATACCATACCTGCAAATGATTTGGTTCAAAATGAACTTGGTGATTACAGAACCCGGCACAGTAGTAAGAGGCATAGCCTCTACCCACTTGGTAAAATATTTGGTGGCCATGATTATGAAATTATGGCCATCATAGAGAGGGAGAGAATTTCCTATTAAATCTAGGCCCCACGTTGAAAAGGGCCATGGAGTAGTGATTGGTTATAGAGCTTGTGCCGGCATGTGAATCTCATGAGAGAATTCTTGGCACTTATGACACCTTCGTACAAACTCTACTTTGCGTCGTGTTCTAGTGTAGGCCGAAATAGCCCATTCGATGTATTTTTCAAGCGGTGGCATGGCCACTGAAGTGGCCTCCACACATTCCACTATGAGATTCGTGGAGAATCCTCTTGGATTATTCTATGTCGACACATCTTAACAACATTCCATCGAACTCTTTTCGATATAACACTTGCTCTATGATGACGCATTTAGCTATGATAATGCGTAAACGCCTTTTTCATTGTGGTGTAGCACCTTCTGGATATGCATGGTCCATGATATAATTAATAATATCAGTGTACCAAGGACACTCAGAGATAGAAGGTCAGGTTTCGATGTAGTATATGCACTCATTAGGAAAGTCCAGATTGACTAAATCGCCTTTGTCTAATGGATTATTGGCTAACCAATCCACGATGATTTGTCCTTTAACCGACTTCTAATTTACGAATTTTAATTCAAATTCACCCATTAAGGTTATAAAGCATCCAACCTTTTTAGACAAGGACCCTTGTGTGAGGAAAGTTTGTAAATGTTCTGTCTTTATAATGACCTTTGTTTATTGATTCAACATGTAATGTCTTAAGCATTTGGTTGCAAAGACTATGGCGAGGCATTCTCGTTCTACTTGCGTATAGCGTGTTTCATAGTCGAGAAATGTCCGGATAATGAAATAGATCGCATGTTCTCTCTTGTCATCATCTTCTTGAGCCAGCATACAGGCTAGCAAGACATTGGTGGCTCACGAATATAAAATTAATGGGCAATCTGGCTTAGGTGGCATTAGCGTGGGTGGTGATAACAAGAAATGCTTAACTGCATTGAAAGCTTCATTACAGTCTTTAGTCCACTCAATGCTATAATCTTTCTTGAGTAGATTATTGATTGGATGAATGGTGAAACTTAAGTCTGGGATGAATCTCCGGATTGTGCCAAGTTTTCCGAGAAATGACCTGATTCCAGATTCATTCGAAGGTGGGACCATTTCAAGAACAACTTTAATTTTGGTTGGGTCAACATCGATCCCACGTGATGATATAATGTAACCTAGGAGCTTCCCTCCTATCACACCAAAGACACATTTTTATGGATTTAGCGTGACTCCGTATTCTATCAGACGTGAAAGAATGACGCGAAGTACTTCCGGATGGTCACAATGCTTGTTGTCCTTGGCCAACAAGTCGTCTATGTAGGATTCCACAATTTTATGAATAAGATCATGAAATATATATGTCATAGCTCGCTGGTACATAGTGCCAGCATTCTTGAGACCGAATGGCATAACAGCATAGCAATAGGTTCCCCAAGGAGTTATAAACGTGGTTTTAGCTTGATCTTGTTCGGATATTCTGATTTGATTGTATCCCAAGAATCCATCCATGAGAGATAAAAGCTCAAATCCATCTGTTGCGTCAACGATGACATCTATAGATGGTAATGGAAAGTCATCTTTAGGACATGCCTTGCTAATGTCTCGAAAGTCTACACAGATGTGTATCTTCCCATTCTTTTTGAGAACGGGAACAATATTAGATACCCACTGAGAGTAGTCGACTGGTTTGATGAATCCTACTTGGAGGAGTTTCATTTCCTCCTCTTTCACCATGAGAGCTACCTTGGGTTTCATTGGTCTTGATTTTTGTTTAATCATTTTTGCATCAGATTTAGTGACGAGGTTGTGCACCGCAATGTGTGGTGTAACCCCTGTCATTTCTTTATAATTAAATGCAAAAGCCTTCTGATGTTCCTTGAGGATCCGAGTGTGTATTTCTACTTCTAATGGAGTTAACGAGGATCCTTACTTCAATATCCTTGGTTCGTCTTCCATTCCAATGTTAATATCAATTGTTTCTTCAATTAAAGAAGCATTACCTTCTTCAAACTCAGGTGGGGCTGGAGGTAGTTCTAGATCATCTCCGTTCTCGACTGTGTATATGCTAAGTTCCTTTTGTGGGGGAAGCTCTGTCATGGGATTTCCGAAGTAGGAGGATGAATGCGGGATTAGGGATAAATCTACCACATGATGGGTGAGATGTAATGCCGCATAGGCGTTCAAGAAATCAAGAGTGGTTGTATCACTATCGATGTGGTCTAGGATAGTAGATTTGTTTTCGTTTCCATTTAAAAGAGGATTTGACATTGTTTTTATCAGTGGTTCAGTATGAAGGGATACCATGAAATGGGTGTCCTCTAACTTACTATTTGGTGTAAAGCGTGATGCTTGAGGTTGCTATTGAATCGGCGAGAAGATTTTGTTCTCACGGGATTTCTTTGATTGATATAAAGTCAAACTCCTTTCTTAAATTTAGTACAGTTGTTTTGTAGAGTTGTAAGTGCTCGGCTTTGGTTTCATACATCTCAACAACTTGATTTGCTACCAATTGCGAGTCTCCTAACACTCTGATGTTATCAACACCGATTCTCTTAGCTAAGATGATGCCAAGGAGGAGGGATTCGTACTTAGCACCGTTGTTTGTGCATTCGAAATTTAGTTTAAAGGAAAATGGTAGGACTTTTCCTTCAGGAGAAGTAACGCTTACTCTTGCCCCAGCTCCGTAACGACATTTAGCTCCATCAAAATGAAGAGTCCAATACTTAGCTGGGAATATGGGTGTTGAGATATTTGTTGTGTTAACATCTTCCACCTCTACCATGCGAGATCTCCACTGGAGAGAACCGACATCTACGGTGTACCCTATGCCTACATAATCAAATGGTAGGAACATTGGTAGGTCCTGTTCTAGCAATTCAACAATTTTTGCAGTAGTTTCTAAAGATACTGTTTCTACAATGTTAGCCTCATCTTTGAGGGCTGGGATTGTCTTGGCTAGGCTCATAGTTTCAAGATCTGTCGTAGGTACCAACTTTTCTTCTGGTTTCATGTCGGTAGGTTTATTAAGTTGGTTCGTTGGGAGTTCAAACTTTGAGTGCATGCCTAGTATTTTCTTTAGGTCAGCCAGGTGTACATCGAATGGTTTTGGATCACCTTTGGCTATGAACACCTTTCCTAAATGCAAGAATCTTACTTCTTGAAATAGTGTAGAAGGGATTGCCTTCATACGGTGTATCCATGGTCAGTGAGGATCATATTATAGTTAGTTTCCCGATCTATAATATAAAACTCAGTCAGGATTGTTTTGGGTCCTAAGGTGACCGGTAGTATTATAGTTCCAATTGAAGTGGCTTTAAGGCTGTCATAGCCTCTTAGTGTATTTCGAGTTGTGGAACAATTCGTTTCTCCATACCCTAGCTTTTGAAGGAAAGAAAAGGGGACTATGTTAACTGCTGCCCCATCGTCAACCATCGCGCATTTCACATAATTGTTATAAACCCACACTTGTAAGTGTAAGGCCGGATCACCTCTACGTGCAATCTCAGCATCTGTTGGCATTTTTTTTATTTCGAATATGAATTTGGTGTCCCTATCCGGCTGCCCCGGAGGGTGGATATCAAAGTCTATATGGTTTACCTATGTTTCGGAGGTGGAGTGATGCTAATTAGATGACCTAAACCCAATGCTTCTAAAAGAGCAGCCCTGTGAGTAGGGGAGTTCTTCAATAAATCCAAAAAGGAGATGTGCGAGAAGGTTTTCGTTAGATCGTTAATTAAGTCATAAGCACCCATGGGTTTTATTAATACTTGTTGGATATTGTCTTTTTATAGCGGGTAGCTTGGACTTAGGTGAGAGAATACTCTCGTGTCCTTGTTATAACTTCTATGGGTAGTTCGGCATCTAACTCCAAAGAAAATGACTATCTTACGTTGTGCTGACTTCCTAATTGTGGCGTAACTAACGGGTTCGGTGAAGTTGAGGCTTCATGATCATTGTTTCTGTAATTACACCCTTGTTTGTCCCATTTGGATTTATCTTGTTATTGTTGTGATTTGGAAGCGGATCGTTGAAGTTCTAGAGGGGTGCATTTTGAGGGGAAACCGCCCGTAAAAGTATTTGGTGCTTTGGCGGCATTGGATCTGCCAAGAACATATCTATAAAAGGTTGTCTTTGTTCCTCTGGAAACGTTGCATAAATTTATTGTAGTCACGGCATGTTCTAGTGTCATGGCCTTGGATTTTGTGAAAACCATAATACGAGTTAGGATTGTAATTCTAGTTTGTTGGCTTGGTGTATATTGTGGCCTAAAACTTTGATCAAACCGTTGCTATTAAAGTTTTGTGTTTTGTCTTTGGTTTGAATTCTGGTTTTGATACCTAGTTGAATTTTGATTTGGATCTCATGTAGGGCTTCACCGTTGTTGTTGTTGTTGTGGATGATTAAAATCCACTGTATTGATTGTTGGAGTAAAGTTGTTGTTTCGTTGATTGTTTATTTGTGGTGGAGTATTCAAAACATTTACCTTTCTAGCCTGATTAGTTACTCCATCTGTTGTTACTCCACGATTTTTATTAAGGATTTTAGGTCCTTGATTGACATTCATGGTAGTAGGATAAGTTGTAGTGTTCTAGTTGGAAGTGATTAACCTCCCATTTGCTCCATATGTTTTGCAACCACTATCAATTGCCGCTTGATCTATTCGGAGAGCACTCTCAAGTACTTCATCGTAAGTTCTTAGTGGGAACTTCTGACTTCTTCCTTCACTTCTCTGCTGAGAGAATGAAGGAATACATCACATAGTTCCTTTTGGTCCATATTTGGAGCACTTGCTGAAGAATAAAGAATTGTACGCCACCTCTGGATGAAATGGGTGACAGATTCATTGTGTTCTTTCTTGATGTGTAAGAATTCCTTGATTCTGTTCTTAATAGTTTGTTCATGTCAAATGTCTTGATGAACTCTTAAACAAGTTGCTTGAACAAATGGATGGAAGCGTCACGTATTCTATAATACCAATCGAGAGTGACACCTTCCAAGGTTTTGGGAAATATTTTAGCAACAACCCCATCCCATGGGAGTAGTTCTCGGATGGCTGTGGCATAAGCTTTGATATGTGTGTTTGGATCTCCCTCACCTTTGTACGTGGGCAAATCGGGAAGAGGTCTTGGAAGCATGATGCTTTCGTATGGTGAAATCTAAGTGCTATTTCAAGTATTCTGAATATGTCCCTATCGCATAGGTTTCGACCATTGATGGTGCCTGTTGAGGGGGTGGAGGTGGAATAGGTTGTTGATATGGCATAGCGTATGTGTTAGCGGGGGCGTAAGGAAACCCCTGTGTTTGAGGAATCATGCCGGGAGAGGAGAACATATACCCTTGTGGTGATTTGGATTACATGTTTAAGTATGAAGGGGTATTGTCCAAGAATGGATTATTTTGTACTAGACCGGGAGGTGTCAGATCAATGTTAGAAATGATGGTTATAGTCGGCATTTGTTGTTAATACTTGAGGGGTCACACCTAACGTACCTATTCCTATGAGGAGGTCTATTTGGCTAGGATTAGAATTTCCCAAAACATGCCCGCATGAGTTGAGAATGGTGATTTTCCTGAGCAAGTTCTAACCCCCTCACTTTTTCTACTAACGTCGAAATGACTTCATTTGCTGAAGTCATGGTGTTTTTCCTTAGCGGTGTTTTTGTATATCATGGTGTTGTATAGGCATGTGATATCCTGCTATGAACTGATCGCTGCCCTACCAAGTTTCCCCAAGGGCATTTCCTATATGTAATGGCATGGAGGTATTTCCTTGAAAAGAGACCTCGGGTTGTATTTGTAGATTCCCTATAGGTGGGTACATACCTTGGGAACGTTGTTCATTCCTGGGATAACATGTCAAATGTTCATTATCTAAAACTAGGTATGGGTCAGCTTGTCTACTAATTTGTGGTCTAAGTAGTACCTGAGGAGATGAACTAGACTCTCCTTTGAGCGTCATATTTTTCGAGCTTGAAGGCTCTATTTTTGTGTTTGAGAGAATCGATCCAACTCCTCTATTTGAAAAGATGGGCTATATCTCGACTCTTGGAGTTTGTGTTGACAACTGGTTAGTTGAGTAGTTGTCACCCCATACTAAGAGCGAGGGCGATGATTGTCTATTCAGTTGAGCGTAGTATGCCTCAAGACCTAAGAGAGGCCTACCAAATGCATCGAATCTTGACATATTCGGGGGTATATGAATACCCACAGAATAATGGGAAGGAGCGAAGGTGATGGTGAAAGCTGATGAGGTAGTAAAGAAAAAAAGGTCATTTAATTTAAAAGAACTAGTAGAAATCTGACTCCAAATCGAAAAAGTAGAAATTTTCACGTCGGGTTCACCAATTTTGTACGATGGAAAAGTTACAAGCGAGCATGGGAATCTACAAGTAACTTTTCCTCGCACCCGACCTCTCGAGGTCATGCCAAGACAGTGGTGGGGATTGAATATGTGTGGGATGCAGACAAGCTAATTAGGAAATCTAATGTCTTCAACGCGCATTAGTGGAAATTACGAATCTAAGGCAAAGAAGGCCCTCCTAACTCAACTGATGTGATATATCGATCCGTAAGGATGACTACTCAAGGCTCCAATCAATATCGAGCTCGGCGTGATTCATCTATGGGTTGTGGAATACGTAGAAAATGACCAGGATAGTTTTGTGTATGTCTCCAGATAAGGTCATAGGGTGGATGGTAAATATAATTGACTCTATGGGAGATTCTCTGGCCTAGTCAAGAACTCCTTAGCTTTGTTAGCTTTTGTGTCTAACAAGGATAACTATTCAATGATGATAGGTGGAAGTGGAGAATATTTTAATACTAATGTACGTAGGCCAACATCTATGTCTGATTCTCCTATGGACTCATTGGGTTGTGAGACTTGTGGGTCACAACAGTAGGTTCGTGGTTGCTGTGGACCTACCATGGTCATGTGTGGAATCAGTCCCTAATCCTTAGTATCCAATAGTCATATGATTTTTCGGCCTCTATATTTAGAATTATTAATTGTATGATCTTTTAAGAGTATCTCACGGGCGTTAAATGTGCAACCCAATTCTTAAGTGGTATCTATATCGTGAGAGTGTCTCTGCGATCTGGCTATGGGACCAAATGATCACAATCAAATGTCTGCTCTTTTCAAACCCTTCCACAATCATGCGGATATGTATCTAGAGTAATCTATAGTTTGGTTGATTTGACCAAAACGTGTGTGTTTGGTCGTCTTCTATGTTTAACTCCGCGCAGAAACTAATTTTTGTAAGTTTACCGTTGTTCGGAAGACTTGGATCCTACGATTCTGATCTATATCGAGTTATGGCTGTGACAATATTGGGTTGGGGCATGATTGGCTCGAATACGTATTCCCGGGCTCTCTAGGTCCCGTGATTGTCATACAAAAGCAACAATGTAAACTAAATACAACAAAATAAAATTAACTATGTGAAGTATATCTTCAACATATATAACTTCTATATTTTTGTTATTTTCTGATGAATTTTATAAATGAATTTGAAGGAGCAGCTATTTTAATATATCTAGAAATTAACAATTAATCTCTTCATGTCATATTTTAAAACAAACAAAGTAACCGAGTATAGCTACTTGCCTATGTGGTTGTAAATCTATTCTAAAAAATGAAATAACTGATCTAATCTATTTGAAAGACTCTCAATCCTACCTCAGAAGTGAGGAAAGAATCATAGTCTCTCAGAAACTATCAATCCTCACAGATTCCCTGGCAATATCGAAAGTAAAATTGACACAAATAAAGTGATTGGCTACTCTTTTTGATATGATTTTAATTTAGAACTTTGAAAGCTAAAACCTGGATTCTGCAAAAAAGTGGTGAATCCGATGATGTGTGTTTCTTGTCCCCTCAGTGTGACCTCCTCACTCCTTCGTGTTCACGTGGATCTAGAAAATTGTGTAATGCTAGCATCGAAAGAAGTAGATATTAGGACAAAGGCGGTTTAGGATACATACTTGAATACAATACAGTAGGAGAAAGATAGCGCAAGAGTATAGATCTTGGCTTATGCAATTCCTAGTGGGATTTATTGCGAGTGATACAACATAAAACATCCAGAACCTAAAACTATCCTGCTTGAAGAGCAAAACCTGCAACTTTAATGGCTTCCTATTGAAAACAAACTATTCTACTCCAATGGATTGGATGAAATATCAATAGCACTTGCATAAGATGGATATGTGGCTTCCTAACAACAAAACAACACTAACTAAACATGCAATGAAAGAAACTAAGGATTCTAAGCAAAAATAAAAGACTAATCTATTGCAATGAGAAATTCAGAGGCAAATTTGAGGGGCCATTTGCTTGAGCACAAGCCAACTATTTATAGCATTTGCATTTACCCAAGGTAAAAACCAAATTGAACTCTTAAACTATAAACAATGGCAAAACACTATTCCAGGGAACTAGAATCATTAATGCAAGCCCAAGGCGGTGAAAAAAAGCTGGTAAACGTTGAAATTTACGTGAGTCGTGTTAAAAGAGCATTCTGGAAAATGTGTAAGGACCGCCGCCATGATCATGGTGGTGGTCACGAGACCGCCGCCCAGGAAGGGCGGTGGTTTTGTAACTAAAGAGCAAAAGGCAAAGAAAAGAGGGGAAAAGAGAAAAGCAAAGCACGCGGGGCTAAGCGGGGCATGCGGGATGATAACACATACTTGGAGAGATTTTTGGATCCCGAACACCTTGTGAGGAGACCTGTATCATCATTGGGGCACGTGTTACGTTGTTCCAACGGTGCAGTACCCTACAATTTTGGGTACGTACAATAACCCCCTGAAGAAACCCCAAAACAAAAAAAAATTCAAATGAACGGAAAAGGGAGAGAGAAGCATGATATGGGTCCATCCGAGATGCTACATCACTCATCCTCAACTCCACCTTCAAACTTCAAACTCCAAAGCACAATCGAAAGGTGGGTGAATAAATCACGTTTTACTTACACACAAAAACCAAGTCCACACCCCAAGGAACAAAATTAAATTCATGTAAGACAATGCAATTAAAACTTACAATTTTTCTTCCCAAAATACATAATAATGTCTAATTTTGACTCCCCAACCATAGGTAAGGTTGGTATACAAATTTAAGAGGTGTGGAGCAAGTTTAACTTGTCCCACAAGCCTCCAAAATCAGCCCCTAAGGACATATCCGAATTTCAAAAGAAATGTGGAGTGTTTCACACTCAAAATTACTTACACATTACTTACAACACTTAATCCAAGAGCCATCAACTCTAATAAATGCATTCTTTTGACTCAATAAATAAATTTAACAACATGATTACTCACAAATCTAAACACAAATTCACTAAATAATAAAGGGGAAAAATAATTCACTAAAATCACTTACTAAAACTTAAACAAAAGAAACTAAATAAAAGAATACACATAACCCCTTGGTCACATTTAAAGGTGACTCCCCATGAAAATCCTAACAACAAGCATACACAAACACACAAACAAATACATGTCGCCATGGTAACCTTGTTGAATTCACCTATAATTCTAATGTGGTTGGTCTCTAATAATCCGATGTTTGTTGTGACATGTTTTCTGCAAAACATAATACCTTTTTCGGCCTCGTGGCTGCATCAAAACATCCAAAATACATATAAAATATAACTCCAAATCATCTTTATATATGGATAGAAACATCATCCAAGCAAGCAACAATATCCTTTACAATTTCATTCATACTCATATGATCACAAGATTAGTTCCATTTTTTAGGTTTAGTCGATATGACAAAATATCACATGTAAGAAAAAAATATATATCCAACCATACCAAGCAGTGTATCAACATCAATATAAAATGTCTATAATAATCCACATGCATCATATATGAATTGAAATCAACCAAAATCCATGATCTATAACATCTAACATCATATCAAACTAAAAGCTACAATAATGTCCATAAGTATAATCAATAGTATCATAATCAATAATAAAAGGTGTCAAAGGGAAGTGGGCACTACATGATGGAAAGGAAGATATATGAGCTGCATTTGGGTTCAAATAGATTCAACTACTAAAGGTCATAAGGAAGTTAAGGTGCCATCTTGGATGCTAATTACACTTGCAAAAAGGAAGGAACATTCAGCTCGGAAGATCCTGCATTTAGGGAACAAAATAAATGAATGGATAACAAATCATAATGTATTAAACTTCATTATTTTCCAAAAATATTTTCTTTTTCTTCGTAACCACGAGATAATGGTAAAATAAATGTAGCCATATTAACCATACGGTTTCGAATGTTGATATCAATAGGATTCTAGATGGTTCTATTGACTCGATTAAGTTTATGATTATTTTCGTGGCACTTATGAAAGTACTAGTTTCAATGGTGGTTGGGAATTTAAGGATTTGAAAAATTCCCAACCACCTCCACAACTAGTGCTTTCATAAATACCATGTAAACAATCTTAAACTTACTCGAATCAATGGAACCATTTGGAATCCAAAGGAGATAAATTTTTTAAGTACGGTTAACATAACACCATTGTTCTTAGCAACACCCGTAATTACACAGACAAACTAAAGTCTCTGTGATAAATATTGAAGCTTCAAAATATGTACACAGTACTATACACAATTTTTTCATTTCCCTGAATGTATACTCTTCCCAATCTAACATGTCAAATTTTGTTTGACCAATTTCTCCCCTTTTGTAAAGTATTTTATCTTCTAAGGAAGTAAATGAATATACTTATAACCTTTCCTCAAATTTTTGGCATAATTAATACATTGTTTAGTTTGTAACCACCTACAGTTACAAGTGTTTGCCTCCTAACTCCATAACCACATTCCTCCTATATTTATACATACTCTACAAGTAAATAATATTCATTCAAATAAATTGCATTTCTCTTGCCATCAGTGGTATGAGAGTGGCGTGGTTACCAGAGTGTGGGAGTGAAAAATTTTGATCTTTCATTGGTTTCAAGGACTATTGAAGATCTGCTGAAAACCATCGCTTCCCCTCCTACGTTGAAATCTATTTGAGCACTAGCCGACTTATGTAATCTTTGGTAGCGGAGTTGAGGCCTAAAATATAAATCGCGGGCTTCATCCGAGGATGCATCAAGACCGTTACATGTGCCAAGAAGATGTCTTCACAGTCCACTCTCTGTACAAATGTGGCTTAAATTCTTGGCCTCCACGTATCGCCGAATCACAAGTGGCTGGGGATTGATCTGAAGCTCATACAAATGCTAAAAATGTGATTCATGGAGAATGATGCCGAGTATGCCTACATGGAAACCAGAAGAAAACGAAGCCTGCATGAGGCTTTTCAATAGAACATCAAATTACAGCAAGTTCCCAACCCCAGACCATGCTTTAGTACACTCTATTTTTTCCCATTCAAACTATATTCACTCCGGTGTCGAATCTACAGTGGAAACCAACGAGGTTGGATGTTGCACTTGCAAACTTTGCAGATGTATATGTCGCATCTCTTGGCCAAGGAGCTATAATTATGTGAATTTTTTTACAAAAATAGGAGACAAGTATGCGAACCCTCGTGGAAGCTGTGCCTTGCATTTTACTATCTATAGATCTCAAATAAGTTAGGGATCACTTGGTAACAAGATTCGAGTGAACTAGCTTAGAGGAAGTAACAAGTACTTTGAGGATGGAGATCTATTTGGCAGAGGATCATGTCTTCACTCCGAATCAAATGTGAGACAAGCCCGGTGAAAAGAACATTTGCACCTACAAATCAAAGAATTTAAAAGGATAATGCGTAACCAAAGAAGGAGAAGAGAGCATATGGCAGCGACCACTAAACAACTTAGAAGCACTATGTGACCAAAAGCCCGGTGTGTGTCTGCTGAACTCGTTCCCCCAATGTGTTCTCTACTACTTGTTTGGAGAACTTCCATCTATGTTACCATTTTGAAGTGGAATCAAACCATTTCGGTAGAAGACATTATTCGAAGAAAATAAATACATTGTCGAGTGTAGCATACAAAACATCAAGAGATGTGTGGAATTTGTTTGAATCAAATTAGAATAAAATGATATCAAGACGTTTCATTTGCTCATAAGTTTTTTTATAAATCTATCAAAGATGAACGTGAAAAACCAGCCCATGATCCCATGAAACAATCTTAGAGCATTAAAGTCATGCCAGAGAAGTTAGAAACATTACAAGCAACCAGCGAGATGTGCTACATTTGAGAGATCCGAATTCAAACCCACGAGAGTGCCGGTATCTACTCTTTGCTATTAATTTGGTTCAGATTGTATCTATATAAAACAGAGATTTAAACTAAATAACACCAAATACAAATGTAATCCACAACAATAGAATTCATTTGGGATGATTTATTCATTAATAAAGATTACATTGTATAGTAGTTTCTACTCCTTATTCCATGGAGTCCAACATCATCTCAAATCCCTAAACTAACTCACTAGAATCTCTCAACAAATCCTATTCTAGTGGTGAGATAAAATCACGTACACAAATAAAGTTCTATATTATTATCAATGAGTTGTATTATCATGAAAACTCTATTAATAATATCATTTCAAAGCTATGAGTTGTAAATACAACTCATCACACACATTATAAATAATGTAATCCATAATAAACTAATGTGAGCACTAACAACAACTATATATCAATAACATTTTTCAATCTCCAAAACTTGCAATTCAAGGACATAATGGACCTAGTCTTATTTAACATCTAGACGAAGAAGAGTTGTGTCAATCTTCTAGAAGGCTACGATGCAGATGATGAATGCAAGACCAAATTCCCTCT
This sequence comes from Taxus wallichiana var. yunnanensis, assembly GCA_018340775.1. Taxonomy (NCBI): domain Eukaryota; kingdom Viridiplantae; phylum Streptophyta; class Pinopsida; order Cupressales; family Taxaceae; genus Taxus; species Taxus wallichiana. Next base: position 285,962,079 of record CM031235.1, read on the forward strand.
CACACATCCGTGTCACACCACATGATCATCCAAGCTCACCTCTTCATCTGTGTCTTTTAACAATCAAGAGCACATCTATCATAGAGATTCAAAGAAATCCACAAGAATTCCTTGCAACAAGAAGTAGATAGGACATGTCACGACACATCAAGATGATGAATCTAGAAAATATGATGATGATTTGGGGTACATTTGTAAAAACAATGTATTAAGGGGGAGATTGGTTGCATAATTAATAAAAAATTTAGTTTGTAACCAAACTATCAGTTAGAGGTGGCTACCTCATAACTGCATAACAATATTCCTCATGTATTTATAAAAAATCTACTATGAATAATATTCAATCGAATAGTTTTACATTTCTTTTGCCATAAAAATTATACACGAATTCGAGGTATCTCACATGTCTTGCTTCTCATTAGAAGTTTCCCTTGATGGAATGTAATCATATCTTGATCTAGCATCGACACATTCCTTTTAATTTAGTTATTCTCTATTTCTCTATCTCCCTAACGTTCTCTCACCCTCTCATCATATATAGCATGCACACATGTAGGGGAAAAGAACAATAAAGCATAATTGAATCCTTGCACAATGCTTCTATACAACTTAAATGAACCATATTTGTAATCGTAGTTAAATTCAAGTGATTGCTAGTATTTTTAACAACTTCAAAGAATAATATTTGAAATCTTAATTAAATCATACCAATAGTCGGCTTTTTAACAACTTAAAATAACTATATTTGAAATTGTAACTAAAAGCTAGTGGTCTCTATTCTTTTTAATAACTTAAAAGAACCATATTTGAAATTGTAATTAAATCCTAGCGATCACTATGATTTTTAATAACTTAAAAGAATCGTATTTGAAATCATAATTACATCCTAACATTTGCTAGGAATTTTAACAACTTAAAAGAACCATATTTAAAATCAACCGCTAGTATTTTCAATAATTAAAATAAACATATTTAAAATCATAATTAAAGCTTTACGGCCACTAGGATTTTAAAAACTTAAAAGATTCATGTTTGAAATCAAAATTAAAACCTAGCGGTAGCTAGGATTTTAACAACTTATAAGAAACAGATTTAAAATAATATTTAAAGCCTATCACCCATTATGAATTTTAATTATTTAAATCACCTTGTTTCAATACTAAAGGCTTTTTACAACTAAAAATTAAAAATTCTAATTGTGTCTAAAGTGGGGAAATCATAGCGAATGTTTTATCAGGAGAAGATGGTGTTACCAGGAGTTTTGTTTTCTTCGCTTATAAGCTTGGGCACATTATTTTTGCTGGTTAACCCAGTCCCTAGGAAGACGTTGTGTTGTTTGAATAACAATCGAGCTAGGAATAAATGGAGGAAAAAGAAGACGATGAGGAAGTTTCTTATATGCTGGAAGAGCCACATACCTCTCCCTTCACCTGGCCCGATCCGCATTAGGCATACATGGTATGGAGGGGTGTCTACATGGAGGAGGGGTTACAGGCCTACATGACACCATGCATGGAAAGGGAGTCAAACTAAGATAGCAAGATGAAAAGGTCACCCAGTTCAAATTCAAAAAAATCATTAAATGCCCATGGGGCTGCTCCCTTATAGGTGTTACAAGATAGTTTTGGGAGTACTAAAAGAATGAAGGACAATAGTTTAGGTTAACAATATATTGTAGGCCATCAAAACAAGGGCAATGTTGAATCAAGAGACAATGTTACTGATGTCACGGTGGAATGTTGTATGTAAAGTGGAATAGGGGAATTTCCATTTGAAGGACTTTTGGTGGACCTCTGTTCAGGACCGACTGTTGGGTGAGAGTGGACTAAGGTCCTACCAAAGGAGTCCAAAGTTGAGAGATCGAAGCATGTGCTTCGCATCTGCCATACCGGTGGTGGTTCTTGATGCATCTCTTGTTTTACCTTATGGCGCCCTCTTGGGATTATACCTGGTTGTATGTGTTTTATTTATTCAGGTAGCCCTTGATGACCATGTTCCTTTGTTATGGTTTGTAGTTGTTGTTCAAGCACTGGTAGAGGCTTATTCTTTTGAGCATCATTGTTATATCATTTCTCCCTTTGTATTTGGTTTTTTGTCCCCTCAAAACCAAACCATTTTTAGGCTATCTAAAAGAAGAAAGCATTAAACGATTTGGTTTTCAGAAAAGAGGTATAACGGGATCCAATATTTTATGTTTTGGATTCCAATATTTTATTTTTCAGATTCAAATATATGTTATTTTGGATTCAAATATCTATGATTTTAGATTCCACAATCTTGTATTTTTTTATTTCAACATATGTGATTTTGGATTCCAATATATGTGATTTTAGGGTATAGTAAATTCCAATATCTATACTTTTGGATTAAAATAACTTTAATTCTAGATTCCAATATTTAGGATTTTTAGTATGATATCTTGTCATATTTAATGTTTTGGAATCCAAAACTTGTAATAAATTGGATTCAAACATTAGCTATATTTTTAGCTACTAAGACTGGAATAAGGCCATATTTAGTGAAATAATCATTATAAAGGAACAATAAAAATTATAACTAAAAGGGGGAGAAAAAGCTATTCAAGATGTTTAATATGTTGTAGTTTTGAAGCACAATCTTATGAGAATTTTTCAATTGGTACAGAAAGGATACAAATTTTATGTTGATTAAGAGAAATAATATGTGATAGTGGTCGAATGCCTTGGCACTTATTTTATTTCAAGAGAGAAAATGCGTAGAAGTAGAATGTTCCCTTTGAATATATGACCAACCATGTCGGGAGCTAAAAAAATCCTTTTCCGAGCTCTTTATATACATAATTCGGAGGTGCAGGTATCATTAAGAGCTCACACTCGATAAGGAGCCATAGTCAAATCCAAAGATGTAGTAACATTGAGAGCTCAATCCAAAGCTCAAGTCAATTCCACATCCAAATCTAGAGCCACATCTAGAGCTAGTACAAATCATTCTTGAGCTCAAGAAAACTCCGAACCTAAAGAAAGTGAGTCAAATTTTAAGTGAATTTCAAAGATGATTCATGGCTATTGCATCTTTGGTTTGGAAATTTTAATTTTGGAGGTTTATAGTTGTTACATAGAAAAATATGGTAAAAGGTTTTCCTTTGATCCAAAAACCGAGAGAGATTGTGAATGTTGCATTTTGGGGAAGCAACACAAATTCCTTCTCAGGTTGTAAAAGATTGAAAAAATCACAACACTTGAAATTGTTCACTCAAATTTATGTGGACCTATGAAATCAACTTCTATTAGATATTATTAATATTTTATGACATTTATTGATGACTATATGAGGAAGACATGGGTATTTTTTTGAGACACAAATAATAATATTTTTATATATTTTAGTAGGAAAAAGATTTAGTGGAGAAGCAAAGTGTTTATTACATCAAATTTATGAGAACAGAAAAAGAGATGAGTATGTTTGCAATGCTTTTCTAAAATTTTAAAAATATAATTTTATACACCGAAGTTTATCTCTAGGTATACACCAGATCATAATGGCATGGAAGAGAGTAAGAATAAAACCATAATGGAGATGGAGAGAAGTTTGATGAAGGAAACTAATCTTTTAAATGAATATTGGGAAGAAGCAGTAGAAACTATTTTTATATTTTAAACAAGTGTACCACAATAATTTTTGAAACATGGTTCCTCAACATGCTTCGACACACAAGAAACATAGTGTTTCTCATTTTCAAATATTTTTTTATGTCATTTGAACATGTATTTGATGAGCTAAGGAAGAAGTTAGGTAAAAAAGAATAAAAGTGCATATTTATTAGATATTTAGAGAATAAGAAAGTTTACAAGTTATGTAATCTATTCACTAGAAAGGTTTTGATTAAAATAGATGTTAATTTTATTTAAACTAGAGTATGGGATGGAGGAGTGGAGAAAACAATTAGTATAGCAACATCTATTCCTCTTGATGATATGGCATATGAAACTATAAAACAAGAAGCTATTGTATACAATACGAATATAGGACATGCATTACAAGCTGTAGAACAAGCTACACCTCCATCTACAATTTGGAGGTATCCAAGATTTCATCCATATTTAGCCATGAAAGAGACACCCCAAAGAACACTTGATGTAAATCATTCACCAAAAAAAAATTCTTCATCTGATAACCCTTTGCAGTGGAAAATAAATAGTCTTACTCTTATTTATAATGTTTATTAAACAATTTTTTTTCATTGTTTTCTAAAGTTAAATATTCAATATTCTTTTAAGATGCTATGAACAATGAGTTTTTTTCTCAAGCCATCAATGATTATATAGATGTTATATAGAAGAAGCGAGACATGGAAATCGGTTGATATTAGAGAAGGACAGGAACCGATAGGAGTGAAGTGGGTATACAAGACAAATTATAGTGATGATAGTAAAGGACAAAAACATAAAGCAAGGCTGGATGCAAGAGGTTTTATGCATCAATATGGAGTGTATTAAAACAAAATATTTGCACTAATATCACATTAGAACATGGAAAGAATGGTTTTAGCAATTATAGCTCAAAAAATGTCCTATGATTTTATCATGTGGATATAAAATCAACATTCTTGAATGGATTTCTTGAAGAGGAAATTAATGTGAATTATATAAAAAATTTTGTGATTGAACAACATTAAAGAAAGTTGTATAGATTGAAGAAATTTGTATGGACTCAAGCAAGCGCCTAGATTTTGGTACAACAAGATTGATTATTATTTGATTCGGAATGGTTTCAGTAGGATCAGAAGTGAGCCTACCTTATACATTAAGTTAAATGAGAAAGGTATAACGTTTATTGTTTTTTAATATGTGGATGATTTAATCATTATTAGAAGTATATCTCTAACTTCATTCAAATCAGCCATGCAGAAATAATTTGAGATGACAGATGTTGGCCTCATGCACCACGTTTGGGGCATTGAAGTTCAACAATAAAAATATGGAGTTTTTTATTTCAAAACAAAAGTATTCTAATGGTTTTTTCAAGAGATTTAACATTTTGAATTACAAACCAACACAAACACTAGTTGTAGCAGGTTTTAAGTTAACCGAATAGGACATCAAATCATTAGTGGATCTAACATTGTTCAAAATTTTAAATTTTGATGTATCATGTATTTGATGGAAACAAGGCCTGATATTATGTATGGTGTGATCCTCATATCAAGGTTTATGGGATCTCTAAAATATTCACATTGGTGAGGATGAGAAAATATTTTGAGGTATGTAGAAGGAAGAATCATGGAATTTTATATTCAACATCAGATGAGTTAAAACTCATAGGTTATTTAGATGGTGATAGTTTCTATAGTATAAATCACAGGAAAAGAACATCTGGCTATGATTTTCACTTTGGAACCAAAGTCATTTCATGGGCATCAAAGATGAAGTAAATTCTCACATTATCTTTAATAGAGGAAGAGCATGTAGTAGTGAGAGGATCATCATGTCAAGTTGTTTAAATGATGAGAATATTGATAGATTTGAGATAGAATCAAGAGGACACTACACAAATTTTTGTGACAATAATTTAGAAATATCATTATCTAAAAATCATGTTTTTCACAAGAGGAGAAAGTATATAGACACGAGGTATGACTTCATCAGGGAGTTGGTTAACAATGGAGAAAGTTTTCTTGAATTTTGTAGATTTGAAGATCAATTTGCCAATATTTTTATGAAAGCATTAGCAAATGAAGTGTTTGAAAATTTTAGTATTTGTTTGGGATTTTTGATCGGGGATATCCCATCTTCATAATTATGAGACTCAGCTCTCAATAATAAAATCTTGGAAGTAAAAATTAAGTCAAGTGTTGGAAAATGTTTGGTAGTTTAATTTTGACCCTCCTATTTTTAAGAAATGAAACAACTTTGTAAAGTGTTGCATGTATCCGTAAGATCATACTTTAATATTTTTAGGTAATTACTAGTTTTTATTGCATACAATTTATAGATTTTATGATAAAAGAAACCAAAAAAATATTTTTTTGCATGAACAACATGCTTTACATTTAGAAACAACAATTATACTTTTAGAGTGATTTGTTTCAATGTTGTGCATTCTAGTTTTAGGAAAAATATTTTATATAAGAATTAGTAATTGTTTTCTATAGAAAGAGATCATTTTTTAAAGAGATTTACTTAGACACATATTGTGAGGATATTGCAAAAGTAAGGAATAAATTTAAATTACACACATCAGTGTTGTTTATTGTTAGATGTCTGCTTATGTGGACTATTGTAATAAATTTGCTCAATTTAATATTAAATGAATTGCATTGAACTTACAAAAAATGGTGTGATGGGAGTTCTATTAAATGCCTATGAAATAAATGGGAAAAAACACTATTTATACTGAGAAATTAATGAGTAACTCTAAATCATGTAAAAATTATAATTATAATATGACGCGATCGCATTCTCCCAACATTTTGTTGTTTCCTTGGTTTGTTTTGCAAGAATTCCACTACTTCTAATTAGATTTCAATCATATTGAGAAACACACACAATAATCATCAAAGCGAGTCAAAAAAATTATTTAAAAGTAAATTAGAACCAATGAATTATAATGACACCATAAAAGCAACTTTTTGTGTGAAAGAAATTCAAAGGTTTAAGTTTTATTTGGTTTTTTAAGAACTTCTAAGTAATAAATTATATTAAAGATGAAAAAATAAATAGATATAAAATAAAATAGAGTATACAAAGAATAGTGGTGTAGTGTTTATAGAGGAAAATTTATTTTAAGCTAAGAAAATCCAAAGGATTTTTGTCTTCTATTAACATGAAAAAGTTTACAAATATAATAACCATCATTTAAATTTCTAACCTTTGATTATTCTCGTATTGGTGTGTTTACCTAGCACAATGAAAGCATAAACTTTTATAACAAAATCACATCCTATAATAAACACTTCTTAGAAAGAAAAATAAATATTAAAACTAAAAATTTAAAGCAAAGTCACAATTTCACTAAAGTTACAAAGATAATTTAAAATTTGCACAAAATATATTCCAACTCTTTGTATAGAAGTTAGGCTCCTGAAATATCTTATGTGCCCCATTGAAATAATTGTGCCACTTACATGGATAGGGAATATATCAAAAAATATCCCTCTTTTCGAATACTCACTAAGGCCAAAGATGAAATGATTTTTCAAAAAAGACTGGCTATTAAGCCCATTGCTTCCTTACACCAAGGGAACTTCTCGGCACTTCTTTGTTTATTCAATGAATCTACCACATTCACCTTCATCTCCACTTTTACAAGCATCACTCTCTTCTCTTCTACCATTTCTCTAACAAGATGACATTTCACCTCAATGTTCATTGTGTGATCATGATAGTTAGATTTATTTTTCAAATTAATTAAAATAAATGTGAGTCAGGATAAATTATTCTAATTACCTATTTTAAAAACTCAATGGGACAATTAAGGAACATAGCCTTTGAAGGGGGGTTTCTTCCTCACACGCATGTGTAACCACTTGTTATTCAAGCTATGTGGTGCATATAACAAAACTTATTTGATATTTTCTCATCCAACTTACAACTCCACCAAATAAGTTGAGAATGTAACAATTCATGAATCTTTGTAGATCATAACCATCACCCTAGTCATAATCCACAAAACCATGTAGACCCAACTATTTTTTGTCACGAATTTCCTTCCTTTGATATGACATAATGTTCAAAATTAATTCCTTAAAAATATATGAAAATATGCCTTACTTTATTCCAGTACCCCCACCTCATAGATTCCAGATATCTACTAACTACTCCAACTACACGTAAAATGTCATGTCTTGTATAGAGAATTACATATATAAGGATGTTCTTCGTGTGCTTTAGAAATCAAGTTGAACAAAGATAATATGAAAAACTAAAAATGGTGTGCATTGCACCTCATTATAAGGGTGTGTCTTGCATTTTACTGTCTATAGAAAAAGTTGGGGATCGCTTTGTAACAAGATTTAGCAAACTGGCTTAGAGGAAGTAACAAGTACTTGGAGAATGGAGATCTATTTAGCATAGGATTATGTCTTAAGCCAACGCCTTGTGGCTCTTGTGGTGACCAGCGAATCAGATGTGAGACAAACATTTGCACCTACAAATAAAAAATTTAAAGGATAACGCGCCACCAAAGAGCGAGAAGAGAGCATGTTGCGGCGACCAATGACCAACTTAGAAGCACTATGTGACCACCAAAATCCATCGCGTGTGTGTTGCTAAACTCCTTCCCCAACGTGTTCTCTACTACTTTTTGGAGAACATACCTCTACATTACCATTTTTAAGTAGTATCAAGCCATTTCCATAAGAAAGCATTCACAAACCAAGGAATAAATTGGCGAGCGCAACATACAAAACATCAAGAGACATGTGGAATTTTTTTGAATCAAATCGGAATAAAACGAGATCAAGCCCCTTCACTCATTCATAAAATTTGTTATAAAGCTATCAAAGATGAATGCGAAAAACTAGCCTATGATCCCATGAAACTGTCTTGAGAGCATTAAAGTCATGTTAGAGATGTTAGAAACATTACAAGGAACCATGGAGATGTTCTACATTTGAAAGAGCCGAATTCAAGCCCACGAGAGTGCCGGTATCTACTCTTTTCTAGTCTCCAAAACTTGCAATTCGAGGACATAATAGACTGAGTCTTATTTGACATCTAGACGAAGAAGAGTTGTGTCAAGCTTATAAAAGGCTACGATGCGAGATGAAGAATGCAAGACCAAATTCCTCTCGTACATCCATGTCGCACCACATGATCATCCAAGCTTACCTCTTCATCCATGTATTTTTACAATCGAGAGCACATCTATTGCAGAGATTTGAAGAAATCGACAAAAATTCCTTGCAACAAGAAGTAGATAGGACACGTCGTGACACATCAAGATGATGAATCTAAAAAATATGATGATGATTTGGGGTTACATTTGTAAAAAAAAATTATTAAGGGGGCAATGTTGGCATAATTAATAAATTCTTTATTTTGTAACCGAAATATCAATTACAGGTGGTTACCTCCTACCTACATAGCCACATTCCTCCTGTATTTATAAAAAATATACAGTGAATAATATTCCTTTGAATAGTTTTACATTTCTGTTGCCATAAAAAATTATAAATGAATTTCGAGGTATCTCACATCTCTTGATTCTTATTTGAAGTGTCCCTTGATGGAATGAAATCCTATCCAGATCTAGCATCTGACACATTCCTTTTAACTACATATTCTCTATTACTCTTTTTCCCTAACATTCCCTCGCCCTCTCTCATAACGTGCACACACGCAGGGAAAAAGAATGATGAAGCGTGATTAAATCCTTGCACAATGCTTCTGTGTAATTTAAAAGAACCATATTTGTAATCGTAATTAAATCCTAGCGGTTGCTAGTATTTTTAACTTAAAAGAACCATATTTGAAATCATAATTAAAGTGTAGTGGTAGCTTGGCTTTTTAAATACTTAAAAGAACCATATTTGAAATCATAACTAAAGCATAATGGCCGCTAGGATTTTTAATAACTTAAAAGAACCATATTTACAATCATAATTAAAGCTTAGGGATCACTAGGATTTTTTAATAACTTAAAAGAATCATATTTGAAATCATAATTAAATCCTAACATTTTCCTAGCGGCCATTTTAACAACTTAAAAGAACCATATTTAAAATCGTAATTGAAGCGTAGTAACGCTAGTTTTTTCACAACTTAAAAGAAACATATTTAGAATAATAATTAAAGCTTTGCAATGACTAGGATTTTAATAAATTAAAAGAAGTAGATTTGAAATTGAAATTAAAACCTAGCTGTAGGTAGGATTTTAACAACTTAAAAGAAACATATTTAAAATCATAATTAAATCCTATTATCCATTAGGAATTTTAATTATTTAAATCACCTTATTTCAATATTAAAGACTCTTTACAACAAAAAATAAATTTTTCCAGTCATGGCATAATTGGAGACATTTGTAGTGAATGTTGTATCGGGGAAGATGGTGTTACCAGAGTTATGTTTTCTCCACTTATAAGCTTGGGCACATTCTCTATGCTAGTTAATGCAGTTCCCAAGAAGACGTTGGGTTGTCTAAAGAAAAATGAGCGAGGAAGAAATGGAGGAAAAAGAATATGGTGAGGTGGTTGTTTGCATCCTTGAAGACCCACATACCTCTCCCTTCACCTAGCTCGATCTGTATTTGGTATACAAGGTATGGAGGGTGTCGATGTGGAGGAGGGGATTCAAGCCTACATGACACTTGTGTGGAAAAAGAGTCGAGACCGAGATGGAAAGATAGAATGGTCACCTAGTTCAAATTAAAAAAATCATAAAATGCCCATAAGATCAGTCCTGTACATGTGTCGGATGAAAGTTTGGGGAGTATTCAAAGGATGTAGGATGATACGTTAGGTGAATGATCTCTTGTAAACCATCGAAACAAGGGCAATGCGGAATAATGAGACAATGTTGCTGATGTCAATGGTGGAAAACTATATGCAAAGTAGGATGGAGGAATTTCCATTTGAAGGACTTTTGGTGGATCTCGGTTTAGGACCGACCATTGCGGGAGGGTGGACTAATGTCCTACCGAAGAAGTCCAAACTTGGGTGATCGGAGTGTGTGGTTCGCGTCTCCCATACCGATGGTGGTTCTTGTGTCTCTTGTTTCCTTATGGTGGCCTTAGATTAGACCAGTTGTATGTGTTTTATTTATTTGGGATTCCTTTGATGGCCCTCTTCCTTTTTTGGTTTGTAGTTGTGGTTCAACCGCTGGTAGAGGCCTCTTCTTTTGAGCATCAATGTTACATACTTTCTCCCTTTGTATTTGGGGGTTTTGGTCCTATTAAAACCAAACCATTTTTACCCTATCTATAAAAAGTAAAGCATTAAATGATTTGGTTTTGGAAAGAGGTATAAGCGGGATCAAATATTTTGTGTTTTAGATTCAAATATTTAATTTTTTAGATTCAAATATATGTTATTTCGGATTCAAATATTTGTGATTTCAGATTAAAATAAATGTGATTTTAGATTCCAACATCTGTGAGTTTTTATTCCAACATGTGTGATTTTGGATTCCAATATATGTGATTTTAGGTATAGTAAATTCCAATATCTATACTTTTGGATTCCAATAACTTTGATTTTAGGTTCCAATATTTGATATTTTAGATTCCAATATTTATGATTTTGGATTCCAATATTTACAATTTAGGAGTATGATATATTCTAATATTTAATATTTTGGAATAAAAAATATTAATAAATTTGATTCCAATATTAGCTATATTTTTAGCTGCTTTCGATGGAATAAGTCCATATTTAGTGAAATAATAATTATAAAGGAGGAATAAAAATTATAACTAAAAGGGGAGAAAAATCTATGCATGATGTTTAATATGTTTTATGTTTGAAGCACAATCTTATGAGTATTATTTAATTGGTATAGAAAGGATACAATTTATATATTGAATACAAAAAAATTGTGATAGTGGTCGAATCCCCTATGAATCAATTGATTGCAAGAGAGAAAATGTGCAACAGTAGAATGTTCTCTTTGAATATATGAACAACCATGTTAGTAGCTAAAAAAATAGCCTTGTCCAGAGCTCTTTATATAGCTAATTTCAAAGTTGTAGTCTCATCCGGAGCTCACAATCAGTCAGGAGCCACATTCAAATCTCAAGTTATAGTATCATGTAGAGATCAATCCAAAGCTCATTTCACGTCCACATCCAAATCCAAAAAAATGTCTAGATCCACATCTTGAGATAGTACAAATAATTCTTGAGCTCAAGCCAAGTCCGGAGTTCAGTCTGGAGCTAAAGAAAGTGAGTCAAATTTTAAGTTAGTTTTGAAAGATGATTTGTGGCTATTGCATCTCATATTTCGAAATTTAAATTTCAGATGTTTAAATTTGTTACACAAAAAATATGGTAAATGGTTTTCCTTTGATCCAAAATCTAGAGAGAGATTGTGAACATTGCATTTTGGGGAAGCAACACAGAGTCCTTCCCAGTTGGTAAAAGAGCTAGAACAAGTGGAACACTTGAAATTGTTCACTCGTATTTATGTGGACCTATAAAAACAACTTTTATTAGATATTTTTATTATTTTATGACATTCATTAATGACTATACGAGGAAGACATGGGTATATTTTCTAAGACACAAATCAAAATATTTATTTATGTTTTAGTGGTACAAGGCTTTAGTGGAGAAGACAAGTGTTTGCTACATCAAATTTATGAGAACAAACAGAGGAGGTGAGTATGTTTCCAATGCTTTTCTAAAATTTTATAAATATCATGGTATACACAAGAATTTTACTACTAGGTATAAACCAAATCAGAATGGCATGGAAGAGAGAAAGAATAAAACCATAATGGAGATGGAGAGAATTATGATGAAGGAAACTAATCTTTCAAATGAATACTGAGCATAAGCAATAGCGAAAAAAATTCATTTTAAAAAGATGTACAACAATAATTATTTGAAACATGGTTCCTCAACATGCTTGGACACACACAAAACATATTGATTCTCATTTTATAATTTTATGTTATGTGTCATATGCACATGTGTCTGATGAGCTAAGGAAAAAGCTAGATAAAAGAGAATAAAAGTGCATATTTATTGGATATTTAGAGAATAAGAAAGCTCTCAAGTTATGTGATCTATTGAATAGAAATATTTTAATCAAAATATATGTTTAGTTTATTAAAAATGAAGCATGGTATGGAGGTGTGAAAAAAACAATCAATATAACAACTACTATTTTTCTTGGTGATATGGTGGATGAAACTATAAAATAAGAAGGAATTGTAAATACTACAAATATAGGACATGCATCACAAGGTATAACTGAGCAAGGTATAATTTTTATTGTTCTTTTATATGTGGATGATTTAATAATTATTGGAAATCTATCTACAAATTCATTCAAATCAGCCATGAAGAAATAAGTTTAGATGGTAGATGTAGGCCTCTTGCACCAAATTTTGGGCATTGAAGTTCAACAATAAAAAGATGGAGTTTTTATTTCACAAGAAAAGTATTCTAATGATGTTTTGAAGAGATTCAACATGTTGAATTGCAAAACCACCACCAACGCCATTTGTAGTAGGTTTTAAGTTAACCAAATAGGACATCGGATCATTAGTGGATCTAACATTGTTTAGAAGTTTAACTTTTGAAGTATCATGTATTTGATGGAAAAAAGGCTTGATATTATGTATGGTGTGAGCCTCATATCAAGGTTCATGGAATCTCTAAAATATTCACATTGGAAAGGTGGAGAAATTTTTTTAGGTATGTGGAAGGAAGAATCATGGAATTTATATTAAACATCAGATGAGTTCAAACTCATAGGTTATTTAGATAGTGATAGTTTCGGTAGTATAAATCCTAGGAATTGACCATCTACCTATGTTTTCTGAATTTTATAATGACGTGGTTTCATGGGCATAAAAGAAGAAGGAAATTCTCACATTATATTTAATAGAGGAATATTACGTAGTAGTGAGAGGAGCATCATGACAATTTGTTTGATGATGAGAATAGTAATAGATTTGAGACAAAATCAAGAGGATGCTACAAAAAATTTTGTAACAAGAATTCAAAAATATCTTTATCTAAAAATCATGTTTTTCACAATAGGAGAAAGTATATAGACATGAAGTATCACTTCATCAGGGAGCTGTTCACAATGAAGAATTTTTTTGAATTTGGTAGATCCGAAGATCAATTTGCTAATATTTTTATGAAATCATAGCAAAGGAAGTTTTTCAATATTTTATATTTTTTTTTGGGATTTTTGATCAGGGATATTCCCACTTCGTAATTACACACTTAGCTCTACAAAAATAAAATATTTGAAGTAAAAATTAAGTCAAAGTGTTGGAAAAAGTTTGGGAGTTTAATTTTTACCCTCCTATCTTTAAGAAATTAAATTTTTTGTTAAAGTGTTACATGTATCCATAAGATCATACTTTAATATTTTTAGGCACTCCCTAGTTTTTCTTGCATAAAATCCGTAGCTTTTCGGATAAAATAAACAAAAAAATTAAAGTTTGTTTGCATGCACAACATGTGTTATTTTTAAGAAACAATAATTTTGTTTTTAGAGTGCTATGTTTCAAAGTTGTGTTTTCTATTTTTAGGAACAATATTTTATATAAGAAAGAGTAATTTCTTTCTATCGAAAGAGATAATTTTCTAAAGAGATTTTCTTAGACACATATTGTGAGGAGACTGCAGAAGTAAGGAAAAAATTTAAATTACGCACATCACTGTTGTTCTTTGTTGGATGCGTGCTTGTGTGGACTGCTGTAACAAATTCCCTCAATTTAATATTAAAGGAATTACATTACAAACAAAAAAAATGGTGTGAAGGGAGGTCTATTAAATACCTATGAAATAAATGGAAAAAAAACACTATTTATATAGAGGAACTAACTAGTAACAGTGAACCATGCAGAAAGTATAATTGTAATATGACGCTACCGCATTCTCTCGAGATTTTATTGTTTCCTTGGTTTTTTGGGAAATCATTCCACTACTTCTATTTATATTTCAATCATATTTATCAACACACAATAATAATCTAAGAGAGTCACAAAAATTATTTAAAAGTAAATTAGTCCCAATGAATGCTAGTGACACCATAAAAGCAACTTTTTGTATGAAATAAATTCAAAGGTTTAAGTTTTATTGGGTTTTTAAGCACATCTAAGAAATAAATTATATTAAAGAAGCAAAAATAAATAGATCTAAAATAAATTAGAGCATACAAAGAATAGTGGAGTAGTGTTTATAGAGGAAAATTTATTTTAAGTTAAAAAAATCAAAAAGAATTTTATCTTGTATTAACATGAAAAAGTTTACAAATTTAATAACCATCATTTCAGTTTCTAACCTCTGATTCTTCTATATTGGTGTGTTACCTATCACAATAAAAAATACACTTTTATAACCAAAGCACATCTTGTAATAGACCTTTTTTGAAAGAAAAGTAAATCTTAAAACTAACACTTTAAAGCAGAGTCGCACTTTGACTCAAGTTACAAAGATAATTTAAAGTTTGTGCTAAATATAGGCACAACTCTTTGGATAGAAGTTAGGCACCTGAAATATGTTATGTGCCCCGCTGAAATAACTGTGCCACATACATGGATAGGAAATATATCCAAAAATATCCCTCTTTTAAATACTCACTAAGGGAAAAGATGAAACAATTTTTCAAAACATCCGGTCTATTCAAGCCCATTGCTTCCTTACACCAAGTGAACTTTTCAGCATTTACTGCTTTATTTAATGAATCTACTACATTCACATCTCTCTCCACTTTAATAGCATCACTCTCTTCTCTTCTACCATTTCTCTAACAGGATGAAATTTCACATCAATTTACGTTGTGCGACCATGATACTTAGAGTTATTGTTCAAAGTAATTAAAATAAATGTGAGACATGATAACTTATTCTAATTACCTATTTTAAAAACTCAATGGGAAAATTAAGGAACATAGTCTTTGAAGGTAGTCTACTTCCTCACACGCATGTGTAACTACCAGTTATTCAACCTCAGTGGTGCATATAAAAACACTTATTTGATATTTTCTCATCCAACTTACAACTCCACCAAACAAGTTGAGAATGTAACCATTGATGAATCTTGGTAGATCATAACTGTCACCTTATTTATAATCCACATAACCATGAAGACTCAAATATTTTGTGTCACCAAGTTCCTTCCGTTGATAATAAATAATGTTAAAAACTAATTCCTTGCAAATATATGAAAATATGCCTTACTTTATTCCAATGTTCCCACCTCATAGTTTCAAGATATCTACTAAGTACTATAGCTACACGTGAAATGTCAAGTCTTGTGTAGACCATTACATATATAAGGATGTTCCTCTTATGCTTTAGACATGAAGTTGAACAAAGATATTATGACCAACTAAAAAGGGTGTGCATTGCACCCAGCTATAATGCATCTTGAACCTTTCCAACAACATCTTCACATACTTTGATTTATCCAAGTATTTCTAGTTAAACGACCCCTTTTTATCTCCATGCTAAAATTAAATTCACAACATCAATATTATTCTTGTCATACTAATCCTATAGTTAAATTTTCATCTCTTTAATCATCACTTATTATTTCCAATTAAATACATACCATACACATTGAGTAATATGATGATAAACTCACCACCTTCTTCATTAAAGTATCAATAGGATATTGTTAGTGTTAAATCACGTAACCCCTAAGTTCCTATAACAAGATCAGTTGAGAATCTCAGTGTGATTGCACAACATGGAGCATCTCTCAGAGTGTGGGAATTTGAAATTGAGAGAGCTCTCCGAATGAAGGAAAATTCATATTCCTCTGTTCAGGTGTATATAAATAAATTGTAGAGGATCTATTCTAAAACCTACTCTATCTTACCAAGGAGACAGGGTTGAGAAGATATGAGAAAATAAACCTAAGCTAACGAGGTGATGCACCAAAGGAATGTTAGACACCCATTTTGTAATTTAACACAGACCATAGAAATTCAATACAACTACCATGCACAGATAACCAAATTGTAACGAGAGATCAGAAGACAACAATTAACACATGAAAGGGTTGGGAATCATCCACAGACATATATTATTTCTCACGAGTTGATACAGTACAGTATAATATCCAAGAGGAAAACCTTGTATTACAACTTAAATGAGAGGTTCTAAAGCTCCACAAGTTCTCTTGCAAACAAGGGAAGAAGGAAGGGTGAAAAAAAAACTTTCCAACCCTTTATATTCAGCCAAGCTCTTTCCTTTATATATGTAGTGAAGAGAGAAGAAGAAAAGAGGCAAGAAACCTGATTTCAAGATCAGCTACTAGCCATCAATGCCATTGCAAATCCACCCACAATCTGTCAAGTTCCTAGCTCTATGTCTGCTTCGGCGCGTTGAAGAAGGAAGAATAAAGGATCAAATAAAATTTGATCTAGTTGTCGAGATCAATCGGATTGCATATTAATGGTGTGAAGACGATTTCCCATTTTTCACCCACCTAACCTCATCAAAATTAAAGTCTCAGGTTTCCATGGCATGAATGAGGTCTAGACCTTTCTAATGGTGCCAAAATTTGTTGAATTTCAAGTACTAGATCGAAAGATATGTCCATTTGAATGTTTGATTCAGATCCGTACAAAAATGGTGAAAACTAGTTAGCAGGACGAATCTGCGGGGCCCAAAATCACTTTGCGCCTTTTGCAAAAAATAACAAAAATGCAAAAAATGCCCCATTGCCCCGCAATTCATTCTTGTCAACAAAAACATCCTCGGGCCTATTGGTCCGCATTTACCATTTTGGGTGAAAATTCCTCACCAGGCCCATCGGTCCACATGTAATTTAGGCTCGTCACATGGCTCCTCTAGACATTCACGGAGGTACGGCTCATTTCTATACTTTAGGCCTTTTGGACTAAAATCCAAAAAGTTTAAATTACCTCCGGTGACCCGCCTTCTCACTTTGACTTGGAACATGGCCATGTTTAGAGCTAGCATGTGTTTTGGGACTACTTTTGGATTTTGTTTTTGAAGTTACGCTGAAGAGACAAGTGGAACCCTCCACATATTTTCTCTATTTCTTTATGTTTTTGTTAATTCCTTTTGTTTAACGGGGCCATATGCCTGACCCAGGACACATTGAGGCTCAACACACATTTGAGTCTACCCCTTGAGTTTTACCCTTTGGAGTTGCGTCGGGTTGACAAGTGGTGTATTCCGCTAGCCCTTCTATACTTAGTCAATTTGAACAGCCGACCCTGTCCCCTTTCTGACTTTTAGACATGTGGAAGCTCTACACTCGCTTGAGATTGGCCCCTTGGCCGCTCCTCTTTATTTTACGTTGTTGAGGCATGTGGCACCTTCTGCTGAATCTACCCCATCTTGACTTTTCAGCTGTCGACTCTCTCCCTTTTCGAGCCTTGGATATGTGGAAGGTTAGCTCTAATTTGGGAGACCCACAATTAGATTTAGTTTTGAAGATGTTTCGATTTGACATGTGGCTCCTTCCATAAGTCCGCGATACTTAGCCAATTCGGGCCAATGTTTTTCTCAAACCCTAGACACGTGGAAGCCTCACGCTCATCTAAGTCTCCGATTTGGGTTGCGCCTTTTAAATGTTCATCATTAAGACACATGGAGACTTCTGTTGATTCTCTATACTTGACCAATTTGGGCCCGGTGCCATTTGAATTATGTTAGACCCTGACCACGTGGAGAGTTGGTGTTAGTTTGAGTCTCTTCCTTGGGTTTTCATTCTTAAAATTGCACTACGTGCTGACACGTGATTCCTTTCACTCATTTGTACTTTTTGATGGCTGACTCTATCGCTTTTTGGGTCTAGGGCACATGGAAGCTCCGCACTTGTTTGCACCTCCGCTTTTGTTTTAACCTTTGGAGAAGCACTAATGAGGCACGTGGAAGCTTCCATTGATTCTTCCATACTTAGTCAATTTGGGCTTGTTCTGAATCATTTGTAAAGCTCGAAGACTTTGAGCCTTTCTCCGTTTCTCTCCTTTGAGCCTCTAGTTTTCTGTGACACTATTTGGCCCTTCCCCAACCCTGTTACTCCATTGTAGAGCCTTCCTATAACCTGACTATCAGATTTGAAATGTAGGCTCATTCGACAGAAATATCCCTTGGATTTCTTTCTGTAGGGTCGTGTTTGATCAATTTTTCTAGGGGAAAAAAGAGATAACAAATATTTCTTTCTTCTTGTAAGGATAAGTTTATGAGTACACCCATCAAGATTTTGATTCCACATCTTTGGTGATTGATTCAAGCTATATAAGGAATTCTCTTGGTGAAAAAACAAGTCTTCTTTACCCTTGAATCTGAAACTATGAATTTTATTCATGTAGAATTATTGCTCAATATCTCCATGTGAAATAGTACTTTAACATCCATAAGATCTATCTCTATATTATATAAAATAAAAATAGATAAAATAAATTTGATGGAATTCAAATTTGTTAAAGAACATAATATATGGCCAAATTTTATTTGTTCAACTTGAGAGAAACATTTTTTCAATTATGTGTGTCTCATATTTATCCAATTTCCCTTCCATGTTGAAATTTTTCTTGAAAACCCTTTTGTAATCAACAAGTTTTCTTCAATGAGGTAGACTCACTAAGTCCCATGTGTCATTCTTCTATAGAGATTGTATTTCCTCCCTCATAACCTTCATCCAATACCTTCTCTCCTGTGAAGTAAGAGTTTCATTCACTATCATTTGATTCACATTATTGATCACTGATAATAGAAAAAATAAATGGTAAAAAATAAGGATATATATTTTATAGGTGTTCTCAAAACTCTTACCAACCTTCTATTTCTAAAAAAATCACTGTCATTCAAATTTGCTTCTGGATTTCACCTTAACATGATTTTAGACAAAGTGATCTCATGAATACCTTATATTTATGAGTTATTTTCACTCTTGTATATCACTTCACTGCCTTTAATTTTTCACAATTGTCCCTCGTATAGACTAGTCAACTGTAGAACTTTGTAACATTTTGACTTGTGCTGCATAAATCCTTCAAACTAGAAAAAGAGGTTCCTTAAGAGTTTGCATAAAATTAGGTATAACCATTGACCTTCTTTTATAAAATTAAATAAACTAGTGATAAAAGTGTATGTTAGAGAATCAATGGGACCTAAGAGTGGTAAAACCCATAAAACAAGGAAAATTACATGAAAAATATCTCCAAAGTCTCAATATGAGTTTCCTCATAGAAAGATTTGAGTGAGAAGGATGACCAATGTTCTCTTGAACCAAGAGAATTCATCATTTCCCCTACAAGGACCAAGTTCAACTCTTTCTAGTCTCTCAGACAGTCTCGTGAAAATTTTCATATGCCTCGAATATAATCTTGCATGTGTAGTAATTCTGAACCATCTCCAATTCATAATTATGCAATGGTATATTTTTCTCATGTAGGAATTTTGTAAGTTCATATTTCATCTTCTTCTACACATCATATTTTCTCATGGGTTCAAGATATCATACAGAATCATCAATTTTACATTTCCAAAGCAAATTCCCCTTTGGTTGAGATATCTCCTGAAATTTGGAAACTCAAACCCACTCCCCGTAAGGAAAAAATGACTTCTCGATTCATGAATAATTCTTTGAGATATCATTTCTTTAAGTTTTCACTTCTAAGGGTTGATAGAGATGAATATGAAATGCACATATCTAATTATGTGATTTCCATGTAACCTCTTGGAGAGTTAGGTTATAAAGGTGAGATTCATAAATTTGGGAAAATATTTGCAAAGTTGGTTGCTTGAAGGAATGAGGGTGAAACAACCTGTGAACAATTGAAAATTAAAGTACAGGCATTGACCTCATATGTTTAAAACGCATTGAACATTGAGGATCCTCATCTTACCCCTTTTGATTCAATTACTCCCTTGAGTAATATTGACCCACATTTTGTTTAGGAAGTATAGCCTCTTTTACAAGATGCGAAACATGACTAAGGCATGGAGTGATTCCATTAAAAATAAGGGTTACAAACTTCTCCCGACATAATCGGGATATATAAGATTTCTTCTTTGTCTACGAAGAATTTACAAGTTGTTTTCACTATAATCAGAAATGTATTTTCTAAGAAATCATGAGATGAGATCTTCGAAACCCAAGTAACTACTCGATAGCAAAAAAAAATTGGATTTGGGAAGAAAATGTTTCCAAAAATTTACTTGAACAATTGATTGTAAAATTATATCCCTCATTAAGGAAATTAAATACTTATTGTATCACAAAAACTAATGTTGAGAGGTAAAATAAGATGTTAATGACCATCTAAGAAAAACAAGATGCCATATGTTCCAGTTTGACTGTGTATAATTGGATGATCTTTGAGATAATTTCCAAACTCTTGTCAAAGATGATGCGGGAGCATAACTTGTGGAGACCATAACTTTTGATCCGATCGATGGATCATCTTGAAATTTTATAGGGTAGTAGATATACATTAGCACTATACTAGGGTATAACATACCTACAATTTTGTGGCCATTTTGGCATATTTTTGAGCCATGATTCCTTTATCTAGTTGCCTAAAATTTTCTCCAACCGTGTTTTTTACTTTTGACTAGGTCTTAGAAATTTAATAACTTTTTTGTTGCATTTTAGAATAAGTCAAAATTTCATGTGAGCCTGAATTTATGAATGAATATTTGGCATGAAAATTTTTGGGCCCATCTAAGTTGTTTTGCTAGTAGGTAATTTTTGGCATTTTAGGGTTTTTTGGAATTTTAGGGTTTTTAGAGTAGAACTGAAATAAAAGAAGGATTGTAATGATGTAAAAGATTAGTGTGGATTCCAAAATGAGAAGAAAGATATTTTGAAACTCCTGGTTTTTATTTTCAATTTTTTCTATGTGTTTTGGAGGTATTTCAACCTCTTATAGCTGGATTCACATCTATTGGTATCAGAGCCGGATGTTGATCTTGCGGAAATAGTTAAGGTAACATATTACATTTTTTGTGTAACTTTTCCTCTATTTTATATAATCATGGCTAGATGCAAGAGGAGAGGTTTTTCCTAGATTAATAATCATATTCGGGAGCTACAAAGATAGGTTGTTGAGCTCACGGAGAAGTTACCGCTTTATAAGGAGACATGCAAATGGGGATGCAAACCTAGCTAGTGATATTGAATAAGTACTTACATTAATGAATGAAGGAGGAGATGAAGAATAAAATGAGAGAGATGAAGAAAAGTTGAATGAGAGACCATTTGTGGAGAGATTGATCAAGGCTTTAGATTGAAAGAATGATGACATCAAGATTAATGTTCCTAAATATGGTGGAGTGTTATGACCAAAGGAGTTGATTGTCTATTTGAATCGTAAGAGAAAATTATTTGAGTGGAAAAACCTTTTAGAGGAGAAGAAGGTTAAGTCTACATGCACTAAGATGGCCAGAAATGCATTGATCCTATTGGATCACCTAGAAAATGAAAGATAGATAAATGGAAAGGAAAAGATCTGAAACTAGAATAAAATGGTAAAGAAGCTAAAAGAAAAATTTCTTCCTATAGATTATGCTCATAAACTATTTTAAAGGTTCCAAAATCTAAGACAAAAGGATCGCAGTATTGAGGAGTATACCAATGAATTTTACAAGTTATCAATCAAATTTGAACAGGAGAGTCTTTAGAACAAAAGGCTACACAGTATATAAATGGATTGATTTACATGATACAAGATGAGCTGAGTATGCTCCGGATCCATATCCTGGATGATGTTTATCAACTTGCATTAAAGGTAGAAGAAAATAATAAGAGGAATAATTTTAAAAGAGGTGTTAAAAGAGGGCCATCATCATCTCCATTGAGAGGTAGAGGTAGATTTGAATCTGCAAAAGGTCAATCCTCTAGTATAGAAGGGCATGAAGATTCTAGTTAAAGTCGTGGTAATCACCAAAGAGGTAGGGGTTTCGAGGGGAAGAGGTTATAATAGAGGACATTGATGGAATAGCCCCCAAAGGAAATATACATGTCATGTCGTACGTGGTGAAGTGGGTCACAAAGTCTTTGAGTTTCTGCACTATCCTACACAAGATATATGGAAAGGAGAACAACCACAAGTAAATCTGGTTGAATTTGAAGAGGAAGGAAAAGGGAGGTTACTGCAAACTTGGGTGAAACCCTCGTGATAACGATGATGGTGATTTTACCATGGAAGGAGAAAGAACATGATGTTGTTGGTGTTGATTCATGTTTGTGAAAAAATATATTTCGAACAAGATGCAACTCTAGAGGAAATGTATGTAAAATTATTATTGATGGTGGTAGTTGTCAAAATATGGTTTCAACTATGATGGTTGATAAAATCAATTTGAAATGTGAGAAGCACCCATATCCCTATCATATATCATGGTTCAAGAAATGGAATGAGGTAACTATAGATAAAATAAGCCTTATAATGTTTTCGATTGGGAATAACTACAAGGATGAGGTGTGGTGTGATTTTAACCCAATGGATGCATGCTATATATTACTTTGGGAGGCCTTAATAATATGATAAGAAGGTTACACATGATAGAGGAAAAATACATATAAATTTTGGAAGGATGTTGTAAAGGTGGCCTTATTACCCTTCAAGGAAGAAGAGAAGAGTGAGGCTTATTAGATACAAAAGAGTTTGTTACTAAAATGGAAGAAGTTGGCTGGTGTTATGCCTTGATGTCAAAGAAGGTGCAAAAAGAGTACTTTAATATACCTGTTGTTGTGGAAAAGGTACTAAAAGAATAAAAAGATGTCATACTAGATGAGCTACAATATGGGTTACCTCAGAAGTGAGATATTCAACATCATATTGATTTGATCACAGGATCGGCCCTTCCAAACCAAGAATCCTATTACATGATTCCGACACAAAGTGAAGAATTGAACAGACAAGTTATAGATCTAATATAAAAAGGATAAGTAAGAGAAAGCATGAGTCCATATGCAACCCCACACTATTGAATCCCAAAAAATATAGAGACTGGATTAAGTGTGTAAACATTAGGGCCATAAATAAGATCACAATTAAGTATCGGTTCCCAATTCCAAGATTGGATGATATGATGGATGTGCTAGTGGGAGCCCAATATTTTAGCAAGATTGACCTATGGAGTGGGTACTACCAGATCCATATCCGTGAAGGGGATGAATGGAAAATGACTTTCAAAACAAAATAAGGGTTGTACAAGTGGATGGTAATGACATTTGGGCTATCTAATGCACCGAATACATTCATGAGGCTAATGAAAAAAGTACTCCAAGAGTACAATTGTAAGATTTTTGTTTTCTATTTTTATGATATTATGATATTCAGTAAGAAAGTGGAAGAACTCTTGCTACATATGAAATTGGTGTTAAACTTTTACCTAAACAAGGTCTACATCCAAATTTAAAGAAGTTTATATTTCTTGAAGAGTCTTGTTTTTCTAGGGGTTTTCATATCGGAGGATGGATGAGGAAAAAGTAAAGGCAACTTTGGAATCACCTATTGTAAGGAATGTGAAAGGGGTTCGTAGTTTTCATGGATTGGCAACTTTTTCTAGGAAGTTCATCAAGAATTTTAGTAGCATTTTTACACCCATAACATTGTGTACAAAAGGGAGGAGTATGTATGTACTAAGGTAAAAAGTGATAGTTTTTATTTTTAAGAAGAAAGTGTCAAAAGCACATGTTTTGGTATTTCCAAATTTTAGCAACATATTCGAGGTTGACTGTGATGCCTCTTCTTAGGAAATAAGAGATAAAATATGTGGAATAATCCCTTACGAATCACAACAAGAGAGAAACTAATATGCGTAAAATATTACAAACCTCGATAAAAGTGTAGAATAAATAACACAACACGGAGAGACAAGATTTAATGTGGTTCACCCAATTTGGGCTATGTCCATCAAGAATCACTAACTCGATTTTATTACAAGCCTCCACTCTCTCAATACAATACCCAGATCCATTTGGAGCTATGCTCAACAAACTCTATAGAATTCACACCCAAATTCAAAACACATCTGTAATACATTTACTTATACATCTATCATATGCATAAGACCATATAAATAGACAACTACTTAAGCATTTTCATACAAAACCGTGGGTATAAAACTAAGGGCAAAAACCGTGGGTATCAAAACAATGGACAAAAGACCGAAAAAAAAACCATGGGCCCAAAAACAGCCCATAACGGTTACCCATTACCCATGGGTTAATAAACCACCCATGAAAATTTGCTTAGGGCTTCGCCCCTGAACCCCCGACCCGCTCACTAGCAAGCGGACCCCCCGTAAAATACTCAAGTGTAACACATAGAAGGTGTACCACATTCTAACATGCAAATAGGATCCACAAACATAACAATCTCCCACTTGGAGATTGATTTCCACTGAGCAAGCTTCTCAACCCTTCACTGTCATCTGCGAAGGCCAACCAAAGCTGAACATAGCTTTAGTTTATCCCTTGTGACCACCTTAGTCATCATGTCTACAAGATTTTGACTGGTATGAATCTTCTCCAACTTCAACTTATCTTCCTCCAAAGTTGTCCTGATGAAGTGATATCTCAACTGTATATGCTTCATCCTAGAGTGGAAAGTAGAGTTCTTAGCTAGGTGTATAGCACTCTGACTATCACTATACAACTTACATTCCTCCTTCTTATGCCCCAACTCCTCAAGAAATTGTTGTAGCCAAATCATCTCTTTTCTTGCCTCTATGGCAGCAACATACTCAACCTCCGTGGTTGACAAAGCCACCAGCTTCTGTAGTCGTGAAATCCAGCTCACTACTATCCCACCTACAGTGTAAATATAACCTGTTGTGGTCCTCCTACTATCTATATCTCCAGCCATGTCTGAATCTACATAACCACGTAAAGTGGTGTCTGATCCATTGTAGCACAAAATTTTCCCCATGGTCCCTCTCAAATATTGAAGGATCCACTTTACTACTTGCCAATGCTCTTTACCTGGATCACTCATAAATCTACTCACAGCTCCCACTGCATGGGCAATATCAAGCCTAGTGCACACCATAACATACATCAAACTGCCAACTGCTGATGAGTAAGGTACCTTTGACATCTGGTTTCTTTCCTGCTCTATCTTGGGACACTACTCCTTTGATAACTTAAAATGGCCTACCAAAGGAGTCCCAACCGATTTAGCATCCTACATGTTAAACCTATCCAATACCTTCTTAATGTACTCTTCCTGAGATAAAGTCAGCTTTTGTTCCTTCCTATCTTGAGATATCCTCATACCAAGGAATTGTTTGGCTGGCTGCCCCAAATCCTTCATAGCAAAGGATTCACTTAGTTGCTTCTTGAGTACTTTTATTTCCTGCATGTTTTTACCTGCAACTAGCATGTCATCAACATATAAACATAGGATAATATAACTTCCATCCTCAAATTTCTTTGTATACACACAATGGTCAAAATGGCATCGATATAACCTTGCTCCATCATGAAGCTATCAAACTTCTTATACCATTGACATGGAGCTTATTTCACGCTAGACAAGATTTTCTTCAGTTTGCAAACCATCTCCTCTTTACCTTTGACCTCATATCCCTCTAGTTTCTACATATATAGTTCCTCCTCCAAATCACCATGGAGAAATGCGTCTTTACATGAAGTTGTTCTAAGTTCAAGTCTTCTACTGCGCAACTATTCCTAAAACAGTTCTAATAGAAGTCATTTTTACTACGGAGAAAAATATCATCAAAATCTATACCTTGTTTCGGTACAAACCCCTTGACCACCAACCGGGCCTTATATCTTTTCTTTCCTCCTTCTTCGTCTTTGACTCTGAACACCCATTTGTTCTGAAATGCTCTTTTTCCTTTAGGTAGCTTCAGAAAATCCCATGTCTGGTTCTCCATGAGAGCCTGATGCTCCTCATCCATGGCTTGCTCCCACTTCTTCTTGGCATCTACCTGCATTGCTTCATCAAAGCTCTCTGCTCTCCACTATCAGTGAGTAATAAATAATAAAGAGAAGGAGAAAAATGTTCAGGTTCTCTTCTTACCCTAGAAGACCTCCTTTATATAGGAGTTTGGGGTTCCTGTTGAGGGGGTTTCTGAGTTGACTCATGTGTCACTTTCCCATCCGGAAGATCCTCTACCGCTACATATTCTTTCTTGGATTCTTCCCTATTTTCCTACAACTGCTGCTTATACATGACTTTCTCATTAAAGACCACATCCCTAGATCGAATTATTTTCTTGTCCTTAATACTCCAACATTTATATCCAAAGTCATCACCACCATAACCAATGAAAGTACATTTTTCTAATTTAGCCTCTAGCTTGGTCCTATCATCCTTGTCTATATGAACAAACACCTCACATCCAAAGACTCTAAGAAATGAATAATCAACTTTCTTACCATACCAAGCCTCCTCAGGTATGCCTCCATCCAAGGCACTTGAGGGTCCTCTGTTTATCAAGTACACATTGTGCTCACCGCTTCTACCCAAAAAGAAAGAGGCAGTCCTGCATGTAACCTCATGCTCCTAGCACATTCCATTATTGTTCTGTTCATCCTTTCTGATACCCCATTCTGCTGCGGAGTTCCTAGAACCGTCTTTTTCCTGCGGATTCCATTCTTAGAATAGTAATCATTAAATTCATTGCTGCAATACTCCCCTCCATTATCTGACCTGAGACATTTTAGCTTAAGACCTGTTTCATTCTCTACCAAGGCTTTCCATTTAACAAAAGTGTCAAATACATCATATTTTTTCTAATACAATAAACCCAAACTTTCTTTGTTGCATCATCAACAAAAGTAACATAATAACTTGAACCCCCAAGAGATGATACCTGAGTGGCCCCACACATCAGAATGCACCAGCTCTAACTTACTCTCTTTCTTTGTAGGTCCCACCTTGAGAAACCTTACTCCCTTCTATTTCCCATATATGCAGTTCTCACAGAAATCCAATCATGTTTCTATATATCCAGGAAAATTCTTCTTTATGATGTTCATGCCCTTATGGCTCATATGACCGAGCCTATAGTGCCATAATGTTGTATCTACATCTGAAGCCACAAGATTACAATCATTAGTACTATCAGTGGTTAAATACAAGGTTCCAACCTTCTTACCTCTTGCCACCACAAGAGCACCCTTGGTAACCTTCCAAGAGTTAGCTATAAATATCACAGTACAACCATCACTTCCCAACTGCCCTGCCGATATCAAATTTCATCTTAATGTAGGCACATGTCTGACATCCTTCAATAGCCATGTATTCCCATTCTGCATCTTAACTTGAACAAAACCTTTTCCAACTATATTGCAAGGCTCATCATCACCAAGAAAAACATGCCAAAAATACCCTTGAACATAATCAACAAAATAATGCCTATGTGGAGAAGCATGGAAAGAAGCCCCTGAATCTAAAACCCAAGATTTAGTAATATTGTGCAAAGAAAGAATCAAAGCATCCTAACATATATTACCTGTTGCCACATTTTCCTACTTGTTTTCTTCTTATCCCGAAGCTCCCAAAGTCCTTCTTTTACATGCCCAGGCTTTCCACAATTCCAGCATACAATCTTGTTCTTGGATTTTAACCTTGCCCAATCTTTTGATTTTCCACGGTTTCCTCTATTCTTCTGTCTCCCTCTAGTTTCCACTGTCAAAGCATTCCCTAAAGTAGAAGATTCCCCAGAGCTTTTTCTTTTCATTTCCTCGCTTAGAATCACCCCTACAACATCCTCAAATTTCAACTTCAAGTTAGTGGAGCCGAGTTACTTATTGCCATTACCAGGCTATTCCAACTCTCAGGTAAAGAGCACAAAATTAATAAAGCCCTAACTTCTTCATCAAATTCTATTGTAACCAAAGCTAGCATATTCAAAACCGTATTGAAATCATTTAAATGATCTACTACTGAACTATTCTCAGACATCTTCATATTAAACAACTTTTTCATTAAAAATATCTTGTTAGAGGTAGAGGGTTTTTCATACAACTTCCCTAATGCATCCATTAGATCTTTTGTAGTCTTTTCCTTTGAAACATTAAATAATACCAAAGATGCAAGACACATCTGGATTGTCCCAAGTGCCTTTCTATCCAAAAATCCCATTCCACATCTGTCATACTCAAGGGTTTGTTCATCTTCTCAGACATCGGAGTATAAAGATCCTTTTGATAAAGGTAATATTCCATTTGCATCTTCTAAAGACTGAAATTCTGCCCGTTGAATTTATCAACCCTAGATCTTCCTTCATCTACCATAGCTCCCACTCAAGCTAAAAAATTTCCTTGTGATTCAACACTTCATAGAAACCAAACCAGTCGATACCAATTGTTAGGAAATAAGAGATAAAATATGTGGAATAATCCCTTACGAATCGCAACAAGTAGAAACTAATATGCGAAAATATTACGAGATCTCAAATAAAAGTGCGTAATAAATAACACAACACAGAGAGACAATATTTAATGTAGTTTAACCAATTTGGGCTATGTCCACCAAGAATCACTTGCTCAGATTTTATTACAAGCCTCCACTCTCTCAATACAATACCCAGATCCATTTGGAGCTATGCTTAACAAACTCTACAGAATTCACACCCGAATTCAAAACACATTTGCAATACATTTACTTGTACATCTATCATATGCATAAGACCATATAAATAGATAACTACTTAAGTAGTTTGATACAAAACCGTGGGTATCAAAACCAAGGGCAAAAACCGTGGGTATCAAAACAATGGGCAAAAGACAATGAAAAAAAAACCATGGGCCAAAAAACAGCCCATAATGGTTACCCATTACCCATGGGTTAATAAACCACCCATGAAAATTTTCTTCAGGGGCTTTGCCCCTGAACCCCCCTGACCCGCTCACCGGCGAGCGGGACCACCATAAAAATACTCGAGTGTAACACATAGAAGGTGTACCACATTCTAACATGAAAATAGGCTCCACAAACATAACAACCTCACATGTTGGGATTGGAGCTATACTTGAGCCAAGAAGGATGACCTTTACTATTATTCGGTGAAATGATAAATGAAGTTAGGAGAAAATAGTATACTTATGATGTGGAGTTTTATGCTATTGTTTAGGCATTAAGGCATCTGAGACATTACCTGTTAGCAAAGGAATTTGTACTCTTCATGGACCATGAAACATTGAGAAATTTAAACACATAGAAAAAACTAAATAGTAGGCATGCAAAATGGGTTTCATTTTTGTAAGAATATACTATTGTCTTAAAGGATAAGTTGGGTAATAAGAATTTAGTTGCTTGATGCCTTAAGTCAACGTGTAGCACTTTTGACAACAATGGAAAATGAAGTAGTAGTGTTTGAGGTAGTTAAGGAATTGTATAAAGGTGATAGAGATTTTGGTGATGTTATGAGAAAACTTAAGGATCCTACAGTAGGTATTTGTTCATTTCATTCTTTGATGCATGATGGTTATTTTTTCAAGGGGGAACAATTGTGCATCTCTGTTGGTTCAATGAGATAACATTATAAGAGAATTACATAGTGAGGGATTGGCTCGACACTTTGGTATAATTAAGATAATTGCTCTTGTTATAGAAAAGTATTATTGGCCAAAGGTAAAGAGGGACATAAGTAGGATCATCGCAAGATGTAGAGTGTGTCAAACGGCTAAGGGCCATGCATAGAATAGTGGGTTATATATGTCATTACAAGTCCCTATAGGGGCATAGGTTGATTTGGGTATGGATTTTGTGTTAGGACTTCCTAACACACAATGAGGGAATGACTCTATCTTTTTTGTGGTTGATATATTTTATAAGATGGCACATTTAATTTCATGTAATACAACTACTGATGCTTCTAGAGTTGTATATTTTGTTCAAAAGTGGTTTGATTTCTTGAAGTTCCCAGAATGATCACCTTAGATTGGGAAACAAAGTTTTTCAATCGCTTTAGGAAGACTCTATGGAGGAAATTGGAGACATAACTATAGTTCAGTAGTGCATATAATCCATAGACTGATGGGAAAATATAATTAGTGAACAGAAGCAAGGGAAATCATTTACATTGCATAATTGGAGAAAATCCAAAACAATGCGACTTGGCTTTACCACAAACTGAGTTTTCCTATAATAGCTCAGTAAACAAGTCAATAGGGAGGTATCCTTTCTAGATTGTATATGGTAGGAATCCCAATGGGGTCCTACATCTAATTGTGATATCCAGTGAAGATAAAACTAGTGATGATGTAGAAGCATTTACAGAACACATTCTACAACTACATGATGAAGTGAGGGAAAAGATGGAAGTAGTAATGTACAATTTAAAGTAATTGCATATGCCAGTAGGAGAGTAAGTGTAATCAAATAAGGAGATATGGTGATTATTCATCTTAAAAAGGAGAGGATTCTATAAGGGACATATAATATAATCAAGCATAAGAAGATTGGGTCGTGTAGAATTCTGAAAAAAATGAGTGATAATGCCTACAAGGTGGAGGTACCTGAATTTTTTTCTATCTTACCAGTTTTTAATTTTTTTGAATTATATAAGTTACCAAGTCATGATGAAAATTTTTCAAGGAGGAAGAAATAAAATGGGAGCAACAGATGCCGAAGAAGAAAAAGGAAATGGTAATGCGTGTCTTGGACCAAAAATGGTCACTACTAGACATGGGAGCTACAAGAGATATTTGGTACAGTGGGAAGGTTTGAAGAAAGATGAAAATACTTGGATTCTGAGTGGGAATTGAAGAATATTGAAAGTGCAAAATTAGATGAATTTTTTCAATTGAATTCTTTTCAACCAAGGGACAATGATGCGGGTGCATAACTTGTGGAGACCATAACTTTCTATCCGACCATTAAATCGTCTTGAAATTTTACAAGGTGGTAGATATACATTATTACTATGTTAGGGTTAAATGTATTTATAAGGTTGTGGCCATTTTGGCACATTTTTAGCCCAGATTCCTTATTCCACTTTGCCCTAAAATTGGCTCCAAATGTTTTTTTGCTTTTGACTAGGTCTTAGAACTTTAATAAATGTTATTTTTCTTGTTAGAATAAGTTAAAATTTCATGTGAGCCTTAATTTATGAAGGCATAATTGGCTTGAAAATATTTGGGCCCATCTTGTTAGCATTAGTTTAATATTTAATACATTGTTGTTATGGTGGACAATTATAACTTTCACCCTCCACCCACAACCTTTATATGGCTTTGCTATTTTGTTTGCAATATGCATATAATAAAACATTTTGTCTCTACCATAATTGGTATCAGAGCAAAGTGATCTGGAGGAAACTTGAAGCATGGGAAACTTGAAGCTGTTTTTTATTTTTTTCTAGAGTTTGGTGCACAAAACATGAAGACCAATGCTTTGGAATTTTCTATTTTAATTGGTAGTAGCCAATGTTGCTGCATGGAGAATAGACGGGACGGTGCATAGAAATTGGAGTGCTTCCACCAAGGAAAAGAAAATCAATTGAAAAATACGTGTAAGCACACTCTTGCATTAATGTCTAGCAAAGAATCAGTCCTATTTTGGCATGGCAACCAGAGAAACAACCTTCATTGAAGACCAACAACCAATTTTGGTAGAAGACCAGCGACCAATAGACCAGTGTTGGCAAAAGACCAGCCACCAGCACCCAGGAGCCAAACAAAACCAACACCTGTAGTTAACTCTAGCAAAGCCTACAAATTCTCTTGAGGTACACATTCACCTCAGGTACACACATGATCTCGAAACGAGGCCAGCCCGCGTATGTCACAAATTTAGGATGCAAAAAGCACCGCGAGAAATGCACCAAATGTTTGGGCATTGAGCGACAATGAAGACACCGCTAGACTATTCATTGCTTTGGTCAATGATCTCCAGAACATTGGGAATCTTCTCTTTGATGAGATTGTGCACCGAGGACAATTGGATTATTTTTGGTTCATGTTCGATGTCAAGCATGATGGATTCATGCAGAACTTGAACATGGCTATGATGCAAATGATGAACATGAAGTAGAACGCCCACAGGAGCATCCGTGTCTCACTGCACAAGCTTATAGAGCCCATCTTCATGATAGGTTCCTTCAGTAAGCATTTGTAACCATTTTTGAACAATCAATAAATAAATAAAATACAATTTTGAGTTTTTAGAAATGTCTGCACCTTGCATTTTGTTGTCGGATGCCCAGTTGCTAAAAGGGCCAAATTTCACCACATGGAAAACTAAGATGCAAATGATTCTTCAATTTGAAGACCTTTGGGGGATCATTTCTGGCATGGACGCCCCTCCCATAGACACTGATCTGTTGGCTAAGTATGAAAAGGCTGATGTAAAAGCATTAATGCTTATCACTCTGAGCCTTTCTAATGAGGTTCAACCTCACATTCGGGAAGCAACCACTTCCTCTATGGCATGGCCCCATTGTGTACCATCTATGAAGCCAAAAATTTGATGACGATATTACATCTTCAGACAAAGCTTCACATGATGAGTATGCATGATGGAAAATCAGTAGAAGCCTTCTTGTGGCGTGTGGCCTGAGTTACGTGCAGAACTTTCTACTCTCGATGAACCGGTGGACGACAAGTTGCTAGTCCCGCTCACCTTGCGAGCTCTTCCTTCCCAGTTTCGGACACTAATCACCACATTGACCATCACTCAACATGAGGTGAGTTTTTCCAAACTGGTGAATTATCTCTAGCAGGAAGAAGCCATTCAGAATGTTCAAGAAGCCTTTGAAGACAAGGCTCTCATCACGAGGAAAAAGCATAGCAACAAGCCTCAAAAAGGGCAATCAGCCCCCCAGAATCAGAAGCAACATCCACAACAACAACCTTCTTAGTGGCCACCCCAGAAGCAACAAAACAACAAGGTGGATCGATGGTGCCACATTTTCTCCATGAATACGCACACGATTACGAACTATTATTACAATGGTCGCAAGCATGGAAACTCTGGCAAAGAGATCACTTATGGCCAAGGATATTCCAAGAAATCCCAATGAAATGCTCCTAATTAGATGTAGAAGAGTCATATTGCTGCTCAACAAGATGCCTCCTCCGATGAAGAGGTTCCAGACACAACTCATCCAGACATTGTCCTAGTCTCAGACTTTGCAACCATCAAAAAGTGTCTGGTTGATTGATTTGGGTGCCAACAAACACATGACTGGAAATAAGAAGTTGTTCCATACCCTGAGTGACCAACCCACTAGAGATCGGATCACCATCATAGATAATCAGGAGTATATTACGATAGGGATTGGTGATGTCATCATTCCTCTTAGGACACAAAGATGTACACTCATGAAGGTGCTATATGTTCCAGGTTTGACCTCAAATCTCTTATTTGTGAGTCAACTTCTTAATCATCGAATGCATGTTGAATTCTTTGTAGAGAAAGGGATAAAGTCCTGCATCATTTCCTAGGGAGACTCAATTATTACTCGAGCATTTATGAAGGGCCGTCTATTTACACTGGATGCGGTCACTTCATCTAACATTTCTCTCTCTGCTTCAACGTGGATTCCACTACACTATGGCACTTTCGATATGGTCATCTTTCTACCAGAGCTCTGCATCAACTCAATGCCAAGGAAATGGTGAGAGGGCTTCCTCCACTCTCCCATCCCTTACCTATTTTCTCAGGATGTCTTGCAGGGAAAACAACATAGAGGTCCATTCAAATAGAGTTCTTATTATTCTACAGAGCATCTTTAGGCTATACACACCGATCTGTGTGGACCCCTACCAGCTAGCTTCCAAGGTTTTGAATACTTCCAGCTCATCATTGATGATTACTCATGGAAAATGTGGGTATATTTTCTCCGGAAGAAGAGTGAGGCATTTGCCAATTTCCAAATGTTTTACCAGCAAGCCACTAGGCAGTCTGGGAAGCCTCTCCTTCTCCTCCACTCAAATCGAGGGGGAATTTGTATTGAATAATTTCTTAGCATACCTGAAGCAGAATGGCATTCAACAACATTTGACTGAACCCTACATGCCCCAACAAAATGGGATTTACGAGTGACACAACAAGACTATCATGGAGATGGCTCATTGTATGCTCTCCACCGCCAAGTTGGATGATTAGTTTTGGAAAGAAGTCATCCAGACAACAGTGCATCTACTCAACTAGGAACCCATGAAGATCTTATAGAACAAGACACCGGAAGAGGTATGGACTAGTCGTAAACCTTCTATCTATCATTTGAGAGTTTTTGGTTGTATTGTATATATGCATGTTCCAGATGAGAAAAGGAAGAAGATAAATCCAAAGACACTGCCATGTCTTTTATTAGGGTATAGTACTACCTCAAAGGCATATCGTCTCATGGATCCTGAGATGAAGAAGATCTACGAGAGTCGA
This sequence comes from Taxus wallichiana var. yunnanensis, assembly GCA_018340775.1. Classification (NCBI taxonomy): domain Eukaryota; kingdom Viridiplantae; phylum Streptophyta; class Pinopsida; order Cupressales; family Taxaceae; genus Taxus; species Taxus wallichiana. Next base: position 285,997,039 of record CM031235.1, read on the forward strand.
GATGTGGTGTGTGATGAGTCATCCGCTTGACTCCCTACCACACAATAGAGATCCAATACCGACCTCGTCACATAGATTGCTCACACATCCAGATGATGTGCAAGATGATTCTTCTTAGAGAGAAGAAGATCTGACTAGAGACTTGTTCGTTGATCTAGGCCCACTGGAAAACACATCTTCACATCAGCAGTAGTAGCACCAATGTCTGAAATGGGTCCAAAATACTATTAGGGATGCACACCTAAACTCACTTCCAGGCACTTCTATGGGAGTCAGAACATAAAGTCAAGCTAGACATGAGGTAAATTTTGCACTCATGAGTTCAGTTGTTGATAGCACACCAAACCTGACATTGTTTGTGAGGCATTAGACCAACCACAATGGAAACAGACTATGAATTCTGAATATGATTCCCTACTTTAGAATCAGACATGGGAGCTTGTCGATCTGCCTCCAAGTAAGAAATCCATTGGATGCAAATAGATTTTCAAAACAAAATATAAGGTATATGGTTCAATCGACAAACACAAAGCATGACTTTTTGCAAAGGGTTACACTCAACAAGAAGGAATTGACTATAATGAGACCTTTGCACCCACTGCGAAGATCAAAACCATCGGCGTTGTCTTGCTTGTGGTGTGCAAAATGGTAGAATAAATGGATGTCAAGAGTGATTTTATGAATGTTGATCTCAAAGAAGAAGTATACATGGCCCAACCTGAAGGGTTTGTAGAGAGCATCAACCACACAAGGTATGTCATCTGATAAAGTTACTTTATGGACTCAAACAAGTAGCTAGGGCATGGTATATAAAAATTGATGATCACCTATTGTAGAATGGATTCACTCGTAGCCCCTCCGATACAAATTTGTATATCAAGAAGGTAGGAAAAAAGATTGTTATTCTGGTTTTGTACGTAGATGATCTTATGATCACCGGAAGTTCTGATAATCTTGTAGATGATGTAAAGAGTGATATGAAGAAATTCTTCGACATGATCGATTTGGGGCTACTTGACTAGTGTCTTAGCTAAGAGATATTGTAGAAAAAGAATCATATCTTCATCTCCTAGATGAAATATGCCAAGAAACTCCTAACGAAGTATGGAATGTCGATTGTAAACTAATTTCCACACCTATGGAAAAAGGTTTGCAATTATCTAGATTCCAGGACTCACCACAGGTAGATGGCACTCACTTCATGTAGCTTGTGGGGAGTCTCATTTACTTGAATTATACTAGGCCAGATATTTGCTTTGCAAAGTGAGCTATCTCACCAGATTTATGCAAGAGCCAAAGAAATGTCATTGGATAGCAGCAAATCATGTGTTGAGATACGTCTGAGGTATAGTTGACTTTGGTCTGGAGTATCAAAAGAACACTCAGTTCTTCTTATAGGGATATACAGACTCGAACTATACAGAGATCTGTTGATGACAGAAATCCACTTTAGGATACTTCATCTTGGATCCGTGGATAATTTTTCATCTTGGATCTTGACCTATCTCGTGGATTAGCAAGAAGCAAACTATTTTTTCCCTCTCATCCACTGAGGCTGAATACTGCACCGCATGAGGAGTTGTGTGCGAAGCAATTTGGTTACGTCGCATTCTTACAGATATAGGGATTCCTAAAGATAAACCTCCTATCATTCACTATGACAATCAAGGTGTGTTGAAGCTTGTGAAGAATCCTTTTTTTCATGAACGAAAAAAGCATATTGAGGTCGAATGTCACTACATTTGTGAACAGGTCTTGAACCACCAAATTTAGCTCCAGTACTGCCCTATTGATTTTCAGGTTGCAGATATTCTCACCAAGCCTCTCGACAACATGAAGTTTGATTTTTTTAGGGGGTACATATGTAGAAACAATGTATTAAGGGGGGAATGTTAGCATTAGTTTAATATTTAATACATTGTTGTTATCGTGGATAGTTATAACTGTCACCCTTCACCCGCATGACCTTTATATGGCTCTGCTATTTTTGTTTTAATACACATTGAATAAAACATTTTGTCTCTCCCATCATATCTAAGTTGTTTTTCTAGTAGGTAATTTTTGGTATTTTAGGGTTTTAGAGTAGATGTGAAATAAAAGGGGGATTGTAATGATGTAAAAGATTAGTGTCAATTCTAGAATGAGAAAGAAACTAACTTGAAACTCCTAGGTTTTTATTTTAAAAGTTTTTTATGTGTGTTTTGGAGGTATAACTATTGACCCACAATACTATAGTTATAAGCTAATGGAAACTTTGGCTTTGATATGACGAGCCATTTCTTACACATCCCAAAAGATCCCAAAATGGCTTATGCATTACAAAATTATACAAGAGGCATTCGGTCATTTTTTTAATATTATCAAAAAGACCATCATCCCTCATAAGAGAGAATTTTTGAAAGCAATATTAAGATTCAACTCAGTGATACAAAGTGAATGGATATATCAAAGGCGGTGAATCAAAGGATTTTTGTCTTCATTTGCACCATCTATAGAATGATGATATTCCTCCATATTTCCTCTTCTCCTTGTTATTTCAAGTAGAAATATTTTTTCCAAAAAGAAACATAACCGATTTCTAATTCTTCATTAGGGAAATAACTTTTTGAAAAATTAACCTAAGTAACTTCCTTTCCACTTTTGTAAAAGTGATAGGGAAAGAAGACAAATGCAGAAATATTTGATATCTTATTCAAGGAAAAATAATCCATTATATACAAGTAGAAATGGTTCTAGTGGGAGGAACCATCTCATGAGAGGATTCCACGAGGGCATAATATAACTAATAAGTTGGTCATTTAAATAATGTAATAGTTTTCTCACATTCCCCCTTTAATACATTTTTTTACAAATGTACATCGAATCAACTTCAAATTTCACCTTTCTATGACACTTGGTTTAGTATATCATGTTACTATAGGTTAATTATTTATCCTTTTATTTATTTATTAAGATAAATATTACACTTATGTTAGTTGTACACTTGTGTTAGCTTTCATAGGTGTATTAGTTGTGTTGAGTTATCTTACCAGTTTGTTGAGTTAACTTATTAGTTGTGTGGAGTCATCTCTATGGCCAATATAAGTTAGTGGGTTTTATTCACCACTGATCTAGGTGTTAGTTGTAGTTTCCTCCTATATGTACACCACTAGAATCATTATATTATGAACCTTTGAGTTGATTTTTTGGGAGCTCTTCATGGTTGTGTAAGGTGATCCTAGGATGAGAAGCATTGGCTTCTGTGACATCATATTAGAGCTTCTTCATGTAGACATTACTCATCTTGAATTTAAAGTTACAATTTTATTCATTTGAGGGATTTACTAGTCATGATCCAAAGGTTTTCCTTTGAAGAATTATTTTTTGATCCATGCTAGTCTTTATTAAGCTCTTCATTCATTGGACCAAACTCTTTTTTTCCTTATAACTTATGTTGTATATTATATGTGTTGTTCTACCTTCCTAGATTGGTGTGCATGTAATCGTGTTAGTATCTTGACCTATTTGAAGGAAATACATCATTGCCCAATTATAACTACTCACCATAGAGAGACTCTCAATATATACTTGATAATTATTTTTGGCTCATTTTTTGGTCTCGTGAGGCCTTACTTGTCTTTTTGGGATTGGACTATGAGGTCGGGACTCTTTGTTGTTTTGTGCTCAGCTTGGTGGTAACTCGGACAACGTATCTCGCTCCGATTTTCATCCTACCTACTCAGCGGTGACCTAGCTATGGTTTTTTTTCAAAGATCCTTACCACATTTTTGTTTGGTTGAACATGGTTTATAACGTTATGTCGATTCTTTTTTTTTTTTTTTTTCTTTTGTAAAAAATAAAAGTAAAATACAATACTTTATATTATATTGCATGCAAAAGTAAGGTGGTGCAATGGTAAAGCTCTTTACTTGGAAGAAGGTTTTCATGGGTTTGACATTCTACACATTTTTACTCTATAAGATCCTTAGCTAGCTCACTTGTTCCATCTCAACAAAGAGAGATAATTTCAACTCGTTACACTAGCTCATCGAGCTAGTCAATGAAAATTTTTAGAGGTAACCTTTTTGAGTAAAAATTTTTGGGAGAGAAAATTATAATTTTCAAGGGATCGAATTTTATGTAGAGGGAAATTTATTTTAGGAAAATATTGTAATAAAATGTTACCCCTAGACCCCTGCTATCTGGTTTGCTACATAGTATATTCCTAGTGCTATTTTGTTCTTAAGTGTCGAAGAGTGAAGGGTGATGCAAGATTTGATAGGTGGTCAAACCCCCTCACACAAAAACATTCTTCTTATATATTCCTTGCATAATATTAATTTTGAGATATAGTATAACAAAATAAAGGGCTCCATAGGCTTTTGGATGTATTTTTGACAAATCCCAATGTCTTATATTCTTAGGGTGTTTCATTATTTTTAAGCGTTTTTTACATTTATCATGTATTTTTTATTTGACATATTTTTTTTAAAAGTATGAGAATGAGATGTTTTTCATTGAATTTTGTTCCATTCAAGTAGACTTAGTCAAATTTGTGGAATAAAATAAATTAATCAAGAAGTAAAATTCTCTTCTACCAACCCTCATTCATGGAAAAGATGATCTCATATACTCCCGTAGCAAACAATTACTAGCCTAGATACATTTCCTTCATATTGTGGAATCTCCTATCCCTGCTCCTTGTCCACATGTAGTTGCTTCTCCTGCAACCACTAACCTTGATCTGTCATTTTTTTAGTCTTATCTTTCTTTTAATGTTCTTAATCCTATTAGTCTTATTACTTCATGTTATTCCATGTAAGTCCTATTGCAGCAAACACATTATTTGTATCCTACATCTACTCACATACATGGATTTTTTTATAATCATACCACGAAATTCATTTCTCACATACTCCATTATATAGGTATCACTAATGAAGCTATTGAGATGCATTCATAGGATATTGCTTACCCTATATTTATTGTTAAATGAAATTATTGCCACTACAAAAGTTTTTGAAAAGGTACTTCATTAGTATCACACATTAATGAAGATCCTTTTTTATCTCTCTACTCTTTCTGAGGATCATGAGCTATAAATTAGGTTTTCACCTACAATTAGGCTTGAGAAACATAAGATTTCAGTTGTGAGCCATGATTGACCTGACACATATTCTAAAGTTCCTTTCAATGACCCAATTGTTCATTTTACACCGAATCATATACATGCATATTATTCATCCATCCTTGTTAATTTGGGTTCGATATCTTATCACTCGTGGCAACAAGACAAAAATTCATTGAGAGGAATCTACATGTGTGGCTCCTCCACAATTCATCCTCTTACTTCACTTTCTATACTTCTACATTGTAATGCTGCTTGTTTTGAGCATTTTTCTTTAGTACGTGTAGTATATCTTTCTTGTTTATTAAGAGATTTCATATCTCGTATATTCAGAAATTTGAGGCAAGTTGACAATCTCGATTTATGAGAGACCTATTTTAATGAAGCCATGTGTTAGTTTGTCATTGTTTGAGTAGCTTTTTTCAAAAATTATACATATTTGTAGTATCACTTCACCCATTCAGTAGTATGGGAGGATGTTGTGTTGATCCCACTTCTTCAAGTCTATTGTCCTTTCCTTTTTACCTTGGTTGTTCTTATATCATGGCACCTTCATTTTATTAGATCTTATGTCCTTAGCTTGTTACCTTGGTTATTGTTCTTAAATCTTGGATCACCTATTTGTAGAATTTGATCGAATTGAGTTTTTTTTTTTTTACACTTTCGACATAACTCCATTGATAGTCTCCTTGTATGGAGATATTTTGGTGAAGCGCAGTGTCAGTTGTTTTTGTAGTTTTATGATCAAGAATTGGATTTGAACCATAGTGCACACAAAAATTCTTCAACATTGTAAGAGTTTTGTGAGACGATCTTCTTGGGATGCCTTACGGTGGGTTTTTAATCTCTCAAAAAAATTTGTTACTAGATTTGGGTACCTTATGGTGTCCATTTTTCCTAGTTATTATACATATGTACATCATCAAGCCTTGTTGTCCATACCCACCTTTCCTATCCTCCTAAGCTATGTTTATGCGGGATATTATTATAGGTTATTATTTATCCTTTAATTTATTCATTGGGATAATTCTTACACTTATGTTAGCGTGAAACTTTTTGTGTTAGCTTTCTAAGGTGTACTAGTTGTGTTGAGTCAGCTTACTAGTTGTGTGGAACCATTTCTATTGTGAATAATGTTAGTGTGACACTTGTTATGTTAGATTTCTAAGGTGTACTAGTTGTGTGGAACCATCTCTATTGCCAATATCAGCTAGTGAGTGTTATGCACCACTGATCTAGGTGGCATTTTCATTTTCCTCCTCCTATATGTACAAAACTTGCATCATTGTATTCTGAATCTTTGAGTTAATTTTTTTTTCACTCTTCATGGTTGTAGTATTTTTTATTCTAATGAAGTTACCCTAGGATGAGAAACATTGGATTTTCTGATATATTAACAATCTGAGAATCCGTTAAGTAGTACTAGAGCTAGATATGGTGGTTCAAGATTTTTTCTCGAGTGTAGTGACATTCAGCCTCATTGTGATTTTTTCTCTCACAAAAAAATATATTTTTCACAAGCTTCAACACATCTTGTTTATCACAATGAATGATGTGTTTATTTTCATTAGGAATTCCCGTATATGCAAAAATGTGATGTAATGAAATCAATTCATACACAAATCCTGTACGATGTGATAGTCTACCTTAGTGGATGAGAGAGAAAATAAATTATTCTTTCTAATCCATGAGATAGGTCCATATCCGCGATGAAAAATAAAACTTGTAGTAAATTTCCTATCATGAATAGATTCAACATAGTCTAAGTCTATATATCCAGGTAAGAAGAATTGAGATATATTATGATACACCAGACCACATTTAATTGTACCTTAGACATATCTAATCACATGATTTGTTTCTACCCAATGAAATTTATTTTTCTACAAAATGAATCTAGAAAGATAGCTCACAAAAAAAAGAAAGGTATGGTTTGGTATACTCAAGTGAATGAGATTCCCATGAAGATGTATGTAGTGAGTAGCATCTACTTAAGGTGAATCTTGGAATATAGAAAGTCACAAACCTTTTCCCATTACAGTGGACATAGATTTACAATCATACATGAATAATTTTCCAGGAGTTTCTTGGCATATTTCATCTAGGAGATAAACATATGATTCTTCTTCTACCGTATCTCCAAGCCAAGACAAAAATAAGTAGCCCCAAATTTTTCATGTCAAGGATTTATTCAGATAATTCTTAACATAGTGGATGAGATTGTCTGATTTCCTTGTTATCATAAGATCAAACACATGTACAAAACTAAAATCACAATATATATGCCTATCTTTTGTATATAGAAATTTGAATCAAATGGGCTACAAGTAAATCCATACTGTAATAGGTGATGATCTATTTCAATGTACCATGCCCTAGGTTCATGTTTATGTGCATAAAGAGACTTATTCAGATGACATACATTATGAAAATGTTTCTCTTAGAAAAATACTTTTTTTTGGGTTATGTATAATTATTCTTTGAGATCAAAATTCAAGAAAGCACTTTTTACGTTCATCTGCTGAAGTTTTCATCACTTTTGTGATGAAAGTGCATAGACAACTCTTATGTTTTTTATCTTCACATTACATGAAAAAGTCTCATCATATCCAATTCCTTCATGATGAGCATGTCCCTTTAGAACTTAGATGTTTTTGATCTTCGTATAAGGGCTATATAAGATTCATTTCGATGGAACCAAGAAAAAAAAGGACAAGGTGTAGGTTTGATGTTCACTTCCCATATAAACGAAACATATTTGTCACCTTGAATTCTATAATTTTCATGTACTTGTAACGTAATTGAATACGAAGCATTAATTCATGGCTTACAGTGGACCCCAAAAAGAGGTATCAACATGTCACAGGTTTTTGGTGAATCAGAGGTAGTGATTAATCAAGTAAAAAACTTTAAGGTGTGTAATAATTTATTATTGAAATCTTACAATCATAGAGTTTCAAACTAAATGGAATATTTTAAGGATATCAATATACAATCCATTTCAAGATCTTAAAACAAACATGCATAAATACTTGTAGTAGTTGGTGATAGCTTTGATATGCTACAACATATTGAAAACAAAATATTAAAGCCACACATAATGTTGATTCTCAGACCTTCAATAGCTGATAATGAAGAAAATTGGCAAGTTTTTGAAGATGATGAACAAATCTACCAACTCCTACAACAAGAAGCTGAATTTCTATAGTCAATCAAGAAAAATTGCAGCATTTAGATGGTGACCAAATTGTTCAATTAAAGACAAACAAGCTGCCTCAAGGACTAGTCACATTAGAAGATATTTTTAGTTTTGATGATCAGTTAAGAAAGGATAAAGGCAATATTTCAACTCATGCAAATAACTATGAAGAGATCTTAGTTGATGATGAAAATAAATTGTTTATTAGAAAGGTATGTTCCTCACTAAAAAAGTCTTTTATTAATTTGTTTAAAGAATTCATATGTTTTTTTTTTTTTGGAAATACCAAGATCTGAGAGGTTTTGATCCTAGTTTAGCTCATCATACCATAGAGTTATAGCCAAATTCTAAGCTAGTTAGGTAAAAAAAAAGCTTATAAATCCTAACATTGAACCCTTGAAGAGAAAAGAGTTATCCAAGCTGATTGGACCAAGTATTATATTTCTAGTTAAACATTCAAGTTGGGTGGATAATTTTGTCCTTGTTCGAAAAAAAGAATTGAGAAATCCGACTATGTGTGGATTTTAGAGAACTTAAGAAAGCTTCATTAAAGGATAATTATCCACTTCCTAACATGGATCATATTTTAAGTACAGTTTCTGGTCAAAGAGGTTGTCCCTTTTGGATGTTTATAACAAATACAATCAAATTCTTGTTTGAAGAAGACAGATACAAAACAACTTTCACTACAAAGTGGAGTACTTATGTTTACAAAAGAATGCCTTTTTGACTTTCCAATGTCATTGCAACGTTTAACAATGCAATGGACATGGATTTTCATATCCTATTAAATAAATTCATACTAGTTTATTTAGATGATTTTACTATATTTTCAAATAATTTCGATGATCATCTTATGCATTTGAGGAAGACTTTTTAGCTTTGTAGACACTTTGGAATATCATTGAATCCCAAAAAAGTCTATATTTTAAGTCCATCAAAGTAAATTACTTAGACATATTATTTTAAGAAAAGGTTTAGCTATTGATCCTTTCAAAATTAAAGCAATTTAACAGCTATCCTTTCCTCATTATAAGAAATCACTACAAAGTTTTCATGGAAAAATAAACTTTGTTAGAAGATTTGTTCCATATTTTGCAGCATTAGTAAATCCATTAACAACCATGTTAAAGATATCTAATGAAGATTCCTATCATTTAAGTCGAGTTTGGGAAATAACGGGTTCAGGGGAGAATGGAGGGAAAATCCATGGGCAGCGAATACTAGCAAGACCGTCGAGAGAAGCCGAGAGGGCTTACTAGATACAGCAAAGGGAAAGACTAGTCATGGTGTGGTAGGGGTGAGATCGGTAATGGTGGTTGGGATAAGAAGGTGGAGGAGCAGAGCCCTTATTCTAGGGTTCCAAAATTCATCGGGACTTCGACGGGGATCAATGGGAAAAACAAAGAAAATAACAGGAGCATTGGAGGTGGTGCTACTATAAATTTTGGCCCGAAACATCCCCAAAAGACTTCTTCTTTCAAAGACATACTGGAAAACAACAGCGGCCACTCCTTGGATAAACAAACAACAAGTAATCAAGCTTATCTGTTCGATCTAGCTAAGGATATTCCCTCTATTATCATCAAAAACCCTGAAGTGGAGGAATAATTCAAAAATTTATCTCAGGATGCAGTGATTGGTAGGTTTAATGGTTTCTCACCTTCATCCTCCACATTATCAAGTGGGTATTCAAACATGGATAAATAAGTGTTAAATATCCCTCTATTCTAATGGCTTTTTCATTGCACATTTTAGAGAAGCTGAAGACTATCAGTGATGTCTGATAGATGGTCTATGGTTCTGGGGACATGCGGGTTTATTTATAACTCCATTGTTTCCATATTTCAATCAGAACACATATTCGGTGTCAAAAACACCCATTTTGGTTAGGCTCCCTAACCTCACCTAACATCTATGGTACACCCTGGAGGACATTGGTAATAGTTTGGGCAAGTTTATCAAAGAAGACTTTGATAGAATGCATTTTGGTCTGTGTTCATTTTCCCATATATGCGTTGAAATAGATTTGAGCAAGGGATTACCGGATAAGATCAATCTTAAATTTGGCAATTTTTAGCATATCAAGATATTAGAATATGAGAATACTACATTTCTATGTATACTATCTAGAAAAATGGGTCATCTACAAGCTTCTTGTCTTGCCAATAAAAACAAAAAATCTACAAAAAAAGAATGGATCAACTTCTTCAAGCAAATGGGGCTTTGCTAACCTAGATTTGGTATCCGCTTTAAATTTTAAGGATGTTCGAATAATCCGGCCCGTGAATAAATTATCCATAGAGAAGGAAGATACTGAGATGGGAACTCTAGAAAATCATATGATAGTAGGTGGAATGAAAAGGGGACATACTTCGAAAGTTCAAAATTAGATCAGGATTTCACATCAGATAAAAGGATTGATTCAGAAATTTCTAGTGACCTTGTGCTGGTTATCTCAATTGACCAAGGCAATTGGTTCAAAGTAAAAAAGAAAAGAAATAAAAAGGGTCGAATGGGAAACATTGAGGATTATTTTCCATTGCAGGGTTGGAAGTAATTTTTTTATTTAGGTTGTTTTGGTTATTCTAATGCTTTTGGAAGTTGGTGTTCAGTTGTAGTTGTTGTTTAATTTTAGATTTTAAAGTCTATTGCCTTCCATAGGATCTAGCCTCTACTTTATTCATAGGGAACAAATCACTTCAACCCACTTTATCAATAAAAAATACAACCATGTTAAAGAAAGATAAAACATTCTCTTTAACCAGAAGGAAGAAAAGGATTCAAAGCTATGAAGACATCTATTTCAAAAGATCCTACTCTAGTAAATAGAAATTTTGATAGGGATTTTACAATGTATGCACTTGCAAGAGATGAAACCATTTAAACCATAATAACTCCAGTTAATGATGAAAATATTGAGCAGCCAATTGCTTTCTTTAGGAAAAGCTTACATGAATACAAGACAAGGTACACTTTTCTTGAAAAACAAGTAATTTATGTAGTTAGAGGATTAAAGAATTTCAAGTACATGCTTTCCAATAATAAGATACATGTCTTAGTCTCTCATCCAAGTGTTAAAGCATTCTTGTTGAACAAAGAACTGAATGAGAAGAGAGCAAGCTAGATTACAAAGGTTATGGAGTATGATGTTGACATCCGTGTTGCAAAAACAATTCAAGGAAAAGGATTGTGTGAACATCGATTACTTGATATGGAAAAACAACATACTGAAGAATCATAAAATTCAAAACAGGATGCTGAAATCACATATCAACAGTCATAAATCTTATTACAACCTAAAAATCAGCAACTAAGTCAATCCAGAAGTTTCAGAATCAAGATGGATGACTACTTTGGTTAATTAATTACAACACGATACTTATCTGGAAGGTATGGAAAATAATAAACAAACATATTTCTGGTTACAAGTTGTACCTTATGTTTTCATTGATGGTGTGCTATTTAAAAAGGATAAAAATGGAATTTTAGTTCGATATATTAATTATGATAGAATTCAACAACTATTATCCGAGTTTCATGAAGGACCTACAGGAGATCACTTTTCAACATGTGCTATAACCTTAAAAATTATGAAAGATGGTTACTATTGGCCGAACAAATTCAAGGACTCCTTTGAATGGATTAGAAAGTGTAAGAATTGTGCTTTCTTTTTTAGAAAAGAACGTTTAACTTTGCTGCTCCTGCAGCCTATTTTAGCTAATCAACCATTCATGCAGTGGGGTCTTGAATTCATTAGCATGATAAATCAACCTTCATCACAAGGACACAAGTGGATCTTTACTGCTACATATTATTTTACACATTTGACTAAAGCAGTAGCTCTGAAAGAAGCTAACAAGACTGTAATCTTATCATTTTAGTAAAGTATAGTTTACAAATTTGGTGTTCCAGTAACTATCATTTCAAATAATGTCATAGCATTTCTTGGTGCAAAGGTACAAGATTGGGCTATCAAGCATGGAATTTATCTGAGTACTTTTCTAATTATTACCCATAAGGTAATGAATTAGTTGAAGGCACTAACAAAAATATTTTGAGGATCATCAGAAGAACACTCAAGGACAATCAAAGAGCTTGGTATCTGATGTTAAATTCAACACTTTGGGCTAATATAGTGACTCCTTAAAGATCAGTTGGCAATTCACAATAAATACTTGTTTACGGATGAGAGGCACAAATGTTGATCTCAGTTGAGTTGCCCACATTGGATTTACTAGATAAAATGGAATTACTTAAGAATTAGCCATTATAGGTTCATTATATAGAATTAATGGAACTCCAAGAGCTAAGAGATCAATCCCATCTGAACATGGAAATATAATCAAAGACAAATCAAGAAAACATTTGATAAAAATGCTAAGTTTAGTGTCTTCAATGAAGGATATATTGTGTTAAAATGGGATGTTGATCATGGAAAGCAGGAAACCACATGAATTTTGATACAATCTGGAGTGGTCCCTATATTATTTTAGCTTGCAAAGGACACAATGCATTTCAGATTTTGAGGCTAATGGTGAGGAACATCCCATTCCTATGAATGGTATGTTTCTTAAACATTGTTATTTAAAATCCTATAGTGTTTGGTTAGAGTAGGATTTTCCTTTCAATAAGTGCAGTTCATACACATTGCAATGTTTTTCATTTCAATAAGTGCACTCATGCACGTGATCTCATTTACTAGATCCTTTCCTAGCTTTAGTTTTTTTTTCTCAAAGGTCATTTTTAAGAAAAGATAGATTTTGGTTACATGATTTGACCCATTCCCAATGGAAAAGAGTAAGGTACTAGTCTACAAGCTAGTAGGAAGCTTTCCTCAGGATTACTAGAAATGTTGACATTTTCTACACTCCTACAAAAATGGGCAACTCACAACATTGTTTTTGATGAAATGTATCTAATGAGGGGAAAATCAAATAGTTTTATTATGTTTTTCATTACAACAATTGATTGACTATGTGTAATCTGTAGCTATGTGTGTTATTGCAAAATGTAACACCTCATATCGACTACCATTCTATGTTCATCTTCAACAAGGAAACATAGAAGCCCTGAATGATTAATGCATTACATTGATGAAGGAGGGAATCATAGTTTAGGTGAAATTTTATATTCAACAACAAAAAATAGAGTTGTTATTACATGAATGAGAGTTCATTATTAAGTTACAGGTACCTTAAAACTCATTATTTCTACATTTTTAGATACATTTAATTATGTGATTGAGTTGTTTATTCCATTAGACAATCAATATCGATCATAAAATATGAATGCATAAAAGAAGTATACAACTTAGTTATATAAATTAATGTTATTTATTCATGAAGAGATTAAATGTTTCCCACACAATCCATGCGATGTAACTCATAACTACTGAAGAAATAAGTACATGTGCATAAAGCTAAAAGTAAAAGAGTATAGAGGAAACCCATCATTGCATTGAGTTTTCTTCTAATCTTATTGTTTCCATTTCCAGATCCATCTTTCATCTATGTTATCCACCAACCACAGTGTACCCATAAAATAGAGAAAAATGCATCAATAAAGAGCTTAGGGTTTAATCTGTACTCATGTACTATCTAACTACATGTAAATGGATTTACTAATATTAGAGGCATAAATTACATCCATTAAACATATACATAATTGGTAAAACAATATTCCACAGAAGCACACATGATTGCAAAAATCATGACAGAAAAAAGAATGAAAAACCAAAACTATGGAAATATAATAGAGCCCAAAAGCGTAATTATTTTGTAAATATTTTCTCAAGTGTGAAGGTACAGATTGCAGAAAAAAGATCAATGCATGTTTTATATTGTAAAGTATATATTGCACTTAATGACTATGCTTATTCATGCATTTCAAGTTTTTAGATATCCAGATCAAATACCAAAGGTAATAAATCATATGATCATGTAAAAATGAATCAACAATACATTGATTTTAGGATAATGAAATGGATATCTACTTATCACTTTTAGATTATGAACCATCAATGAAGATCAAATGGAGCAACTATGATCACAACAATAAAACATATTGCATTAAAAGGGTTGATTATAACATTAAATGAAGCAAAATTATAAGGTTTACAAGAACATGAATCAGGGAAGAGATAAAGAAACTTCAAGATAAGACAAAAGTTCATCTTGCAAAGTACAGATATAATCAAGGCACATGCTACATGAGAAGTGATTTTCATTCAAGAAAAGTATAGGTAGCCAAATCTTTCAAAGGATATAGTCATCAATGTTAGTTAGAAGTACACAATGTATCACAATTGTTGTATGTCTTAAAGAGACTCCAACTATTACAACATAATTTTTAGGATACAACCATAAGAATGGAACATATCAACAAGATTCTAAGCACATAAGATATATTAATCAACTCTAGAAAAATGAAGTGATAAAGGTTCATCATCCTATATATGTAGCCATATCGAAGCTTCCAGGAACAAAACATTATAATAATATCACTGATCAAGATCATAATCGAGCAGTGAAAGATTAAGCATATGCAAAACATACTAGATCACACTTGCATTATGCCAAGTACTGAGCATCTCGATTGAAAATACATCAAACCTTTAAGATTTTTCTTGATTTGCATTGGCAATACAAAGTATAACACACATAAATGTCAAATATCCATGATCTTCATGATAATTTTTTAAGAATAACAACAAGATACAGGTACTATTTTTCAAAGTAAAATTTTCCAATGATTCATACAAACTACCACAGTTAAATACCTCATTCAGAGTTAATAAGAAATGGGTTGTGAAATAAGATCCATCATCTAGTATAGAGTGCAAGGGAAAATGTTACGATAATTAAAGGAAATAATTACAACTTTTCCTTTTTCATTTATGAAAGTAAATCCATTAGCCTAAACAAGCAAACAAAAATTACAAGTGTTTTAGAATTCAAGAAGATGAGCAGGAAAACAAGATTTACAATAGGGGAACCTGATACATCTCTAAAGAAGAAACCATTAAAATTTTCCTTAACAATGCTTTGAAATAGTATTCAATTTACAATGGAAAATGGCCAACACATCAATCAATTGATCAAGTGTAGTCAAAGAAATTATATTTACAACTTTTAAAGTACAATATTCTCCATAGATGCATTGTTAGATAAATTCAAAATAGTATGACTCAAAGAAGGATCGGTGATAGTTTAAACCATTTGTGTCTTCTAAACAAATTATAAAACTACACTATCAATTGAGGATTACGTTTCAGGACAAAAAAATATTACAAATAATCCAGAGTGTAGTTTTCTTCCATTGCATCAAATCAATCAAATGCAGTCTTTTATTTGAGTCATAACCTACCCACATGAGTCACCAACTAATTAATAAAATTATGTTTCACATTGGAAATGAATGAATGATGCATGTGTATAGAAAAAAGGATATTTTAGATCAAATTTAAAAGGATCACAACTGTATATATGCAAAGTCAAATCAGGGTGCTCAATTAAGAGATTTCCCCAAAACAAGGGTTTGGGTTTAGCATAGAAGAAACAACCTTGAGCTAGAAAGAAATATAATACCCATCATTTAAAATAACAAAATACGATCTTGGAAATACCTAAAATGTAAAATATGCAGAGTGTTGGCTGTGAAATAAAATTTCTTTGAGAAGGCATTTAAGATCAAATAGAGTTTGAATTACCAGAATGAATAATGGTACAAATTGATAACATTGAAGCAATAAAATCAAGCTCACCTACAGTAAAGGCATTATCAAATCACAGAAAAATACCCAGCTTCCATTGAGGAAAAGAAGACAACAAACTTTTCAATGACCACTTCAACAGAGTCTCATATATCATATTATAGCTCAAAAGGGAAAAATAGTTACAAGAAAGATAAAAAGCAAATTCCCAGAAACATTTTCACAGAAAAATCAAAGGAAAATGAACCCATTAATGGGTATGTTGATATCTGACCAAGTTGTTTCAAAAATATCTCAACATGTATTTGCAAAATCATGAAGCTCATCTAAATATGGAAACAAAGATAGTCATTCACGTAAAGAACTTGTGAAAAAAAGTTCAAGAAGACATGTATATTAGTAGAGTTCAATTTAGCATGAGAATAAATGAAGGCCAACCCTTTACCTTTTGAAATAGATATATGTTTTACAACATAGAGAACCGTAAATTGAAAAGAATCAAATACATTTGTGTAAAAACTCCCAGATCTAATAGTTTTGAAGGAGAATGCAATTTCTCATTTCAAACAATGAATACCCACATCTAGGTTATCAAAACTAAGCATATTTTAAGCCATTCATGAGTTCATCAAAAGATTATACATACAAATCCAAGAAATACCTTAGATCTCATGACCATTAAAATATTTTCATGTTTTGCAAAACAATCGGAAAATAAAGTGTTAAGGCTTACCGAGTTTAGGCAACTGGAAACTCCTCAAAACACGGGAGGAAAAGTGAGTAAGGAAAGTGAGCCTCAGACTCAAAATTTCCGCAGACTGTAGAAAATGTAAAATTTTCAAAGACTCGAGGCTAATAAAGTAAAATTGACAGAGAATCAAATCATCACACTCAAAGTCAAAGTATTCCATAGTCCTTTCAAAATTTTCACATGTTTTTCAGAAGGATTTTGAAAAGGAAATGAACTTACCAATTTTAGAATAATTTTTTTCAAAACATGTCAAAGATTCAAGGAAGAAACAAAGACCGAGGATTTTTTTTTGAGCTCGTTGTAAGTATCTAAAATCAAGAAAACAAGAACCCGCAAAGGGGATTTGATTTGTAAGAAAATACAGGGTTAAAGATCGAAAAACCATTTACATGTGAAGAAACTAGAGAAATCACCCATTAAATAATGGTGGTCACCTTGAAGATATCATAGAAGAGAAATACATTCCTACGAGCTCTAAAAAGGCACAGAATCTCATCAAAGGTGGCCAAAATCTTCAAAACGTGTCATAGAGTAGAAAAAAAGGCCAAAGTTATTCACCACCTTTCATGTCAATTATAAATGGGAGCTCTATAGAGATGAAAGAGAGCTCAGAAGAAGTAAAACACTAGTGATAGATAAGAATTTTCTAGGGCTTCGCCCATGAATAGAGGAAATGTGAATGGATCAACTGATTAGGTCAAATTATTTTTATTCATCTAAACTAAACCACCATAAAACCTAACTCATCCTAAGACTGAAGGATCTAATGGTTAGGAGATGAAAGTACAGGATCAATGATCGACATTTCTAACCATTGCCAACTACCTAATCTACCAGTCAAAAAAATTGACGATCCAGATGAATGGTGCAGAAAATCAACAACTCTTGTTCATCACAAAATTCAACGTAACATAAATGAAACCCCCAGGAAGATCGACGGATGTGGTTAAATCTGTACCAAAATCAATGTTCGGGGATGATTCCCATATTATACATGCGATCGAAAATGATAGATGCCACCGACAATTTTAATGATTGGTTGAGTCATCGTCGAGAGGGGGCTAGCCCAATTATTCAGATAAATCATTGAATTTACTAGATTAAGGTCCAAAACCATATGCCACAGAAATAAAATTCTGAAAACCATTGTATATGCAATAATAACAAAAAATGGGTCCAAAAAAATGTGTGCCAAGGGTTAAGGTAAAAGACTATGGTATATTCCTTACATTATTCAAAGATTTTGAATGCACTATAGTCTATGCCATGGGCAATCATGATGATTAAGGTCCCTTGGACTTAGTGTCATCACAAAGTGCTATGTAATAATCAAATAAGGGGCCAACCCATAATTAAGGGTCTTAAACTTTAATTCTCCCAAAAGTCCATGTATATAGTAAAATAGGCCCAAATATCACCAAGTCCAAAGTGTTATATGTTCATGATAAGAGGAATGTTTTGCTTGTGAAAGAATTAACATTAACCCTTTTGTTTATTATTATCCTTGATTATTATTGTCAATT
Source organism: Taxus wallichiana var. yunnanensis (assembly GCA_018340775.1). Lineage (NCBI taxonomy): Eukaryota > Viridiplantae > Streptophyta > Pinopsida > Cupressales > Taxaceae > Taxus > Taxus wallichiana. The sequence continues at coordinate 286,015,333 of CM031235.1, forward strand.
TTGTAAAAGGATGGAATATTGCTTTGTACATGGACAAGTGGCCCCTACAGCTAGAATACAAAACATCATGATCAACATGTGGATAGGGTGGAAAATGAAAAAATAACTCTTAGATGGATGTGAACATTATTATCATCACACGGGTCATGAAAAGAAGTATTTTTTTGCATGTCATCCACTAGAAGAAAGAACAGCAAAGCAAAGCATGGCATGATGTAAACATCAGAGATCATGAAGACCATGTTTTAATTACTAATTATTTTATTTTCAAAAAATAAGGCTATTATTTTTGCATGTGCATCCAAAGGGGGTAGAATTTTTATAGTGCCAAATTCATCATTGCAAGTGGATCAAATTGAAAGTGTCACATGAAGCAAAAGAAGACAAATATTGCATGCACATTGGAGAAGACTTGCATAAAAAGCACAAGCTATTATTAGCTAAATTATTCACCAAAGTTTTATTAAACATAGATCAGTCAACTACACCTTGATTGGAATTTATTTTTGTAACTAAAGCTATTAATGCCTCATTGTAATCAACATGTCTATTTTATTCATTTATTTATTTATGATAAAGGGGTAAAATTAGCATGCATGGGCAAGTACAAATTTTAGACTTTATTTAGGATGGGTTGGGTGAATTAATTTGCTATATATTGTGTGCATTGGCAAAGCATAGAAAGAGGAATTTTGCGATATAGGAGTGTTGAGGTACTTTTTTGCCACTTTTTCCTTGAATGAGAACTAATTTTTGCCTTTCCAATTATTTGCAGTGGTGTGTATCTTTCCATTAATGCTTGTTAATTTCACTTCCCTAATTAATCATCTTACCTTACTACAAATATGGTAATTTTTGTATAATCTTAATGTGCATGTTTATCTTGTTGTTTTGTTGTGATTTATCCCTCAATACGTAAGTGTTTTACCTTTATATTCTATTGAAAATCATTGGTTCGTGCATCCAAAATTCATTCTCATTTTTTTGTGCATATACTATATCAAAGCATATCAATAAATTTGGTGTATCACCCATTTCAGTTTCAGTTACATATATTGTGTTACCCTCAAAACCTTAAAACAATTTAGTTTAGGATACATCAATAAATAACTAGCCTTGATACCAAACACTCACCTAAACAATAGGTATGCCAAAAAACATGAGGTGTTTCCATTATATCTACGAAAGTGAGAGATCAAACCAAGCTTAGAACCCCTACTGTCATCTATCAACAAGGGTGCACTTTTGAGAGATAACAAATTTCGGCACATCTGGTGGGACATGGATAAGATCTAGAGTGGATTATAACACATTACAACAATTTATAGCAGATTTAAAGCGAAGGAAAGTCATTTTTGGTGAAGCAAGCTGCAATAATTTATTCTAAAAATCAAAAGATTTATTTGGCGACTCCGGATGGCTGATTTTAGACAAGATCATTAGTAAGAGAAATTCTTGCTGAGTTTATTTATTTACCTTTTAATTCTGCTAGAAGAAGAAGAGTTTGCAATACTTTACCTTATAATAGGCCTTATTTTTGCAACCCTCTTCCCAATCTTCCTTTACCACATATTAATATTGTTGTTCAAATCTCTTTTATTTCAATGGCTTTTCAACCACCTAGAAATTTTGTAACCTTTACTAATGGCATCCCTTTAGTAATTCAATCTTATCATGATATACCTCCTTTTGCCTTAAAATTTTTACCTTCATTTACTAGTGAAAATCAGATTACCCCTACAGAGCACATTAAAGATGTTGTAGCCCTTTGTGATGTCCAAAATATAATTCATGAAGATGTAGCCTTAAGAATTTTAGCTACATCATTTAAAGGACAAAATTCACAATGGTATAAAACCTTAGAAATAGGGATTATAGAAACTTGGGATGAGTTAGGAGAGAAATTACTTAAGCAATTTCAAGACCATTCTGATCATTTATCTCTCATAGAAAAATTGTCTACAATTAGAAGAGATTTTCATGAATTTATGGTTAGTTTTAACATCATATTTGCAAGAATTAGGGAAAGAATTCAGCCAGTGTTAAGCCTCAATTTGATCATGCATTTCTATATTATCTTAGACCTTTGAATAGTGATATTTCAGCCATGATTCAGTCTATGGGAGGAGAAAATCTCCTAGAAGCTTACGATATTTCAATTAGGGCTAAAAATAGCCTTATTCAAGCTATAAAATTATCCCCAAGGCCTTCAATGACTCTTATCACAGATTTAACACCTATTCCACAACCTATTACAATTATAAAACTTTTTGTTATAGCTCCATTAGATGATGTATTTAAGGCATTGCAGACTATGGGAAATAAGTTAATGTCAATGGTGAACAAAATATCACATCCTAGCATGCCTTACCAAACTTCTTACCAACAAAAACAATAAAATCAACATAATAGGTAGCCTTTTAACAAAAATCAAAACTAGAGACAGCCATATCAGCCAAGGTAGTTTGATCCAAATGCCCCTAGTTCATAGATAGCACTCTTGTTCCAGTCAATATAGTTTCAAAGGAACTGTGTCCACCTTGTAATCAACCTCACTCAACTTCCAATTGTCTAAATGCATTCCTGAATATAAATCTTATTGCACAACCTCGAGTCTGAAGCATTATTCATGGCTCAAATAGAGGGTGGGAAGCAAGATGCTCATAGTTAGATAGCACCAAAATAGAATCTAGTCAGCTTTGGAGAGAAATATTTTACTGCAGTCACAACTCGGTCTCAAGAAAAGGCTCGTGATAAATAAAAACAACAAAAAACATGTTCTACCTACAGTCACTAATAAAATAGCAAGTATAGGTTAAAAAAAAAAAAAACTTTGTTGTTCTTTCAAAAATAGTAATCAATTCAGCTCCGAAAGAGCAGTGAAAACAATTACATCATGATCCCAAAAGATTATTCATACCTCAGATTTCAAAAGTTGTTGAAGTAGAATCAGTTTTTACTAAAGCTTATGCTAAAACTATAGAAGTTGTTTCAAACCCTGTTGTTTCTTCTAATATTGTTGAGGTAATTAAAAAGTATAATAGTAATATCTCATTCTATGATTCTCTAAGTATTCTAGGAAAACAAGAGTTACCTTTTCATGAGCTTCTAAGTTACAGATTTCTTCGAAACTAGAAGAAAAGTAAGCTCAAAAAGAATACATAGTTCTTGGTAGAATGGAGAAAGATCATATGAAGGAGGTTAAGTGGATGTTACAAAAGGTTTTAAATTTTCATGATATTAAAAAACACCACCTTTTTATATATCTTTCATTATTGGAGATCATTTATTTCATAACTTCATGGTTGACAGTGGTGCAAGCAACATGGTAACACCTAAAGAAATTGTAGAAAAATTAGGCCTGCAGTATGAACCTACAGAGAAAAGTGTATTGTAGCAAGACTGAATAACAACTAACACAGTTAGCATCATTAGAAATTTGGTAGTAACTTTACATGCTTCTCTAAATTTTACTATCTTACAAGATGTTACTGTTGTAGATTTACCTCCTACTTTTGCCTTATGCTTATCAAGATATTTTACAAAATAAATTGGACATTATCTTTCTTCGATTGGTAATTTTTATTATTTCCAATAATATATTGAACTAAAGTTATTGTAAATTCATAGTCTCTTGCTAGATTTCATATTGAGCCTCATGCTTCAAATGTTGCAGCAAATTATGCAACCATGGATCAATCTGATTTTGACGTTACAGAAACATGCTTCTGCATTAGATAGTGATTCTAACATGTTTATGGATGAAAAAACTCAAGAAGAACATTTTTATGATCCCTTCAAAGAAGAAGAGGAATATTTGTTTGTCATTTATTATTTGCATGAAGAAAATGCACCAATCCCCTTGTTGTCCAAAAAATAAAAAACAACAAAAGGGCTATGGAAGCTTCATTTCGATGGAGCCAAGAATAAAAAAGGACAAGGTGCAGGTTTGATGCTCACTTCCCCTACAAATGAAAGGTATTTTTCAGCTCTAAGTATAAAATTTTCATGTAATTGTAAAGTAGTTGAAGACGCAACATTAATTCATGGCTTAATGTAATGCCCACATTTTTCACACACAGAAACAACAGTAAAATACCAGGATAATTTTTTTTTTGACTTACATTGCTCACTACACAATGCCACAAGGGCTCCAAGTAAACAAAACTCAACAAAGCACAAAACACTTACATAAGTCATCTACTCACATAGACCAATGACAACGTCATATACATGTCGATGACACACTTTCTCCATTGAATCAAATGCTAGAAATAACTCAAAAAAAAAAAGGGACTTAAGGATTGAAAAACCAACAAGACATCATTACCATGGTTACATCTAGGTTATGATTAAAATTCCAATAACATTATTAATTATAATTTTCTCCTTTTTCCACCTACAGATTCGTAAATTCATTTCACATTCCACTTATTGTTCGACCACCTAATTTTTCTCTTTATCCCTTATGACAATCTCCATAACTTACATAAGTATTTTCCATATTTCAAATTGCATACAAAGATCCTAATTCTCTCATTCTTATGTTAATATTATGCTTCCCAAACACTTATTCAATGTTTAAAAATTTACCCTTTCTACACAAGTAAATATAACATGATGTCAAGGTGAAATCTTAGGATTAAGGGAGACTTAGATTCAAGATAGCTTTTTCCCAAAAACATTCTTCGATCATGGTAGTTATTTCCCCACCATAGTTATTATAGTTCAATAGCTTGTTGAATACCATTTAGATTTATATATATCTTTTGTTTTCTCAAAGTTTGATCACACCAATGCAATTCATATTCTTTGAACACATGGAAATGTTTAAATGGGTTAAAAGAGCTCCACGAGTGGCATTATTCTTGACCTCAATCTCATGTTTATTTTTATATGCTTTACTATTACATAGCATTCTAGTCTCATTATTGAACTCACTTTACAACAAAGAAGTTACGAAAGTACTTTCCTACCATCTTGAGAAGTATATGGTTGGGAGCGTTATAAACTACACATGAACCCCAAGTGATTTGTGTTCAAGGTAAGGTCCCATGTTTCTACATTTCATGATTCCACATGTGAAATATTATTTATTTCTTAATGCCATAAAAGGACATAACAAGGTATTACAGGACAAAATTTTGGTTTCTTGGGTTCTCTAAAGTCAACATCTTTCAAAATAAATTTTGTTTTGAAAAGAGTTACTTATAATTTTCTACCCCCAAGTTAACCTCCTAATCAACTATGGTTTAATTTAATTCCACTTTTCACTCAGGCCTTTACGCCCTGTTATATATTAGATTAAGGTTCAAAAACATATTTATCCTATACAATATCCATGAAAGATCAAGGCACTATATTGTCACAAGCCAAAGATAAGACATTTAGCTGAGACAATCAAAAGAGGTTAATAACAAGATTTTAAGTGATAGTACAACTTTTTCACTAGCTCCTTGATGTCATCTAGGTCCTACTAGGAATTCATTCAATGAAGAAGTTAATTTATATATCTTAACTCACAAGACATGACAATCCAAAAGGATACTAATGGAATACTAACCCTACTTACCCCACGGATGGTAAGGTTACACTAAATAGTCATTACTTGAACAACGACTCATAAGGTGACTTCCAAGGTGGTCTTCACCACTCAACCACAATTTCGGAACTGAAGAGAGGACATTCTCCTCGCGGTTACCAACACTATAAGGAAACCACATACTCTGAATAAAGTTGGACCATGTAATTTGTAAAAGGTGGGTTCATGACAAGGTCGCTAAACATGACGACTATGATGGTAAACTCCAACTAAAGTTTTTTTACCTAAACTAGGAGGTTCCATCAAGTGTAGAGTTTAAGTTCATTCTATGGTTTTTCAATGTCTTCTATGGTAAAAATTATCACACATCAAGACATGTTATGCTCCGATATTGTACACGGGTTGAGTGTTTCGATTAAATCTCTTTATTATGTTTACAAGGTAAGAATACAACAAGAAAATTAATTAATCATTTATCAAACACTGAATATGCACTACAAGATATTACTCCAAATTCATTTACTATATATATATCAAATATTTTTACCATACATACTATGAATCAAATTGAACCTATGATTAAATACACATTTCCTAGATATCCCTAAAAACTAGCATCTCATGCATATTAACAAATTTCGAATATAAATTTTTGTAACATGATACTTCATTATACTTATATTCATTTTATAATGAGCTATATAAATTACAATGATAAAAAAATGAATTTCTCATCGCCTTTTCACCATCATTCTTACATCTTGCAAAACCAAGTAAGCATGAAATCAGCGATAAATCACTGGCATGGCATCCACCCTAATCTAACATAATTAACATTTTTTTAGGTTCCCATTTACACATAATAATTACAATTTGCATTTGAAATCAAAGGTTTAGAGACATGTATTCATTTCATTTCATTTCACTTCATTCTTGTAACCAAGGAGAGAGAAAAGGAAAGGAAGAGACAAAAACACCATTTTGTCAAAATTTCTATTCTACACAACAAGTTACACTATAGAGTTTCTAAGAAGTTATTTACATGTGTCAAAAGTTTCCATGGTGGTTTGAAAACCCGACAAGGGTCCCACAACATTCTATTTTTACATTTTCTTGCTAGCTACAAAAACATTCAAATCGGGCTCGGAGGCTAAGAAACCACTTTCAAATGTTGTCTTCCGATGAGAAAACACACCACGATTAAATTTCTATGTGTCCACTTATATACCAAGAGTTCATAGCAATTGATGATGGAATGTGGAACTAGCGAATGGTCTACATTTGGCAGCTAGTTTTCTAGGGCCACGAGTCATAATTGACCCAGTTGTAAATGAATAAAAGTTAGCTCGAGGGCTCAGAAAACCACATCCAAAACTAACGTTCGATGGATGGACATGCAACGAGAAACTTCCTACAAGTTCCCCTATATAAAGAGAATTCATCAGAGTCGATGGGACTAAGAACTAGAAAACCATTTTCAAATGGCAACAACTTTTCTAAAGTGACAAGTCAAAATTGGTCCATTTTGACCTTGTCAAACTGCAATCGGAGGCCTACAAAATGGCTTTTCCAAACTATACAAACAAGTGTTCTTCCCTAAACTGAATGTTCCATGTAGTTTTCTAGTAAAAACACTAGAGGTTTGTGAAAACAGATAATAATTTCTCTATCCAAGTTTCAAATGACTGTTCAAAATGAAAGCCAACTTTATAGTTTTAGTAGCTTCTTACAACTACAAAATAGTGTAACATTGCTCCCAATATGGCATCAAAAATATCACAAATGTACATTCAGGGTCAAACCAAAGGTTAAGGTGAATCCTCACATAACCAGGTACACGAAAGAAGCTTAACATCCCATTTTTAGAGTTACAAAGGGTACTTAACGAGTCTCCAAAATATGCAAAATTATCTATTTAAACAATGAGATGGTCAACATTTTTACTGGGAAGTCAATTTCGTCTTGTCGATAAAACAATGTTGTAGTGATCTAGTTTTTTTTTTTTTTTGGTCATGACATTTTCTAAATCACCTCAAAGTGAGGGTTGAAGATCATGGTTTACTATAAATGGCTATTTGATTACGTGAGTTACGATACGACACTTTATTGCTTTGCAACAAGTTAATGTAAAATAGTTAAATTTATTATAATCCCAAGCTTTTAAAATTATATTTCATTGCAAAAGAAAAAATGAAATACAAGAATTATAAAAGATAAGGATAGATGAACCATGCCTGGAGGAATGAAGTTGGTCAAACCCACGGGATTCGGTTTGGCATCACACTTTGGCATTTCATCAAACATTTCACAAGCATTGATCTATCCTCCATGACGACACACAAATCTTCTCGATCCCTTGAAAATTTCAAACAGGATATGTTTCCCATTATGTTTTGACGATTGACTAAGGCCTGCTCAAGACTCCAAACTGAACATACCCTACAATCATTAAATTCCATTTTGACCTAGGCTAGGAAGGTGCTGGCAAAGGTTGTAGAAATATGGATTCAAGTGACAAACAACTGGCATATGTTTGAACATATCTTCTATAGTTTTCACTCCTACACACCGCATTCAACCCAAATATTTGGAGAGCTAGCATATAGTCCCTGCCTACCAACACAACCTTGCCAAAGGGGGACGTCATGACCTCCCCACCATCCCCCCCAAACCTCTTTCAAAGCAGTTCTCTCCCAATATGATCTTCTCAAATACTTTATCCACATTTATCCACTTTATTTTTTTTTACTGAAGGTCTTAGGTTAATCCCCATCTCCCTTCTATTATTTACCAAGTTGATTTCTAATTTTTATTTCATTAATTCTATCCATCCATTTTTCACAATTTCCACCTCTTCCCATGTTGTTTTCTCATCTTTTCTCCCTCACCTACACTACCCTTCCACCGATGCATATAAGTTCAGCCCCATGTATCAACATGGACATTCCCCTTCATATAGCACTATAATTCAATAGATCCAACCTATTTTTAGGAAGCAAAAAGCGGCCAATAGATTATTTTATTCTCCTCAAAAGGATGATTGAAAAAATAACAAAATATATGGCTTTCTAAGAGAACTACAGATATTCTTTTTGTAGATTCGAATATAACCCAGGCTCCCATCATAGCTCAAAATATCATCACCACCAATTGTATTCTACTCACCTCCTCCAAGTTGTCATTAGGATTCAGAAACTCTTTGATACCTTACACAAGAAGACCCTTCCAACATTCATAGAAGCTATGTCGGCAGAAAAACGTAAAGGCAATCCACTCCATATGTAAGAATCCTCATGGACTAAGGATGAGGAGGCATGCTGCATGAAAAGCCAACATATTACATAGATAAGTACACTATAACACCCTATTCCAGATCTCCCATGCCAGCGAAAGATGCGAATCAAAGGAAAATAAAAACTTTGGAACATGAATGGACATCCACTAGAGCATACAGGAGAATAACCTTTTCAAAGTTTTAGATGCAGGCACCATGGAAGAAATGTATGCAGGGTAAGAGAAGCTGCAGCCAGAGAGGAATAAGATTCTAATAAAATCCAGAAAAGAGGAAACCATGGTTCTTGGTGTTATGTCATTGCTGAAACCCTCCATTTTCTGCTAAATTTGCAATGCTAACTTGGGTTTCTACATGGTTGAGGTGCTTGGATCGAAAAGAAGGTTCTTTTATTGTGATACAAGGAGAAGTGACAGGCCTGACTGGCCATTAAGGCTGCCCATGTGCCTTCACATGGGGGTCACCTACTCCCTTCACCTCAAACTTCACACAACCCACCTTCTTTAATTTTTTTCAAGTTTTTATTTTTATTTTAATTATTATTTTCATTTCTTTTCTACAAGTTGTTTGCTGCACTACATTTCCCTCCCCTTATAAGAGCATCATCCTTGATGTGACACAAGGGAAAGATTATAATAGATTACTCATAAACAAGGAGGAATAGTCAACGACTCATGTCACCAACAAATATATACTTGTTTCTAAAATGCGACCACAAGGAAGAAGGCAAGGTTTGACCAATTCTTAATGTTCTATGAAGATTGGCAATTCTCTTTTACTTTATTACTTATTTAGTATTTTCCTTTAAAGTATTTCATAATCTCAACTCTTAAAATTTCATTGTTTAAGATTTCAGTTGTCTTATATTCATGGGTGCCCAACCGAAATTGACATCATGATACCACACAAAGATCAAACAAAAAACTAATAGTCCATAAGACATATTTTCATATATTTCCGATATTGTATCACATCACAAGAACTCAACCAAACCATGGGAAAAACATACATAGCCCTCAAAACATAGTACTTATCACAAATGCACCCAACACAATAATACTCATAACATAAGTAGACTACTACCACATGGTATTTCTAACAGGTACACATATAGAGGTTTCACACAACTCAAAACCATAACCGTAGCTATATATGGTCAAGATGGAAGTAACACCATACCAACAACAAGGAACATCAATCCTTAACATCATAAAATACAACTAGACTCACATGAGTACACATAAATAAAATAACAAACACCATACACCTCCCAAAACATCACAAAACAACTCCATATACCTCCCAAAGCATCACAAAACAAATACATATACCTCCCAAGAATCACATAACAACTCAGATACCTCCCAAAGCAACAAAATCAAATAAAAAAATCTCCCAAAGCAATACAAAAAACATATACCTCCCAAGAATCAATCACACCCACACAAATCTCTTATGCCTCCCTCAAGTGTCTCTTATGCCTCCCTCAAGTCTCTTATGCCTCCCTCAAGTAATAAAATAAAGATAAATTTTCCTTTTCACTCCCCAAAAGAGGTCGGTCACCCTATGGCCCTAGGCACATAGAGTCCAGATACCTCTAACCCAAGTGACATAATAACTCATGGTTCAACAACCCACTAGTTATTTGTAACTCCTTGGGGTGTACCCCATACAACGAAGTGGGTCCATAGGTCCCACCACTCCATGGTGAATCCCATGACCCTATTCCAATACATTACGACATTAGAACCAACATAACAAACCATTCAAATGCCAAGTGGCAAGATCTAAAGCCTTGGGCTAGGCTATAAAATTTTTAAACTTAAAAGAAAATTTAAATCTAAGAAAAACAAATGGCCAAATAACCATAGTTAGTGCAAAAATATGCATGTTAGTGCATCAACCAAATAAATGCCCAAAATATAAGAACATGTCAATCAAGAAAATTGTTTGTTATAGCAAGAAAAGGGAAACTTTTCAATTTATGAATAAAAATGTGTATACGAATAACACATTACAATAATTTTGCAGGCCTTATATGGCCACCAGGGGGTACTCAACGAGTTGCTGGCACTTGGAACATCGAGCCTCAGCTCATAAAATAACATATCAAATAATACAACTGTCATCATCTCTATCTGAATCATCCCACCACCACTTCGACAAGGCTCAACATAGTCAAAATCACATAGGTTGAATCCATATGATAACCATATCAGGAGAGATAAAGGGGTACAAGTCACCATCTACTAATCCTAAGGTGTCCGTGAAACACAATATGTATAACACCCGTTGAGCAAGTGCCACACATACAAAATGAACAAAAGTGGGTTTTTAGTCTATGTGAGGCTCCACTTCCTATCTCATACTCAGCTCAAGTGACTAGTCAATGGTACACATTTCCTCACTCCAAACATACACATTTTACCGATTTCCCTTAGGGTCAGTTAATGTAGGGTCCACAACATAACATATAACTACATCACTAACACAATGGTGATTCACTTACATTAACCATAGCATATTACACATGGTATAACATAATCATTACTTTCATGGGTTACGATACATCACATTACTACATTCTACACCCAGAGTGCAATCACTATACAATAGGGATCATATGCTCACCATATGTCCCTATATCATGACATGAACCATCACATATTACATGAATTATACGTATGAGGAACACAATGAATAACTTTACAACATATAGTCAATTGTAATACAACATGGTGATGCACACGATTCATCACAATACAATGATGACATCATGATATAATCTAATTAACTTTACACAAATTTTTTCATGCAATACATCAATACACCTACATATCAAATAATGAAAAATTCTCCAACGCTCTGCAATCAGTAATAAAAAAAATTCACACACAATAAGGTGGTACATCACACGTGAATTCCTCATTGATTCCACAACAATGAGGAGAGAATAATCTTCTCTCCAACACATCAACACTACAACAATTACACACTAAGTGACATGCACAACATGTGCGTACATAGTATCACAATTACAACATTGTTCACATCAAACTTATATTACATTACTCTTCCAATATCCACCACCATCATACAACACCATCACACGTCCAATCTACCCCAAAGGTTTGAGAGAATGAACCCCCACTCGATACCAAATGTAACGCCCACATTTTTCACACACAAAAACAACAGTAAAAATACCAGGATAATTTTTTTGACTTACATTGCTCACTACACAATGCCACAAGGGCTCCAAGTAAAGAAAACTCAACAAAGCACAAAACACTTACATAAGTCATCGACTCACATAGACACATGACAACATCATATACATGTCGATGACACACTTTCTCCAATGAATCAAATGCTAGAAATAACTCAGCCACAAAAAAAGGGACTTAAGGATTGACAAACCCACAACACATCATTACCATGGTTACATCTAGGTTACGATTAAAATTCCAATAACATTATTAATTATAATTTACTCCTTTTCCACCTATAGATTCGTAAATTCGTTTCACATTCCACTTATTGTTTGACCACTAATTTTGCTCTTTATCCCTTATGAAAATCTCCATAACTTACATAAGTATTTTCCATATTTCAAATTACATACAAAGATCCTAATTCTCTCATTCTTATGTTAATATTATGCTTCCCAAATACTTATTCAATGTTTAAAAATTTACCCTTTCTACACAAGTAAATATAACATGATGTCAAGGTTAAATCTTAGGATTAAGGGAGACTTAGATTCAAGACATCTTTTCCCAAAAACATTCTTCGATCACGGTAGTTATTTCCCCACCATAGTTATTATAGTTCAATAGCTTGTTGAATACCATTTATATTTATATATATCTTTTGTTTTCTCGAAGTTTGATCACACCAATGCAATTCATATTCTTTGAACACATGAAAATGTGTAAATGGGTTAAAAGAGCTCCATGAGTGGCATTATTCCTGACCTCAATCTCATGTTTATTTTTATATGCTTTACTATTACATCTCATTTTGGTCTCATTATTACCTAACTTTACAACAAAGGAGTTATGAAAGTACTTGCCTGCCATCTTGAGAAGTACATGGTTGGAAGCATTATAAACTACACATGAACCCCAAGTGATTTGTGTTCAAGGTAAGGTCCCGTGTTTCTGCATTTCACGATTCCACATGTGAAATATTATTTATTTCTTAATGCCATAAAAGGACATAACAAGGTATTATGGGACAAATTTTTAGTTTCTTGGGTTCTCTAAAGTCAACATCATTCAAAATAATTTTTGTTTTGCAAAGAGTTACTTATAATTTTCTACCCCCAAGTTAACCTCCTAATCAACTATGGTTTAATTTAATTCCACTTTTCACTCAGGCCTTTACGCCCCATTATATATTAGATTAAGGTTCAAAAACATATTTATCCTATACAATATCCATGAAAGATCAAGGCACTATATTGTCACAAGACAAAGATAAGACATTTAGCTGAGACCATCAAAAGAGGTTAATAACAAGATTTTAAGTGATAGTACAAATTTTTCACTAGCTCCCTGATGTCATCTGGGTCCCATTAGCAAATCATTCAATGAAGAAGTTAATTTCTATATCTCAACTCGCAAGACCTGACAATCCAAAAGGATACTAAGGGAGTACTAACCCTACTTACCCCACGGATGGTAAGGTTACACTGAATAGTTGTTACTTCAAACAATGACTCATAAGGTGACTTCCAAGGTGGTCTTCACCACTTAACCACGGTGTCGATCTAATCTGAAGAGAGGATATTCTCCTCACAGTTACCAACACTAGAAGGAAACCACATACTCCAATAAATTTGGACCATGTAATTTCTAAAAGGTGGGTTCACGACAAGGTCGCTAAACATGACGACTAGGAGGTTCCATCAAGTGCAGAGTTTAAGTTCATTCTATGGTTTTTTATGTCTTCTATGGTAAAAGTATCACACATCAAGACATGTTATGCTCGATATTGTACACGGGTTGAGTGTTTCAATTAAATCTCTTTATTATGTTTACAAGGTAAGAATACAACTAGCAAAATTAATTAATCATTTATCAAACACTAAATATGCACTACAAGATATTACTCCAAATTCATTGACTATATATATATATATATAATCTTTTTTGTCCATACGTACTATGAATCAAATTGAACTATGATTAAATACACATTTCCTAGATATCCCTAAAAACTAGCATCTCATGCATATTAACAAATTTCAAATATAACTTTTTGTAACATGATACTACATACATTATACTTATATTCATTTTATAATGAGCTATATAAATTACAATGATAAAAAAAAATGAATTTCTCATCACCTTTTCGCCATCATTCTTACATCTTGCAAAACCAAGTAAGGATGAAATCAGTGATAAATCGCTGGCATGGCATCCTCCCTAATCTAACATAATTAACATTTTTTTAGGTTCCCATTTACACATAATAATTACAATTTACATTTGAAATCAAAGGTTTAGAGACATGTATTCATTTCATTTCATTTCACTTCATTCCGTAACCAAGGAGAGAGAAAAGGAAAGGAAGAGAGAGAAACACCATTTTGTCAAAAGTTCTATTCTACACAACAAGTTACACTATAGAGTTTCTAAATAGTTATTTACATGTGTCAAAATTTTCCACGGTGGTTTGGCAACCCGATGAGGGTCCCACAACATTCTATTTTTACATTTTCTTGCTAGCTACAAAAACATTCAAATCGGGCTCAAAATCCAAGAAACCACTTTCAAATGTTGTCTTTGGATGAGAAAGTGCACCACATTAAATTTCTATGTGTCCTCTTATATACCAAGAGTTCATAGCAGCTGACGGAATGTGGAACTGGAAATCGGTCTACGTTTGGCAGCTACTTTTCCGGGGCCACGAGTCATAATTGACCCAGTTGCAAATGAACAAAAGTTAGCTTGAGGGCTCAAAAACTACATCCAAAACTGATGTTTGATGGATGGAAACACAATGAGAAACTTCCTACAAGTTCCCCTATATAAGGATAATTCATCTGATTCAATGGGACTGAGAACTAGAAAACCATTTTCAAACGGTGACAAGATTTTGAAGTGACAAGTCAAAATTGGTCTAGTTTGACCTTGTCAAACTGCGATCGGAGGCCTACAAAATGGCTTTTCCAACTATACAGACAAGTGTTGTTCCTAAACTGAATGTTCCATGTAGTTTTCTAGTAAAAACACTAGAGATTTTTGAAAATAGATAATAATTTCTCTATCCAAGTTTCAAATGACTGTTCAAAATGAATGCCAACTTTATAGTTTTAGTAGCTTCTTACAACTACAAAAAAGTGTAACATTGCTCCCAATATGGCATCAAAAATATCAAAAATGTAAATTCAAGGTCAAACCAAAGGTTAAGGTGACTCCTCACATAACCATGTACATGAAAGAAGCTTAACATCCCATTTTCGAGTTACGAAGGGTACTTAATGAGTCTCTGAAATATGCAAAATTATCTATTTAAACAAGGAGATGGTCAAAATTTTGAAGGGAAGTCAATTTCGTCTTGTCGATAAAACAATGTTGTAGCGATCTAGTTTTTTTTTTTTTGGTCATGATGTTTTCTAAATCACCTCAAAGTGAGGGTTGAAGATCATGGTTTACTATAAATGGCTATTTGATGACGTGAGTTATGATACGACACTTTATTGCTTTGCAACAAGTTAATGTAAAATAATTAAATCTATTATAATCCCAATCTTTTAAAATTATATTTAATTGCAAAAGAAAAACTGAAGTACGAGAATTATAAAGATAAGGATAGATGAACCATGCCTGGAGGAATGAAGTCAATCAAACCCATGGGATTCAGTTTGGCATCACACTTTGGCATTTCGTCAAACATTTCACAAGCATTGATCTATCCTGCACGACGACACACAAATCTTCTCGATCCCTTGAAAATTTTAAATAGGATATGTTTCCCATTATGTTTTAACGATTCACTACATGGCCTCCTCAAGACTTGAAATGAACATACCCTGTAATCATTAAATTCCATTTTGACCCAGGTTGGGAAGGTGCTAGTAAGGGTTGCTGAAATATGGATTCAAGTGACAAACAACTAGCATATGTCTGAACATATCTTCTATAGTTTTCACTCCTACACACCGCATTCAACCCAAATATTTGGAGAGCTAGCATACAGTCCATGCCTACCAAACAACCCTATAAAAGGGGGAGGTCGTGACCTACCCACTATCCCCCCTAAACCTCTTTCAAAGCAGTTCTCTCCCAATATGATCTACTCAAATACTTTATCCACATTTATCCACTTTAATTTTTTTACTGAAGGTCTTAGGTTAATCCCCATCTCCCTTCTATTATTTACCAAGTTGATTTCTAATTTGTATTTCATTAAGTCTATCCATCCATTTTTCACGATTTCCACCTCTTCCCATGTTGTTTTCTCATCTTTTCTCCCTCACCTACACTACCCTTCCACCGATGCATATAAGTTCAGCCCCATGTATCAACATGGAAATTCCCCTTCATATAGCACTATAATTCAATAGATCCAACCTTTTTTTAGGAAGCAAAAAGCGGCCAATAGATTATTTTATTCTCCTTAAAAGGATGATTGAGAAAATAACAAAATATATGGCTTTCTAAGAGAACTACGGACATTCTGTTTGTAGATTTGAATATAACCCGTGCTCCCATCATAGCTCAAAATATCATCACCACCAATTGTATTCTATTGAACTCCTCCAAGTTGTCATTAGGATTCAAAACTCTCTCGATACCTTACACAAGAAGACCCCACAACATTCATAGAAGCTATGTCGGTAGAAAACGTAAAGGTAATCCACTCCATACATAGGAATCCTCATGGACTATGCTACATAAAATGAGAGACAGAAATGAAGGAGAAAGAATAGAGATTGTATATCTCATATTATTCTATTCAACATAGAGCTCACGTACAATATTTATAGGAAAGAAATTGTACTAGACTCCCCTAAATGAATGGAGAGGTTACACAACAGAAGGAGAGAATAATGGAATACTAGAAGGAGAAGATAAAGGGATAGAATAGACACCTAAAAAATATAAATTATCCAACGTATGCTAACATTCCCCCCCTTATTACATTATTCTTGCAAATGTGACCTCTGAAAGATTCAAATTTCACTTTGCCAAGGGATTTAGTGAGAATGTCGAAACTTGTGCTTGAGGGATAGATCTTGAGTTGAATTTGATGGTTCAGGCTTTCTCTTGAATGAAATGGTAATAAATTTCAATATGCTTTATTCGTTCATGAAAGACTGGATTTTACATGAGCTTCAACACACTCTGATTGTCGCAATAGAGAATAGGTGACTATTTTTCAGGAATTCCCAGGTCATCCAAAATGTGACGTATCCATATCACTTCACACACAGCTCCTTGTGCGGTGTGATATTCTACCTCTGTGGATGAGATAGAAACAACATTCTACTTCTTGCTTATCCACGAGATATGTCCAGATCCAAGATGAAATATGTATCATGTAGTTGACTTCTTATCATCAACAGATCCAGCATGGTCCGAGTCAACATATCCCTATAAGAAGAATTGATCATTCTTTTTATATTCTAGACCATAATTAGTTGTTCCTTAGACATATCTCAAAACATGCTTTTTGCATTCCATTGACATTTCTTTTCTCCTCGCATGAACTATGAAAGATAGTTAACAATAGATAGCAGTAGATCTGGTCTGGTATATGTCAAATAGATGAGCCCTCCAACAAATTGCCTATAGAGAGTAGCATCTACTTGAGGTGAGTCCTGGAATCTTGAAAGTTGTAAGCCTTTTTCCATGGGAGTGGATATAGGTTTACAGTCGGACATTCTATACTTTTCCAAGAGTGTCTTGGCATACTTTATCTGGGAGACAAAAATGTGATGCTCCTTTTTCCATATCTCCAAGCCAAGACAGTAATGTAGTAGCCCCAAATCTATCATGTCGAAGGTTCTTTTGAGATCATTCTTCACAATATCAACTGATCTTCTAAACTACCAGTGATCACAAGATCATCTACATACACAACAAGAATGACAATTTCTTTCCTACCTTATTTATATACAAATTTTAATCGAGGGCTATGGTGAACCCATGCTACAAAAAGGTGATCCTTGATCTTGATATACCATGCCCTTAGAGCTTGTTTCAGTCCATACAGTGATTTGATGAGATGACATACCTTTTAGGATGATCTTCATAAACAAATCCTTCAGTTGGGTCATGTACACTTCTTCTTTCAGATCACCATTTAGGAAAGCACTCTTGATGTCCATCTTCTAAAGTTTCCATCCTTTCGTGGTTGCAAGTGTGCAAAACACTCCGATGGTCTTGATCTTTGCAGTGGGTGCAAAGGTTTCTTCATAGTCGATGCCTTCTTTATGAGCATATCCTTTTTCTACAAGTCATGCTTTATGTTTGTCATGGATCCATCTGCCTTATATTTTGTCTTGAAAACCCATTTGTAGCCTATGGGTTTCTTTCTTGTAGGTAGATCGACAAGTTCCCATGTCTGATTTTTCATGAGCGAGTCATATCTCGTATTCATAGCTTCCTTCCATTGAGTTTGACTAGTGCTTCACAAACATTTTCTGGCTCGAGCTATTAATCAGTGAACTCATGAGTGAAAATTTTACCTCATTTCTTGTTTGACTCCTTGTTTTGACTCCTAATGATGTATCTGGGAGTTATTGCAAATGTGAGTCCTTGATGGTGCTTTGTACCCACTTCGATGAGAACTTGGCTTGCTTTTGAGAAGAACTGTGTCGTTGCCGTGTGGATTGATGTGGAGTCACATTCTCCAGTTCTCCAAGGTCAACAAATAGCTCTCCTGGCAACATTTCTTTTCTCTGAGTAGTCTCCTCTGGCTCATCATCTAATTCAGAGACTAGTCGGTGAGATGTGGTTGGAAGTGGATCTTCTTTGATACTATTGAAGTCAAAGATGACTCTTCACAAACCACATCCCGACTCTCGTATATTTTCTTTGTCTTAGGATCCATGAGACGATACGCCTTCGAGGTAGTCTTGTAGCTAAGAAGGATACACGGAGTTTTTTTGTCTCTACCTTCTTTCTCTTCTAAGTTTGGGACATGCATGTATGTTGTGCAACCAAATACTCATGAATGAGAAATTGATGGTTTTTACCACTCCATACCTCTTTTCTGGTGTCTTGTTTATTAGAATCTTTGTCGGTGCCCAGTTGAGAAGATATATAGACCATTTGTACTACTTCAGCCCAATAGCATTCTCCTAGCTTTGCAGTTGATAGCATGCAACGAGCCATCTCCATCACTATGTGATTTGATGCTCAACAATGCCATTTTGCTTAGGTGTGTAGGAGCAAGGTGGGTTCCCGTTTTTTATTAACGCCTGATGGTTTAGGAAGGCCAAGAACTTCTTTGATGTGAATTCCCCCTCGATCTGAGTGGAGTAGAAGAAGTGGTTGTCCGGACTCTTTGACAACATGATGATAGAAGTTCTACAAGTGTTGAAGAGCCTCACTTTTCTTCTTTAGGAAATATACCCACATCTTGTGAGAGTGGTCATCCACGAACAAGTTGGAAGTATTTGTATCCTGAAAATGAAGTAGGTAATGGGCCATTCAGATCGGTATGAACTACCTCCAGACACTTCTTGGCATGAAAGGTGCTCACTTGAAATGGATCTCTGTGTTGTTTTCCTGCAAGATAGCTAGGGAAAATAGGCAAGGAACTGGACAATTTGGGTAGTCCACGGACCATTTCTTTTGAACTCATCTAGTGCAATGAACCGACTGACAAGTGTCCATATCTAAAATGCCATAAGGTAGTTGATGGATTCTATTGTTGAAGCAGAGATAAAGCTACCGCAGAAGATGAAATAGTATCTAAAGCAAATAACTTATCTTTTACAAAAGCTTTAGCAAGAATCTGTACCTTTCGGAGATTAAGCATGATTTAATTCCATTTTGAACAAGAAATTCTACCTTAAGTGATGATTCAAGAGCCGAGTAACTCGACAAAAGGTTGCTAGTCAAGCCGGGAACATATAGTACCTTTGTAAGTGTACATTTTCGTGGCCTGAGGAATGGTCACATTCCCTATTCCTTCTGCACGTAACGTACTCTTTGTCATCCATTATCCAAACTCGATCTCCATTGGCTCTTTTGTAGTGAATCAAACAGCTTCTTGTCACCTAACATATGCTTGCTTGCACCAGAGTCTATCAACCAGACTTTCTTTGTGGGCTGAGAAGTTTGAGAGACAAGTACAAGATTCTTACTACAATGGATCCTTCTCGATGTCTCCTCATCGAGACATCATCTTCTTGTTGGGCTGCAAATGTCCTTTTGCTTTCTCCAGATGGGGACGTCGTTTGGACTTTTGAAAATCTTCATGCCCGGATGTGCTTGTATGGCTTGAAGACCCTTGTTTCAAGTTGTTGTGCCAGCAGTGATCAGTGTTGTGAGTATTGGTTCTGCAAATGTGACACCATCTCTTTGAATTTTGATCTTTTTGTTTGGGTTGCGCTAGATTTGCCTTCTCTGGGGGACCTTTCCGATTCTTCTGGCCACGATTAGGCTTTGAGAACAAGGCTTTGTCCTGAGACTCCTCATGCGATGAAGTGATGGCCTCTTCCTACTACAGCAAATTCACAAGCTCTTCGAATGTCATTGTTTGTTTAGACACATTCAGTGTTGTAACAAACACTCGAAATTGAGAAGGGAGTGCTCTCAAGGTGATTGGGACGAGAAGTTTATCGTCCACCGTTTCACCGAGTGCTAATAACTCTGATCTCATCTCAACCACGTGACACAAGAATTCCTCCACTTTCTCGTCAGACCCCATAGAGAGGGTGTGCAGCTTTGAATGAAGATGAAGTATCTTCATCTGATTTTTGGCTTCATAAATGGTTGCCAACTTGTCCCAGGCCTCCTTGGGTTTCTCCGCATTCCGAACATGTGGTTGCACATCATCACTGATACTGAGCATTATCAACATCAAGGCTTTAGCACTAGCCATGTCATATTTTATTAGTTCATCGGGGTTGTGGGAGGCGAGGCACGGACCACATCACAATTCCCCATAATCATTCAAACTGAAGGATTGTCTTCATTTTTGTCTTCCAGGCTACAAAATTAGGACCTTTGAGCAACTAAGCATCAGACAGAAGTAACTTCAAAGAAGACATTGTAATAAAAAAATATTTATTTATTTGAAAAGTTATTACAATTTGGACTCACTGATGAGAATTAATTGGCTGCAGTAGATGCTCGCGATATTCACGTGCTGTGAGATGACTGACACTTTGTAGGGTGTTCTTCTTCGTCATCATAATCGGTGTCGTATTTGACTTCTAATTCTTCCCATACTCACTTTTCTTGGCAGATGACGTAGAAAAGAAAGTATTCAAGGAGTCCTTCTCGAACTAGTTTGTTGAATGCAAGATTGCCAGAATTTTGAAGCTCGTTCAGCAGAGCAAAGTAGAACCCGGAGCTCTCAGGAGCTTCTCCATGGTGTTCTCTGGCTGGCGAGTTAATATTCTTGCTTTCAGCTATGGCGACCGTGTTATTGACACTCTCAATCGAGTTGTCTACACTCGACATTCGGCGTAGTGTTGAAGAAACTCGACATTGCAAGTATCAAACTTCCTCGTAGAGGGTAAAAAAAAATTCAGTGCAGCAAGATTCTTTTACACAGCACTACACAGGTTGAAGGTCTCGGGAGAGTCTACTCTCTCTTCCTCCACGTGCACAGGTAGCAAACAAACAAGATTTCCCATGGCTATCTAAAAACTACAGGCTGCTCTAAGAATTTTAACGCCTCCACTCAGCAGGTGGCTGGTTGTTGTTTTTAGTGCACAAAACACCAAGAAGTCTTGCATAGAAATAAGATCTCCACGCATAGCAGGTTGGAAGATGTACACATTTAAAAAAAAATGTTCTCTTTCTTGGCACAGTCCTCCACGTAGGATAAAATAACAGTAGTTGAATCCTCTCGCATACACAAATTAGAATCACGCCTCCGTCTCCCGGTAGAAACACTCTGATTTGTCTTCTCCCAAACATCCAAGTAGGCATGAATTGCAGCAGCCACGTCTAAGGAGGAAATAAAAAAAATGCCAGTATCCACGTAGTAATTTTCTTGCAAATATTTTTGACTTTAGATGTCCAGCTTCGCTCCCAAACATCTCAGATCTCTATACGTCCACGCTGGAATATAAAAAAAATTACCAGGTCACTCCCAAAGTGCTGGTCGTTGCAAAAAATTCCACGGAACGCTCTCTGGTTCTCTCTTCCATACACTGAGGACTAAGCGAGGCTGCGATAGCGGGGCTAAGAAATAGAAATGGAGAAAGAATAGAGATTGTATATCTCATATTATTCTGTTCAACATAGAGCTCATGTACAATATTTATAGGAAAGAAATTGAACTAGACTCCCCTAAATGAATGGAGAGGTTACACAACAGAAGGAGAGAATAATGGAATACTAGAAGGAGAAGATAAAGGGATAGAATAGACACCTAAAAAATATAAATTATCCAACGTATGCTAACATAAAAATCCAACCTATTACACAGATAAGTACATTTGTAACACCCTATTCCAGATCTCCGTGCTTCAGTGAAGAAAGACATAGTCAAAAGCAAATAAAAACTTTGGAACACGAATGGACATCCACCAGAGCATACGGGAGAATGACCTTTTTCAAATTTTTAGATGCGGGTGTCATGGAAGGAATGTATGTAGGGCGAGAGAGAAGCTAACGGCCATGAGGAATAAGATTATAATAAAATCCTAAAAAGAGGAAACCATGGTTCTTGGTGTTATGTCATTGCTACAACACTCCATTTTCTACTAAATTTGTAATGCTAACTTGGATTTTTTTGGTTGGGCGCTTGGATCAAAAAGAAGGTGCTTTTATTGTCATACAAGGACAAAGTGACGTTTGATTGGCCTTTAAGGCTGCCAATGTGCCTTCACATGTAGGGGAGGGGTCACCTTTGCTCCCTTCACCTCAAGCCCACACATGACCCACCTTCTCTAATTTTTTTTAAGTTTTTATTTTTATTTTAATTATTATTTTCTTTTCTTTTCTACAATTTGTTCTCTACACTACACTTAATATGGTCCAGAAAAAGAGGTATCAGCATGTTGCATGTTTTTGGTAATTTAAAGTTAGTGATTAATCTATTAAAACACTCTAATGTGTGTAACAATTCAGTTTTGAAATATAAAAAACATAGAGTTATAACTTAATGGATGATTTTGAGGCTATTGATATGCAATCTATTCCAAGAGCTGAAAACATACATGCAGAAAAACTTGTAGTAGTTGGTGCTTTAGATTTTATGTCCTAGAATAGATTAAAAAGAACAAATTAAAGCCACATATAAATTTGATTATCAAACCTTTAGTACCTTATAATGAAGAAAATTGGCAAGTTTTTGAAGATGATGAACAAATCTGCAAAATTTCATAGCAAGAAGTTATATTTTTCTATAGTAAATAATGAAAAAATTCAGGTATTTATATGGTGTCCAAATTGTTGATTAAAGACAAACAAGATGTTTCAAGTATTGGTTACACTAGAATATGTTTTTCAGTTCTAATGATCAGTTAAGAATGGATAAAGACAATATTTCAACTAACTACGAAGAGATCTTAGTTGATGATGAAAACAAATTATTTATTGGAAAGGTATGTTCCTCGTTAACTAAAAGCTTGAGTCTCTTATTAATTTGTGTAAAGAATTCAGTGATATTTTTTCTTGAAAATACCAAGATTTGAGTGGTTTTGATCCCAGTTTAGCTCATCATACCATAGAGTTATAGCCAAATTCTAAGCTTGATTAGGAAAAATAATGTCTTGTAAATCCTTA